>CM065726.1:58835466-58840466 GCA_033310375.1 Conus canariensis
GCACGTGCGAACGTGCATTCCTCCCATGCATGGGATATCACGATGTGTGACCGAAATAGCACAGGAGAGAGAGAGAGAGAGAGAGAGAGAGAGAGGAGAGAGAGAGAGAGAGAGAGAGAGAGAGAGAGAGCGCATTGAATTAAACCAAAAAAAAAAAAAAAGGAGTGACAGAGAAAGAGAGAAAAGAGATGACGGTTGTGGTAGTGATAACGATGGAGAATTGGGGGGGGGGGGGGGAGGGGGGAAAGATTGTGAGGGAAAGAGGATGGGGAGGTGGCAGGAGGGCGTGAATTTAAAGATATCTCTGTATGACAGAACCTCAGCAGTAGATTGACCAGCTACCGCCAGTTTGTGAAGACCCTGAAGTGGCCAGCGAAAGCTGACCTACAAAAAAAAACTGACGACGCATTTTCACTGTTTTATCGATCGTTGGTTGAAAGGAGTGAACAATGTTTTTGCTGCTTGTCAGATTACATGGGAGCGTGTGACTATCACTGACCGAGATGGTTGATTATTCACCGAGATTAACCCTGTTGATGCCTGTTTTATCTGGCATGATTTCACTTTCATTTTTAAGGGCTGGTAATTCTTATTTGATTTTAAGGTAAAAAAAACAACAACAACAAAACATTGGACTAAATGTACACACACACACACACACACACACACACACACACACACACACACACACACACACATTATTGGTCACTAAGTGCAATTTCATCTCTCTCTCTCTCTCTCTCTCTCTCTCTCTCTCTCTCCACACACACACACACACACACACACACACACACACACACACACACACACACACACACATACGACATGATCAACTCATTTAACAGAACTCCTGCCATTTAACCCAAGCTACCCTTCACACTACAGGTTATCTCTCTCCATGCTTCCAAACCAAATGCTAACGGATTTGTTTTTCTTTTTATGTCGCAAGTCCTGAAGACGGTCTATGACCGAAACGTTGTAGATTTTTGTTCTGTGAGTGTGTGTGTGTGTTGTTTTTTTTCTTCTATTCTAAACTCTCCTAAGCATCCTCAAAGACATTTTGCATTATGTAGGTATGACTTTCCCTGCACTTGACAGCGCAGTAGGCTGGCATTCGCCACCACCAATCCAAATCAACCACCTTATGGTAACAATGTCAAAGTCATGGCCTTTTGGCGGTCACAGAGCGATAACTTTGAAGGCAACATAACATAATCTCACCTCATTTGTCAGGCTGGTACCCTTTGTCCACTGAGCATCAACACTTAAAGGCAGCCTGTCTGCCCAATTCTACTACTCATACAATCGTGTTCACACACACACACACACACACACACACACACACACACACACACACACACACACACACACACTGCTGCCACCGAAACACCTCATTACTTTTCCACATCCCCATGTTTCCCTTAAGCTTCATCGCTCACATATACTCACTCCAGAGCTGGGTGGGAAAAAAAGCATTTATAGTGCTTATCTCATTACCCTGGTTAAATAAAATTTCGTTTCGTTTCGTTTCGATTCATTTCATTTCATTCTTCACCCCACTTTCGTTCATGCTTTTTAATTAATTTATTTACCCCCGCTCACCCCTTCCCAACACACACTGTCCACTTATTCATCCACGTTCTCATTTAACATCCCTCCCCTTCCCCTTTCTCCCGCTTTTCCCCCTTGTTTTACTTACCCCTTCCCTTTCTTCTTTTTAAAGAAAAACAGACGTAAGAATGTCACTTTTTCCTTTTTTCATTTTTCATCATCTAAAATTATTAAAATTACATTTTTCATCTTTCATCATCTAAAATTGTTAGAATTACATTTTTCATCATTTAAGATTACATTTTATTTACATATTTATTTATACTTGAATCTATTTATCTATTAAATTGTTTATCTATTCATGTATTATTATTTGTTTGTTTGATATATTATCATCATCGGTATTTATTCATTTATCTGTCTATTTATTTATTTACTTATTCATCATCATTAATTTGTTTGATGTAATATTATCATCAAAATCATCATCATTATTGTTATCATCATTATGATTATCAGTCATCTCCCCTACGCCGTGGAGAGCTACTGGAGCATCATTCTGAAGAACAGTTCACTAGTTTGTTTTTTTTTAGTTCTGTTGATTGTGTGCCAAGCTCGTGAATCTGCAAAAGATTTTTTTTTTTTCTGTCACTTCTGCAATACTGTCTGTGCATTTTTTTTTCATCTTCACCTCTGTCTCCCACCCTTAACAGTTCCTTAGAGGACTGTTTTAGCCGGCTTGGAGATTTCCTTTCACGGGGGAAATGTGACGATTAGTGATCTAGCCCGTGGCATGGGTTATCTCCTCAGTGTGTCACCATGTTCAAAGAATTTCGCTGAGAATTTTGTTGTTGTTGTTGTTGTTCGTTTTTTTTTGTTTTTTGTTTTTGTTTTGTTTTGTTTTGTTTTTGTTTTTTTCCTTTTCGTTTGTTGGGCTAATAACTCAACATTCATTCTCTTAAAACGTCCTTAAAGAGAGCTGGACGGACCCTTCACTACACGGCTCCAGCCAGCCCGCTATCAGGTAATCACAGAGAGAGAGAGAGAGAGAGAGAGAGAGAAGAGAGAGAGAGAGAGAGAGAGAGATCCGAGAGACAGACAGACAGACAGTTACTTTAGAGTTTATTCGCACTCAGAGAGAGAAAGAGAGAACGAACGAACGAACGAAATGTTTTTTAATGAGGGAAAAGAATAAGCACAAGTCAGTGGCCTTTTTACATCCAGCCCTCAAACAATAAATACTTGGAAGAAACCATTGCATAGAACTGCATATAAACTCATAAACAACAATGAATACATAGCAGTTTAGAATAACACAGAGAGAGAGAGAGAGAGAGAGAGAGAGAGAGAGAGAGAGAGAGAGAGAGAGATGTTGTTTATAGCCCAGCTGTCTGCAAAAGGCCATATCAGGGCTGTCACCTCGTTGGAGTGAACTAATCAATGAATACTGGAATTGCTATTGAACTAATCAATGAATACTGGGATTGCTATAAGTAACAAACGAATAGTTGTTTTTACGAGGGAAGAAAGGATGGAAGGAAGGAAGAAAAAAAAGGAAACCATTTTATAGCGTTTGCTACATTAGATAACCCTTTAGACTTACAATGGGGATATGAACAGCTGATATACTGTTAACATTATTTGTCCAAACACTTCATCGCAGATTCTATTAAGATTTTACTCAGTGATGTTCCATCGGACGCGCGTTTTCAGTTTTTAAAAGATTTGCGGAAAATGGACCAAGCTTTTTCTTTTTTATAGGGTGTTCTGATTTTTTCTTAAGAAACTGATCCATTAATTGATGTCATTTTAAACCAAGCAGGTCTGGAATCGATGTTGACGATGTGACAGCTCTGATATGGCCCTATGCAGTCGGCTTGACTTTAAAGAACATGAACTGAACTGAACTGAATCGATGCCAAGATGCACTTGATGCCCTGATGGCTGACATGGCACAGTGACCAACTTGCCTCTATCTGTCCTCGTGTCATGCTGATATCACACTGGTCCACTCCCAAACAGTTCTGATAATGCTTCTCAATTACTAACGATGATGCATTACACTGATAACCGCCTCGCTATGTGGAACATTGTAGAAGATTGTTTTAAATTATCTACCCATCCTACTAACCTTTAACATATGTTATTTTCGTGGTGCAATCCAGGGTGCATAAAAGCCCGGGCCCGGGGGACGGAGACCCAAGACAGCTCCCGGATTTCCTTCATGTAACATCTCACTGACGGACTGTCGACACGAAGACGAGGTGGGATCGGCAAAGACACACACCATGAAGGCCACGCTTCTGGCCCTCACCGCCATGCTGGCTTGTGCGGCAGCTGGTGAGCACTTTAGTAATGCTGGATAGGATCGGGGACTTAGAGTTTGTTGCACATTTTCGAATGCTGGATGGGAATGTGGACAGATTTTGTTGCAGATTTTTAAATGATGGATAAGACAATGAAGAGAGTTGTGGCATTGATGCTGGATACAATGGTGGACTTCGATTTGTTGCCGATTTTTTTCAAATGATAGATAAGGTAGTGGAGAGTATTGTAGCATTGATACTGGATACAGCTGTGGACTTCGATTTGTTGCCGATTTTTTTTAATGACAGATGGGGCAGTGGAGAGTATGGTGGCATTGATACTGGATACAATTGTGGACTTCTCGATTTGTTGCCGATATTTTAAATGATAGATGGGGCAGTGGAGAGAATAGTGGCTATTTTCAACTTTGATGTTGAATAGAATTGTGGGTTTAGATTTGTTGAATATTTTTAAATGAAAGATGAGACAATGGGCAGCATAGTGGCCTTCTTTTTAATTAATTATATTATTAGTGCGTTGGGCAAGTCTGTAGAATCACGTTTTGCTTTAGTATAGCATAACATGGCATGGCATAGCATAGTAAACTATAGAAGGGTATAGTAAGAATATACTTCAGTGTGGTATGGCATGGCATGCAAAAGTAGCAGAAATCTGGTGCCTCAAGTCTCGGAGTGTAGCATCAAACTCCGAGCGATTGTTGAAAAAGGAAAGCTTGATTTCAAATTGTTCTTCTTTCTCTCCATCGAAACAAGTTCTGTCTCTGGCTGCTTTCAAATGTCATTTTGTGGAAGCTAACAGTTTCGAGAAAGGAAAAACTGACATTACTTTATTTCGTTTCGTTCTATTTATTTCATTTAACTCGGTTGATATGTCTACATATTCTGTTGTGTCTTCTCTTTCAATGTTTGTTTTATTTTGTTTGTGTTAACCTTTCTGGTTGTTCGTGATGATGAAAAGAATCAAACTCACAGAACAACTCGTCAGACATTGCGGACTTTTTGCTTTGAGCGTTTTTCATTGTGTATTATTTTCCGTTTGTCTAACAATCATGAGCTCTGCGAACACACTAAAGTAGACCGTCATTTAAGAATAAAACAGAAATGCTAAACGAAGGTTCACAC
>CM065726.1:58845466-58875466 GCA_033310375.1 Conus canariensis
TGACTGTTATGGGCGTCACTCAGCTACATGCATCCACATCAGCACATGGGAAGTCTCCGAGGGCGGATTCGTGTGGTTGGGTCACATGGGCAGTCACATTCTGTCAATGGAGACCTTGACCCTCTTTTCAGTGGAGTGAAGTCTAACAGCACAACATATGAGTGGGGTGAAAATCGCAGCATAACGACTGGATGCTGACTTCAGCTCCAGCTTCTGTCTAATACTGTCCAGAATTGAGGTCATATGCAACTTTGTTGTTAGATTATCCTCCTAGTTTAGCATTCTAATCTTCGTGATCTGTTTTCAGCGGAAGATTTCATGCGATGATTTATTTAGTAATAGTTGCAGAAAGCCAAGGAAACATGGGAAGTTTTTCTAATAACACGTATGTCAGGTGGACGCTGACCATGATGTGGGGGTCTACTGAGCTGAACATGTGAAGGGAGATGCTGTGTCTCAGGCTTGTGTGATGCAGGAATGGGTTCCACACTCTCCTTGCGTCCATGTCGCAAATCAAAATGGATGCATAACAACATCATGATCAAACAACGAACAGGCTTTAGAATGATTATTAATGACCAATTCATAGTGATTAGAAATGAGAAGCGAAAAGAGTTTTGTATATATATATATATATATATATATATATATATATATATATATATATTACGTGTGTGTGTGTGTGTGTGTGTGTGTGTGTGTGTGTGTGTGTGTGTGTGTGTGTGTGTGTGTTTTGTAAATGGCTGTTCCAGGGTCTGCAGTCCCTCCCCCTGATGCAGAGCGAGCACGAGTGTAACCAGGAGGTGAGTGAGGGCATCGTTCAGAACAGCGTGTGCACGGAGAAACATCTGTTCAGACCTTTCTCCGCCCAACAAGGCGGCGCCCAGACCACCGTGGTGCAGACTCTCACGTTCAAATCCCGGCAGAGAGGCATCTCCTCTCGTAAAGGTGATACTTCTACTTTGAGCAGCAAGAATACTCACAACAGTAACAACAGCATTAGCAAAGCAACATTCCAAAAAAGAAAAAAGAGGAGTGGCAATACTGACAGTGACAATGAAGATTTAACGGAAGGCTAGCGAATATAATGTTCTATAACACTATATGTGGTGTGCATGAATGCTGAACTCTGCAAGGGGAAGAAGATGACTTGGATGTTACCTCGTAATCTACTCTTGATGATTTTCAGAAATTAAAAGAAACTGCGGATATAAAACATATGATGAAAAATAGAACAGTCATCTTTAAGAGCAAAATTTAGTCTCTCTCTCTCTCTCTCTCTCTCTCTCTCTCTCTCTCTCTCTTACGTGTGTGTGTGTGTGTGTGTGTGGTGTGTGTGTGTGTGTGTGTGTGTGTGTGTGTGTGTGTGTGTGTGTGTGCGTGTGTGTGTGTGCGTGATTTTCTTTCTCAAACAAATATTTAGAGACCTACTGACTTTCTTTCGTTTCCCTTCACTCTTCTCTCACTCACTCGCCGTTTCGCTTACCTGCTCACTGACATTTTATCCCCAGACTGGATCGACTCCCGCGCGGAAATGACCTTTGACCACGGCTACAGCGTGAAAGATAGCAGCGAGGCACGTGCACGCACCGAGACCTTGTTGGCCCAGCTGTGTCAGATGACCATGGACGGCGTGCAGCCTGACGTGCCCCGGGTGTTCGCGCAGCTCGTGCAGGCCGTGAAGAAGCTGGACTCCTCCGACATCCGCGAGGTGTACAGGCAGCTGCAGCGCCAGACCCTGTGCAGCGTGAACGACCAGAGAACCAAGTCAGTGGGCTGGCTCTGTGCCTGGGGCTTCTGGGGCCTCCTAGAGGAAGACTACATTGACTTGGGCAAGGGATGGGGAAGCAATTCAATGTTGTATTTCCAGTAAAACACCAGACGCGTACATTGAGTTCGTTCGTTACACTGAAAGGATTTTACGGGTGATTGATTTTCTGTGCACTGTGACATGAAAGTTTTATAGGTCTTTAAGCTCTCAAGAACCTGTTGTTCACTGATCAGAGCTTTACAGCATCATAATTCACGTCGAACAACCCCCTTGTGAGTGTAAGGCATCGTTGATCATTCACTTCAACATATATAAGATATTGTTGACTATCCACTACAGCAGGTATGAGGTATTGTTGACCATTTATCACAACATGTATAAGATACTGTTGGCCATTCACTACAACGCATGAAAGATAATCTTGACCATTCGCTGTAACGTGTATAATGTAATTTTGGCCATTTCCTACTCCATGTATAAGGTAATATTTGTTATATAAACATGTGTAAGGCGTTAATCACCATTCACTACAGCATGTATAAGGTACTGTTGACCATTCAATACAACGTGTATCAGACACTGCAGTCAGTTTACCTCAAAATATTAAGGGTATCGCTGACCATTCTATACCATAAGAATGAAGCATTCCTTTACTATTTAGTCTAACACGTGTAAGGTATTGCTGACCGCTTACAACAACATCTGTAAGGTAATGTTGATCATGCACAGCAACATGTTTAAGTACTGTTGGTAATTTACCACAATATACTAGATTGTTCAGCATTCAATGCGTATAAGGCACTGTTAGTTCGAGACAGAATTTTACCATTCATTATAATATGTATAAGAATTGTTAACAGTTAGCTACAATCTGTGTGAGGTATTGTTGATCATTAAATACAAACAAGGTATTGTTAACGGTTAACTACAATAGGTGTAAGGTATTGTTAACGGTTAACTACAGTATGTATAAGGTGTTGTTAACGGTTAACTGCAGTCTGTATGAGGCATTGTTGACCATTAACTATAAGATGTATAAGGTATTGTTAACAGTTAACTGCAGTCTATATGAGGCATTGTTGACCATTAACCATAAGATGTATAAGGCATTGTCAACGGTTAATTACGGTTTGTATCAGGTATTGCAATTTTCCCAGTCTGAATGACAAATCGAACTGAACGTCAAGTCCATCGGACCCGTGTGCTTTCCTGGCCCCCTGCACACGTTAAAGAACCCACGGCAGTTGAAAATCGAAAAGAGCAGGGGGTTCCCCGCTGCCCTGGCAAAATTGATGTAGATTGAAGATAGCCGCCTGGTATTTCTTACCAAGCCACAAAAATTGTCTCTTACTGTTATCGTGTACCGGTGGAAATGGAGGACACGTATAAACATCGCATGCATCCTGTGTGAGAAACTGGAGGAATAAATGAGATAAATGAAAATGAGTGACTGATATTTGAATGGCACGGGAAACGACTGAATGAGCGCCAGTAGGCTGCTCTTCGGCCGGCTCTACATGGGTAGGCAGCCCGTTGAGTGAGTGAAGTAGTGTGTTTATTGTAAAGCGCTTAGAGCTTGGTCTGTGACCGAGGATAGGCGCTATATAAATACCCAATATAATAATAATATAATAATAATTGCTGACCATTGACAACAGGGGAGATAAAAAGGAAACTGCGTGCAGGAAGTTCTTCCTGGATGCTCTGCCCATGGCAGCCAGCAGCGAAGCAGTGGACCTGATGAAGGATCTGATGATCGCTGGTGACGTCACGGGATTCCAGGTAGACCTCTACCTGGCTTCCATGGCCTTCATACCAGAGCCAACGGCTGAGATGATCGACTCTGTAAAGGTAAGGGCAACACGTGTCACTAACGACAATATGAGGATGAGCGACACTACCAGAGACAACCATTTATATTTTGTAGCAATGTTCTAAGCAATGGAAAGATTAATTGACCCATGGTTAGAAGGCCACTGTGATCAAGAAAATCCATACGTGCTACCCTGTAAGTGAGTTGACCCATTGATCCTCACTCGATGGCTATCAAAACTGTACAGATGTTGCTTTCGTTTGCTTCCTCCCTCTTTTTCTTAAATTTCCCTCGTTCCATTTAAATGTTGAACAGAGTAAACGGAGCACACACACACACACACACACACACACACACACACACACACACACACACACACACACAACACACACACAACACACACACACACACACAACACACACACACACACACACACACACACACACACACACACACACACCACACCACCCACACACACACACCACACACACACACACACACACACACACACACACACACACACACACACACACACACACACACACACACACACACACACACACACACACACACACACACACAGTCCCCCAGTTCTGCAGAGGACCTCACTGTGTGGAGCAGGACCTGCTGGAGATGGACCAGCTGAAGGCGCAGGCCATGCTGGCGGTCAGCTCCATGCTGCACACTCACTGCCAGAAGAACGGCTGCAGCAGCGGCTCCGTGGACAGAATCCTGGACCTGCTGTCCAGCGCCATCAACTACCGCTGCTCCGTCAACGACGGCAACATCAAAACGGTGAGGGATAGGAGGACTGAGGGAAGGGAAGGGGAAACAGAGAAAATCAGCAAGAGGCCAGTGTGTGTGTTGGGGGGGGGGGGGGGGGGGGGGAGGGGGGGTTATTATGAAAGAGAGAGCTCGAGCTCAAACCTCAAATACGTTGCATAGGCCACCGACCTATCTGCAAGGAGGTCAAGAACAAAACTAGAACACACACGCCCTCGGCGCATATACTGAAAATTATGAAAGAAAATATTTGCATAACAAATGTTCTTCCTCTAATTACTCTGGCATATGTGTGTTAACTGATAACAGTTCATCCCTTCGTTTTAATGCTTTGAAAATGAACTTAGTTGCAGTGCGAGTTATAATTCTCTTTTCATTTTGCGGTAAAAGAAGCAATGACACTTGATGAACATTTCTAGTATGATGCAAAATACATTTACCTCTTAAATCTTTATAGGAAGGACAAACCATCAAAAAATGTATTTCGTCTTCAGTTCGATTACAGAATGGACAGTTTTTGGAGTTTAGTGTATATCTTTGATGGACATTCAAATTACTGATACCAAGTCGAAATCTCAAGAACACCTTGCGAAATTTAGGTATTGTAATATCAGTTAAATATTTCTCAGGCTGCCATAAGGATTTGAAGGAACGATATGTTGAATATCTGTCACTGTGAGGAATTTTACTATCCCAATTTTGTCTGTAACAGTCAATCGTGCGTTGTTTAAGTTCACGAAAAAAACAGTTTCTTGTAATTCACTCCACCATTTAACCAAACAAAAGAAAAGCCATAAGTATCTAAACAACGTTTTATCAAAGATACCCAATTTGTTTATACACTCCGATTTCTTGTACATTGAATAATTTTGATTTTTTCCATTTCATATGCTTGTTTCGGTAGTCTAGCGAGTGACAACTTTTGCAATTTGAACCACTAGCGCATTGATTTTATTGCACTATCTACATACAAAGGACACCTTCTTAGCTCACCGTATACCATTGCATTTGGGGTATTCGGACGTACATTTAGAAAGCGTTTGCATGCAAACAAGTGAGGTAATTAATTACATATAGATGAGACTGTCCCCAGACTTCTGCTGCATATAAAAAGCATAGGTTTCACTTGCGTATCAAAAAGTTGAAAAATAGACCTCTATCCATTGTTCCCAAACTCCACATTGTTTACATAATTTCTATAATACTGGCTTTAACCCTGCCTGCATATTCTTCGAGTGCAATGTCGTATGATAGCTTTGTGTTTAACGTAAATCCCAAATACTTATAACTGTTAACAACTTCAATCTTTTTTCCCTGATAGAACCATTTTTTCTGCTTTTGATAAATGTCCCCCTTTTCTAAATAATGGGATAACGTTCGCCAAGGTTACTTCCAATCAGTGTGTTCTCGTGTTCCATTTGCGCAGGTACTGCAAACTACTGTTTTTCAGAAGAATCATTTTTTTGTTGTAATCATTCATTTATTTATGTGTTTATTTGTTTGCCCAGGTGCTGGTCACCCTGAATGCTCTAGGAAATGCTGGTCACCCCAAAACCGCTTCAGTCATCAACCGTTGCCTTGGTAACCGGGTACCTCTGGAAGTACGGGTGGCAGCTGCTCAAGCCTACCGCCGTCTGCCCTGTGACGTCAGTGTGAGTGCTTGACGTCATTGATGTGTTTGGTACTGAAAAACAGTAACACTGGTTATTTACCTTTACCTAAACTTTGATTGATCGTGTTGAAGTTTATCAATATTTTGTCAGGGCTTTGACTGAGTAATGAATGTGTAGAGAATATGTAAGGATTGTACTATGAATATACAGTAAAATATATAGCGAACATGTAGAGAGTATACAGAAACTGCAATATGAAACAAGAGGTAGATGTTGAATTTCAGTTTCTAACTGACTGCCCAAAGTATGCGGCTCTACGTCATCGGTATCGGAAAGTACGTTCAATGTTTAATCTTTTTAATGTGTTGAGTAGTACTTCGAAAATACGTCTCGTGAGGTTCTCCAAGTACATCAAATCAGGCCACATTACCTTGATCAGCCTCTTTTCTGGATAAAATACTTTCTTGAGCAATAAACATTACTATTGTTTTTAACTTTCTAACAATGCAATTCATGTGACTGATTTTTTTTTTTATTTCATAAAAAAAAAAGAAAACTGATGACCATTTGCCTATTGTCATTATCCTCTATACCCCCAAGGGGACAAAAAGAAATACTGTTGTATTGTATTTTAATGTGATGTATTGGACATTTCAGACTGTAGAGCTCTCTGTGATACCATACCGTTGTCATTGTTAAAAGGTGTATCAATGATTATCAATCACAGTTCATGTCAGTATCTATGATTTTTTTTTTTTTTTTTACCAGCTGTGTTTTCAGATATTTGTGACGCTCTCTCCGATTGCTGATAAATTGCAATGGCTGATCTGTCGTTGGTTTTCATCCTACAATCTCCATACTAGTCCGCCTTAATCCTGTGTGCTAAGTTTGCCTGCCCTTGGTTCCTCCGATATCACGACCAATTCAAATTTTATCTTTCATTCTTATAAAGTCACCATTGTTTTGCCCGTACTTTATCCGTTTATGTATCACATCGATATCGATCTATCCTTCACAGCAGTATTCTAAGCAGATCGTCCAATCACGTGATCGACTGAGACGCCCCCTGACGGACATTGCCGAGGACAAAGGCGAGGACAGCGAGCTGCGCATCATGTCCTACCTGCAGCTGATGACCTGTCCTTCCCGGGACCTGCTGGACCAGGTCCAGCTGATTCTGCAGGATGAACCGGAGGATTCGCAGGTCAGACAAAACATGAGGCTGTCTGCTCCATCTGACCGCTCCATCTGTTAGTGTTGAGAACAGCAGCAGACGGTCGATCTAATCAGTAGTCTGTCTGTTCCAATTATTGGTGTGAAAAACAGGAGATTGTTGATCTTATCAATAGTCAGTCTGGTTTTTCTTTTGGTGTTGAAAATAGGAGCAGATGGTCGATCTAATCAGTAGTCTGTCTGTTCCAATTATTGGTGTGAAAAATAGAGATTGTTGATCTAATCAGTGGTCTGTCTGGTTTATCTTTTGGTGTTGAAAATAGCAGGAACTGGTTAATCTAATCAATAGCCTGCTTGTTCCTATCTTTGGTGTGGAAAACAGGAGACTGTTGACCTAATCTGACCAGTGGTCTGTCTGCTTCATGTGTTGAAAACAGTGGGAGGCAGTTGCTTCATTCTCTTTTTTTTTTTCAACACAGGCCTCACACCATGACTTTCAACAAACGCCTGTGATCCATGATAGAGATGTACATATGTTATATGCAGTGTGCGTGAGTGCTGGTGAATGAGTGTGTGTGTGTGTGTGTGTGTGTGTGTGTGTGTGTGTGTGTGTGTGTGTGTGTGTGTGTGTGTGTGTTACTGCTGTTGTTGTTCCTGTTACGTTTATTCTTCTTGTGTCTGCTGTTGTCCACGACAATGCTAGTACCTTCAGAACACCAGACCTGAGAACGTTTTGTTTCACCTGTTTCCCAACTACCCTGACTCCCTTTCCCAGGTGGGGTCCTTCATCCATTCCCACCTGAGCAACCTGAAGGAGACTTCCAGCCCCCTGAAGCAGGACATCAAGCAGATGCTGAAGGACCTGGACTTGAGCAAGCTCTTCCACAACAACCCGCTCAAGTTCTCCCGCAACTACGAGAAGTCGGCGTTCCTCAAGGCCATCAACAGCGGGGCGCAGGCCGAGTCCCACGTCATCTTCTCCGCCCAGTCGCCCGTGCCCAGGTCCGTCACCGCCAACCTGACAGTGGACGTTCTGGGCCACTCCATCAACCTGCTGGAGATCGGGGCGCGCCTGGAGGGCGTGGAGTACCTCGTGGAGAGCCTGCAGGCCCACTTCTTTGGGGACGGCAAGGGCCAGGCTCCTAAGGTAGTCCTGGCAACCCTGTTGCTGTGGTACTCTCTTTAATTCAGGTTCTTTGAATTCATTAGATATGGGGTGCTCCGATTTCTTCCTTCTATTCGAATTAAGTCCAATTAATTATTTTTGAGAGTTCATCACTTTGCTGAAAGTATGTGTGCAAATTGTTCATCCTTAATGGGAGATAGGTTTAGGATGAAGTTTTATAAAGTTTTAAATTAAGTACATGCTTGAGTCAAGACTATTTTTTTCATGGTATTAATGGTTTCCTGGTGCTCTGTTCATAACTGTTATATGTTTATAGTGTAGTCCTACACAAACAGTTCCCGTTGTTTTAATCATGTTGTTAAATTTTCACTACGTCACGAAAGGGTGAAAAACTTTAAAGGTACTGAGTTCAGAATATGTCGGATTTAGAATTCAGTCCGTCTTTATACTGCGTTCAAGAACAAATCCTGCGATGACGATCATTCATTTTGGTCGACATGACTTAAAGGTTGGTAGTCAAACCGTTTTCATATAGCTGACCATGTAAATGATGTAACCCGTGTTCTGAACGAATATTGTGAAATGTACCCGGTTTCAGAACAAGCTGGACGAGTTGAAGGGGTCCGGGTACGCCCGCATCTTCGGCAACGAGCTGCTGTACAACCGGTTCCAGGGTCTGAAGTCCCTGACCTCGGGCAAGTCCTTCAACCTGCTGGACTTCCTCATTAGGCTGTCCAAGGACCACGACTACAGCTTCACCCAGAGTCTGCAGGTGTGTGTGTGTGTGTGTGTGTGTGTGTGTGTGTGTGTGTGTGTGTGTGTGTGTGTGTGTGTGTGTATGTATGTGTGTGTGTGTGTGTGCGCGCGCGCGCGCGCAAGTGAGTACCAAAAGCGTAAGCGTATGTTTGTAAATAAAAGAGTAGCTAACATAATCCACAAATCAATAACATCATCAAATCTGATATTTTTCGCACAATAATAATATGCATAAAATGAATAATATTCATTAATCTGGAACCTCCGGCCAGCATACATTTTTTTATTTAGGCTGTTTGGAAATCAATCCAAAAAACTGCCAATAAACTGACATTCATAGAGAAGATCGTGGACACTTTCTTTTTCCATCTTTCAGCAAGAGCTGTACTGGAACCTTCTACATTCATATTGACCAGTATTGTATTTGTTCCTGAAGTTCTGTGAATAATCCGAACTGAAAGCCACTGAAATTTCCTTTCTACATTTCTTGTAAGTCTGCTAACCCAGCTCTAGCATTTGTCAATAGAGCCTTTTATTTGTCCTGAATATGCTTATAGTTCCATTTAAAGGGACACAAACACGAGTGTGATTAGTGAACGCACAAGCATCTACTTTATATTAAAGTCCAGCTAAGCCCGCAACCTCCACCACCTTCCGCCACCCTCTCTGTCAACTGACGATGCTGTTTGTGGTCAGTTTGTGGACAGCACGCTGACCACGCCCACTGCTGGCGGGCTGCCCCTCACCCTGTCGGTCAACGGCACGGCCACGGTGGACGTCAGGGCCAAGGGCAAGATGGACCTGCGCAAAGTGTCCAAGAGTCCCCGAACCTTGCACGTGGAGGGCGAGATTCGACCCAGGTCAGTGTGACCTTTCCCACCCTGAGTCTGTGTGGGTGTAATGTGCGCAGGGTTGTTGTGAACCTGGTGAAATAGTATTTGTTTGTGCCTTTGTGGGTGTAATGTGTGCAGGGTAGTTGTAAACCTGGCGAAATAGTATGTGTTTGTGTCTGTGTGGGTGAATGTGCGCAGGGTAGTTATAAAACTGGTGAAATAGTATGTGTTTATGCCTCTGTGGATGAATGTGCGCAGGGCAGTTGTAATCCTGTTGAAATGGTATATGTTTGTGCCTCTGTGGTGGATGTGCGCATGGTGAATGTAAACCTGGTGAACCAAGAGGGTAATGTGAATTTCAAAACAGACTGCGTTATGCGTGCATGAAAGTGTGAGAGGCTGCTGTGAATCTCATGACAGATTTTTTGTTGTTGGTATATGAAAACGCATTTGAGAAACGAGTGTAAACTTCATGACAGATTGTGAGCTGTGAGTATATAAACAGACGTTTGAGACACAAACTCATGAACACATAACAGAGTACGTGCACGTGTGAGGCAGGGGAGGGGGAGGGGGGAATGTGACGGGGGGCATTTGCGCACAATGTGTAGGGAAAATGCGTGATGAGAAGGGCCGAGTGTTGGATGGATTTAAGCGTCACTGATGGACCGTGTAGAGGAAGGCGTTGAACTTCATCGAAGAATTGTACATATTATTACCAATATCATCATCATCATCGTCGTCGTCCTCGTCGTTGTCGTTGCATCATCATCATCATCATCGTCGTCGTCGTCGTCGTTGTTGTCGTCGTTGCATCATCATCATCATCATCATCATTATCATCATTAGCAGCAGCAACAGCAGCAGAGCGGCAGTAGTAACGTTGTCGTCACTGCTGTCAGCGAACAGTATGGTCAGTGTGTGGCTCAGGCCAGCTGACCATGTGGTCCCTCTGTGTGTGCGTGTGTGTGTGTGTGTGTGTGTGTGTGTGTGTGTGTGTGTGTGTGTGTGTGTGTGTGTGTGTGTGTGGTGTGTGCTGACAGCGGGGCGGTCAACGTGGACGGCGTAATGTCGGTGGACGGCCTGCTGACCGGCACGGGGCTCAAGGTCAGCAGCTCCCTCCACTCCAGTCTGGCCATCAAGGGCCGCGTGGAGCTGGACAGAGGACGCACCCTCAACGTCCAGCTCGATGTGCCCGACGACAAGATGAACGTCCTGGACGCCCGGTAAGACGGAACGGACCGGGTCAGGTAGTGGAGAAGGGGGGAGAGGGAGGGGAGGAGAGCAGGGAGACTTGAAAAGGGCAGGGGAAGGAGGGAGAGGGGGGGGGTCGAAGGAGAAAGGAGAGAAGCTGGAACGACGATGGTTAACGCTATAACATTCAGTACTGCACGACTAATATAAAACGTGCAAACCACTAGCTGAGAGAGTTGTGGTGACCTAGTGGGCTGTTGCTGCAGACAGATATTTCCTGGTGCTTATTCCCCTTTCCATTTCACACCGTTTTGGTTGAAGCCGATCTAAGCTTGGTGACTTTCATGAATATGAAATAACAATACACAAACATGAACAACAGACAACACAGTTAAATGCACAGTGTCATAAACAAACAAGTGAACATTCGACAAAAAAATCTTTTCCAGACTCAACAATAATCAGACGAAAAAACAAAAAAAACAAAAAAAAGGAACACAGTGTACAAAAGAAGCAAGAAAACGTTCGACAAATAATCTTTTCCGGACACAACAACAATAAGATGATAAAACAAAACAAATAAAAATGGACTCCCTATATTGTTATCCAAACGTCTCTTGATAAATTAGGTGTTTAGCTCCTTTGTTCAAAAGCCGCTGTAATTTTTTTCATTTGGAATGCAATTTCTTTCCGTTAAAATATTAAGGTTTGGATAAGAGAGGGAAAAATGCCCACGTGTGTGTTTCTTTTTGGCTTTTCTATAGCATTATGGATAATTTCTGACAAAATCTTTGACGCAAAGAGGTCATGATCATGTTCAAAGCCGAATAAGTGCCGGGCGTGGGAGATCCCTTGACTTCAAACTTGCTCGCTTCCTGTACATGTTGTTGGCCAAACTCTATGTGTTTGTCCTTTGCTGTACATGTTGTTGGCCAAACTCTATGTGTTTGTCCTTTGCTGTACATGTTGTTGGCCAAACTCTATGTGTTTGTCCTTTGCTGTACATGTTGTTGGCCAAACTCTATGTGTTTGTTCTTTGCTGTACATGTTGTTGGCCAAACTCTATGTGTTTGTCCTTTGCTGTACATGTTGTTGGCCAAACTCTATGTGTTTGTTCTTTGCTGTACATGTTGTTGGCCAAACTCTATGTGTTTGTTCTTTGATATACATGTTGCTGGCCAAACTGTTTGTCTTTTGCTATACATGTTGATGGCCAAACTCTATGTGTTTGTCCTTTGCTATACATGTTGTTGGCCAGACTCTATGCGTTTGTCCTTTGTTATACATGTTGTTGGCCAAACTCTGTTTGTCCTTTGCTATACGTGTTGTTGGCCAGACTCTATGCGTTTGTCCTATGCCATACATGTTGTTGGCCAAACTCTATGTGTTTGTCCTTTGCTGTGCATATTATTGGCCAAACTCTGTTTGTCCTTTGCTGTACATGTTGCTGGCCAAACTCTGTGTTTGTCCTTTGCTGTACATGTTGCTGGCCAAACTCTGTTTGTCCTTTGCTATACATGTTGATGGCCAAACTCTATGTGTTTGTTCTTTGCTATACATGTTGTTGGCCAAATTCTGTGTGTTTGTCCTTTGCTATACATGTTGTTGGCCAAACTCTATGTGTTTGTCCTTTGCTATACATGTTGTTGGCCAAACTATGTGTTTGTCCTTTGCTACACATGTTGTTGGCCAGACTATCTGTTTGTCCTTTGCTGTACATGTTGCTGGCCAAACTCTGTTTGTCCTTTGCCGCACATGTTGATGGCCAGACTATCTGTTTGTCCTTTGCTGCACATGTTGATGGCCAGACTCTATCTGTTTGCCCTTTGCTACACATGTTGCTGGCCAAACTGTTTGTCCTTTGCTATACATGTTGCTGGCCAAACTCTATCTGTTTGTCCCTCCCTCTGTCCCAGCACCAAGTTCTTCATCCTGCACAACAAGGCAGAGAGCGAGCAGAAGATGATTACCGACAACCGCCGCGAGTACCAGCTGTGCACGGGCTCCTTCCTGTCTTCCGTGACCGGACTAGAGATGTGCGGAGAACTCCAGTTCCCCAACGCCTCCATGCAGAGTGACGGCCCCTACTTCCCGCTCACGGGTCCGGCCAGTGTCAGCCTGGTCCTGCACAAGAGGGATTCACACAGCGGCTACAAGCTTCTGGCCAAGCGCGTGGAGGTACAAACCTGTTTTCTGATCAGTGAAAAGACGAGCTTTGAGCGATAAGATAATCAGAATGATGACGTTTGTGAGGGTGTATATTATCATTGACATTATTCCTATAATTAATATCATTTCATTGTAGTTGTGGTTTTGGTTTATGTTGATGTCGGTATCACAGCTACTTAGACTGGTGGTTACTGCCTTATCTGAAACTATTTGCTACTATAATCCTTTATTTTGCATGACAAGATACCTAATGTAATGACAACATTCTATGTCACAACTGCAATGACAACATTCTATGTCACAACTGCAATGACAACATTCTATGTCACAACTGCAATGACAACATTCTATGTCACAACATGCAATGACACAAAACATTCTATGTCACAACTGCAATGACAACATTCTATGTCACAACTGCAATGACAACATTCTATGTCACAACTGCAATGACAACATTCTATGTCACAACTGCAGACAGTTCCTTTTCGTTCAAAGCTCAATCGTTATCTTTCTCTTATTTATGTTGACTCTTTCAAAAAAAAAAATCTTTTAGCTGAAAAAGGCCGTGAATTAGTAAGAATGACGTGTAAACTTCTAAGTCATTGACGTGGATTGAAAATACACATGGAAGTTCATACATCGACGTATAACTGAGGCAGCAGCAGCAGCAGTAACATCAACATCATGATTAAGTGACAACACGCATACACTGACAGCCACAGCAACATCAACCAACAACAACAACAACAACAACAAGCGCACGCCACCAGAACTAACCCCACTGTCCCCTACGCTGCCTGCAGAACAAGAGGTCCAGCATCGCCCAGCTCTCTTTCGACACCCCTGGGTCCAGCGTGGTGCGCGCCGTGTCCTTCGACATGATGATCGACTACCCCCAGAAAGAGATGGAGATCTCCTTCGCCTCCCCATGGAAGAAGACCTCTGTCAAAGGTGCGAGGATGGTGCCTGGCATGTGACAGGAATCACTGGGATTTCCTTTAAGCACAGCGCTTGAACAGCGTGTCCCCCAAGGGAGATAACTATGGAATTTCCCGTAAAGACGATGCTTGAAAAGGCGTTAAATTATGTATGATAGTCTGCAGTTTATGTTCAGTTATATTTGGCGAAAAACTGCCGTCGAAGGCATTCACCTAATGTTTAAACTAATTTCCTATGCCTTTTTTTCTAGGAGGAAACTTTGATAAAAAAAAAAAAATGTCATGCTAACACATTAAATTTAATTGTAGGATTTTCAGTAATCACAGAGGTAAAAGCAGAAATAATTCATACCTTAGGTTGACCTGAAAGCATTCTTATTGTGAAATAGGCATTTTCAGATTAAATAAACGTCTTTAAATACTTCTCAGAATGAACGCGCACCTCTACCCTTGTTGGCAAGCAACACGTTGCTGACGACAGGCCTAATGAATAGACGACCATCCACTCTTTCAAAGCGATTCTCACAGGGTTATCAACCTGTTGGCTGCTTTTCACTTCATCTCTTTCTTTCAAAAAAAAAAAAAAAAAAAAAAAACAAACACGTAAACATAGTTTGTGAACTTGGGGTGTTAAACAAGCGATGAGGTGGGAGAAGGGGAAAGTTGGTGGACAGGTGATAAATGCAAGCCGACTGTATGGCCTTAGGGATGTTCAAGGTGCGCTAACCAACCTGTGGTGGTGCCTGCAGGGTCCTTGGTGTCAGAGGCGGGGCTGAAGAGCGTGACGGGCAGCCTGGTGATTGACGACGACCTGACCTACTCCCTGACCACGGAGCTGAAGGTGGACGAGCAGAGCGACAGCAGCCTCACCATCTTCACCCCCATGGTGCAACTCAGGAGACCCGGCGCCGATGACGTCACGCTCATGGGTGACGTCAAGGTGGACAATCGTTGGAAGCGCCTCTCCGTCGACCTCACTCTGAATGGCATCACCAAGAAGCCACTGCAGCTGCAAAGTGAGAGAGAGAGAGAGAGAGAGAGAGAGAGAGAGACAGACAGACAGACAGACAGACAGACAGACAGACGGAAACAGGGAGATAGAGAGACAGACAGAGAGAGAGAGAGAGAGAGGAGAGGAGAGAGAGAGAGAGAGAGAGAGAGAACACAATGTTCAAGTGAATAAAAAAAAATTCTTCCATCCAGTTCAATGTCTAGTCTTTGCACAGTATCCAACATTATTGATTTTCTCTTGTTCTAATATACTCATCAAGCGCATGTCTATGCTTAATGCGCAGAGCTGATATCAGTACATGCAACTCATCAACACTGTTGAGACCGGCTTTTCATGGGACCCACAGGTGGTAACTACGGCAGATATTCTCTGTGTTGTATGTGATGCATAACAACTGAAAATTCTTTGTTCACCAATCTCAACATACTTTCTTACTTGTTTCTGAAAGATATTACTTTGTTGCGTGTGTGTGTGTGTGTGTGTGTGTGTGTGTGTGTGTGTGTGTGTGTGTGTGTGGTGTGTGTGTGTGTGTGTGTGTGTGTGGTGCTTTCGTGTGTGTGTGTGTGTGTGTGTGTGTGTTGTGTGTGTGTGTGTGAGTGTGTGTGTGTGTGTGTGTGTTCGTGCATGCATGTGTGTTCGTATCTAACTGCTTGTAAACGCCTGTGTGTGTGTGTGTGTGTGTGTGTGTGTGTGTGTGTGTGTGTGTGTGTGTGTGTGTGTGTGTGGTTGCTGGTGCCAGCCTCCTATACCAACACACAGTCGGAGAAGAGCGTGTCTGCCACCTTCAAGCACGGCAGGAGAAGCTACTCGGCGCAGGCCGAAGTCAGCTACAACGTGCGGAGCGGCAAGAACGGGCAGTTGCGTCCCCTGGTGCTGGTGACCACCCCCCGGGGTGAACTGCTGAGGGTGGACGGGCAGACGAACTGGAAGAACGGCAAGACGTTCACGTCTGACCACACCCTGACCATCCCCGACCTCCTGGACGTCCCCGTCATCTTCAAGTGTCAGTGCTGGACAGGGGGAAGTGGGAGTGGAAGGGGGGAAATCAGCAGGGAGGGAATGAGGGAATGCATCATGGAATGGGTGATGGAATGAATGAAGGAATGTATGATGGAATGGGTAATGGAAGGAAGGAAGGAAGAGTGAATAATGGAATGGGTGATGGAATGAATGAAGAAATGTATGATGGAATGGGTAATGGAAGGAAGGAAGGAAGAGTGAATAATGGAATGGGTGATGGAATGAATGAAGAAATGTATGATGGAATGGGTAATGGAAGGAAGGAAGGAAGAGTGAATAATGGAATGGGTGATGGAATGAATGAAGAAATGTATGATGGAATGGGTAATGGAAGGAAGGAAGGAAGAGTGAATAATGGAATGGGTGATGGAATGAATGAAGAAATGTATGATGGAATGGTAATGGAAGGAAGGAAGGCTGAGTGAATAATGGAATGGGTGATGGAATGAATGAAGAAATGTATGATGGAATGGGTAATGGAAGGAAGGAAGGAAGAGTGAATAATGGAATGGGTGATGGAATGAATGAAGAAATGTATGATGGAATAGGGAATGGAAGGAAGGAAGGCTGAGTGAATAATGGAATGGGTGATGGAATGAATGAAGAAATGTATGATGGAATGGGTAATGGAAGGAATGAAGGAAGAGTGAATAATGGAATGGGTGATGAAATGAATGAAGGAATGAGCGATGGAATGAATGAAGGAACAATGGGTGATGGAATGAACGAAGTAGTGGGTGATGGAATGGGTGATGGAATGAAGGAAGGAGGAAGGATGGAATGGTGATGGAATGAAGGAAGGAAGGAAGGATGGAATGGGTGATGGAATGAAGGGGGGAAGGAAGGAAGGATGGAATGGGTGATGGAATGAAGAAGGAAGGAAGGAGGAAGGTGATGGAATGAAGGATGAAGGAAGGATGGATGGTGATGGAATGAAGAAGAAGGAGATGGATGGGAGGAAGAAGGAAGGAAGGATGGAACGGTGAAGAGTGATGGAGATGAATGAGGAATGAAGGAAGGAAGGATGGAACTGGTGATGGAATGAAGGAAGGAAGGAAGGATGGAATGGGTGATGGAATGAAGGAAGGAAGGAAGGATGGAATGGGTGATGAAATGAAGGAAGGAAGGAAGGATGGAACTGGTGATGGAATGAAGGAAGGAAGGGAAGGGATGGAATGGGAGGAATGAAGGAAGGAAGGAAGATGGAATGGTGATGAAATGAAGGAAAGGGGAAGAGGAAGAGGATGGATGGTGATGGAATAAGAAGGAAGGAAGGATGGATGGAATGGGTGATGGAATGAAGGAAAGAAGGAAGGATGGAACAGGTGATGAAATGGTGACAGAAGTTTAACGAGGATGGAATGGGTGATGGAGAATGAAGGAAGAATGGATGAAGAATGGGTGATGGAATGTAAGAGGAAGGTGATAGAATGGGTGATGGAATAATGAAAAAGAAGGATGAAGATGGGTGATGAAATGTTAAGGACGGAAGATGATGGAATCGGCATGATGCAATGTTTTACAGAATGGATGATAGAACAGGTGATGGAAGGGAGCATGGAGGCAATGAGGGAATGGGTGATGGAATAAACGAAGGAATGGATGAAAGATAGGGTGACTGGACTGTTTTAACGCAACGGATGATAGAATGGGTCAGGCATTAATGACAAAATAGATGAAAGATAGGGTGACTAAACTGTTTAACAAGACGGGTGATAGAATGGGTCATGGCAGTAATGACAAAACAGATGAAAGATTGGGTGAGTAAACTGTTTAACAAGACGGGTGATAGAATGGGTCATGGCAGTAATGACAAAACAGATGAAAGATTGGGTGACTAAATTGTTTAACAAGACGGGTGATAGAATGGGTCATGGCATTAATGACAAAACAGATGAAAGATTGGGTGACTAAACTGTTTAACAAGACGGGTGATAGAATGGGTCATGGCAGTAATGACAAAACAGATGAAAGATTGGGTGAGTAAACTGTTTAACAAGACGGGTGATAGAATGGGTCATGGCAGTAATGACAGAATGGATGAAAGATTTGGGGGTGAAATGGTTTTGCACTGTGCATGATGGACTGATTGATGGAATGAAGGAATGAAAAGGATGATGGAATGTGTGTTTTGAATGAATAAATGAAAAATGGATGATCAAATGAATGATGGAACAAAGCATGGAAGTAATGAGCGAATGGATGACGGAATGGATGATGGAATGAACCATGAAGTGAATGATTGAAGGGATGGTGGAATGGGTGATGGAATGAACCATGAAGTGAATGATTGAAGGGATGGGGAATGGATGACGGAATGGATGATGGAATGAACCATGAAGTGAATGATTGAAGGGATGGTGGAATGGATGATGGAATGAACCATGAAGTGAATGATTGAAGGGATGGTGGAATGGATGACGAAATGGATGATGGAATGAACCATGAAGTGAATGATTGAAGGGATGGTGGAATGGATGACGAATGGATGATGGAATGAACCATGAAGTGAATGATTGAAGGATGGTGGAATGGTGACGGAATGGATGATGGAATGAACCATGAAGTGAATGATTGAAGGGATGGTGGAATGGTGACGAATGGATGATGGAATGAACCATGAAGTGAATGATTGAAGGGATGGTGGAATGGGTGACGGAATGGATGATGGAATGAACCATGAAGTGAATGATTGAAGGGATGGTGGAATGGATGACGGAATGGATGATGGAATGAACCATGAAGTGAATGATTGAAGGGATGGTGGAATGGATGATGGAATGAACCATGAAGTGAATGATTGAAGGGATGGTGGAATGGGTGACGGAATGGATGATGGAATGAACCATGAAGTGAATGATTGAAGGGATGGTGGAATGGGTGACGGAATGGATGATGGAATGAACCATGAAGTGAATGA
This sequence comes from Conus canariensis, assembly GCA_033310375.1. NCBI lineage: Eukaryota > Metazoa > Mollusca > Gastropoda > Neogastropoda > Conidae > Conus > Conus canariensis. Next base: position 58,864,591 of record CM065726.1, read on the forward strand.
TTGAAGGGATGGTGGAATGGATGACGGAATGGATGATGGAATGAACCATGAAGTGAATGATTGAAGGGATGGTGGAATGGGTGATGGAATGCATGTTAGAATGGAAGAAAGATAGGGTGAAGAAATGGGTTTGTAGAATGCATAACGGATGAAAGACTTGATGATGAAATAATTGAAAGAGTGGATAGTGGAGCGTGTGAACAGGATGAATGGATAATGAAATGGATGGAAGAATGGATGATGGGATGAATTATGGAATGGACGAAAGATTGGATTATGGTATGGATAATGGAATGGATGAAATAATGGATATATGTGTATGTGTGCGTGTACGCGCGCGCGCGCGCGTGTGTGGGGTGTGTGTGTGTGTGTGTGTGTCCTACTCTATCTACGTGTCTATCAATATCTGTGCGCCTCTCGATGCGTCTCATGTCAAATCTCTTTATCTGTCTGTCTGTCTGTCTGTGTGACGCTATAATCGGTCTGTCCACGAGCTGTGTGTGGTTCCCCCTTCAGGTGACATCAAGAAGAAAGGCCGGCGGAATCGGCCCCGCTATGACGTGGACGTGCGCCTCAAGTCCCGGCCCTTCACCGGCAGGGTGCACGGGGTCATGGTGCTGGCTGACACGTCCTTCACCAACCTCAAGGTCGACTACAACGGCAACAAAGTGGGCCGCGACCGCATCACCATCACCGGCAAGCTCAGCAACCGAAGCACGGGGGCCTTCAAGAAGTACATCATCAGTTCGTGAGTCACCAGCCCTTCCCCCTTTTTTTAATGGAATGAAGTATGAATGGAGGTGTGTGTGTGTGTGTGTGTTTGTGTGTGTGTTTGTGTGTTGTTGTGTGTGTGGAGAAGAATGTGGTTGTGTTGTTTGTGTGTGTGTGTGTGTGTGTGTGTGTTGTGTGTGTGTGTGTGAACTGAATATTTCTAGGACCAGATCCACCTGATGCAATTACTTGGAGGCCCCGTGGTAAAAATGAGTAAAACTTTTGCTTGTTGGACTGACAGTTGTGAGTCCGAGCCTCTCCTAAGGATGGATTTTTATGGCTGGAAAACCGCCTCTCTCCACCCAGCACTAAACGGGTACCTGATTCAGATCAAGGAAGATAAAGAAGGAAAGGGATGAGCTCGGCCTTCCATCATGTTGTCTCTCAGACACGATGAAATGCTAACAATTCCATGTCCCATACGGTTATAGGACTTATCCCCAAACCGTCCTTATTTTTAAGCTTACAAACAGTTTCCACCTGAAAAAATGGACAATCAACGAAGACAGTCCAAGTCAACGTGACCGTGTTGTTTGTGCCAGGACCACGGAGTTCAAACGGAACCCCAGCTGGAACATCGACGCCACCTTGGACCTGGAGCACAAGAAGAGACGCAGCGAGGGCTCGCTGACCGTCGTCCTGGGCAAGAACAGGAAGGACGAGAACCAGAAGGTCACCCTGTCCGCCTCCCTGGCTCGCAGCATCAAGAGCGTCTCGGATGCCGGTGTCGACTACAAGATGAAGGCCATCGTCCCCATGCTGGTTCGTTTGAGTTTGAGTTTTGGGCAGACAGGGGCACGTCGCGTCAAAACGTTCCTTTAGAGTTGTGTGCCTTGGTCTGATCTGTAGAACTACTGTGATACTTTATATCTCAGTTATCATTATTTTCTAGCTCCTGTCTCTGCTTTAAATGATTTTTGCTTTGTGTGTTTGCTTACTGTAATTGCCTCGTTGATGTGAATGGACGTCAAACTGCAATACATTTATACCCGTACAGGGGGTGGAGGTTAATTCTTGTATGATTATCTATTCCCACGGGGTGGACCTTAATTCCTGTATGATTATCTCCTTGCGCGGAGTGGACATTGACTCGGGTATAAACAGCTCCTGGTCTAGAGTGGACGTTCAGTTCAGTGTACTTATTTCTCTCCAAGGGGAGGGAGGACTGAGGGGGAGGAGGGAGGCAGAATGGACGTTAATTCCACTCTATCTATTTCCAGGGGTGGACTACTCGTTGAACGGCGCCCACAGACACTCTCCCAACTCGCTGAAGTCTCAGACGACCTTCAAGTACGCCAAGGACCAGTCCGTCACGGCCGAGGTCAACCTGAAGGGCAACTTGGAAAAGCAGATGAGAGTGAATGGTGACGTCAGTCTCTCCTTCCCCGGTGAGTACTGAGAGCGATGACGACGACACGACGGGAACGTCAGCAATGGCGATTTGTATAATGATAACGGAACTCATATTGATGACTGCATAAGAACAATACAAAACGAATATCAGCAGACGTGGGGATGGTGGTCATGATGGAGAACACAGCTGAACCACAGTGGTAAAACACTTAAACTGGAACCGAAAGGTCTGGGTTTGGTTGGTTCCTCGGGGTTTGTAAAGATTCTCTTGTTTTTGGAGCTAGCAAGCCTCGTGCCATCTTTTGAATGAGACACTAGAAATAATGCAAAACTCAACACTGTCAGCATGTCGAACATTGCTTCCTGCGAGGCTGTGACATTGCTTCCAACGCTGAGGTCACCTATAAATGCTGAAGCAGGCATGGACATGACTATAATGCAACGCCTAGTACGAGAGCTTAGAACTGATACTGACAACTGCGCCGCAAGTATTGAACGACAACACTGACTCTGATTGACAGCTGCCGGCACTGTGAATGACTCGAGCGCGACAAAGACAGCTGATATTGAACGCTTATTATGCAGTTAGCGTAGTCGACGTAGAATGTTCGACAGAGAAATACCTGTTTCTAGACATCTTGGGCATACTTTCAATCGTCATATGTAAAAAATAAAGCTAAAATGAAATCGAGACCAAACAATCCAAAAGTACAGTAACATTATAGGTTTTGTAACTGAAGGAAAATCTGTAAAATTTGCAGAAAACGAAGATAACCCCCCCCCCCCCCCCACCTCATTGAGATATTGACAAAGGGCTTTTACACACACACACACACACACACACACACACACTACACACACACACACACACACACACACTCGCACACGCGCACACACACACGCGCACACACCACAACACACACACACACACACACACACACACACACACACACACAGAGAGAGAGAGAGAGAGAGAGAGAGAGAGAGAGAGAGAGAGAGAGAGAGTGAAGATGACGGTGCACGGTGATGTTCAGGCCACAAGTACGAGGTGGACAGCGACCTGAAGAAGAAAGGCAAGCAGCTGGTGCACATCCTCAACCTGAAGACCCACAACGGCCCTCTGCTGGCCCTCACCTCCACCTACAAACCCGCCAAGGACCACACCCACGAGGTCACCTCCAACGTCGACCTCCAGGGCTACAAGCCCGTCAAGGTCAGCGAGGCAGTGTGTCGACACACCCTCAGTTGTCTTCGTTGTCAGCTGGGTATTAATCAACAAGGACTGAAGTCGTAAACAATAACTGTATTACAATTCTATCATGAGTCTGCCTACTTTTTTTCTGGAGAGAGAAGCTATGTTGACAGGTCAACCGATTCTTATGTTAATCTTGTTTCCTTGCAGTTTGTTCTGTGATGTTCCTGGGTATTCCTGCTCTCGACAGCGCGTGGAGATGTACAATTAATTAATAGATGACGGATTAATGAGTAGAGAGCTTATGAAATTGACGCTCTGATAGATATCCATAAGACGGCTGGAAGTAACACGCATTGAAAGATCTGTAGGTGGAAGTGTATGCCTTAAATGGCGGATGCCCTAGTGGCTTTGGGCAGGTGCTAAGTTAACGTTCGAATGGCAGAAGAAAAGACAAAGTGCAGAATTTTGGAGGACCCCCCCCCCCCCCCCCCAACAGAATGAAATCCTAAAAGCCTCAGGCTGTCAAAGGCATATTCGGCCATAATGCTGGAACCAAGTAGATGTTGCTCCCCCAGCATAGAAATGAATACCCTACTACAATGGATTCTTGTGGGCATGTTGCTCTTTACACCCTCCTCCCTCAACCCACCTCTTTCCTCCCTCCCTTCCGCCCCTCTCTGGTATCAGCACTACCATTTCCTCTTCCAGATGAGCGGCATGGTGGGTCTGGACTGGAACAACCTTCAGCTGCAGGGCGAGGCGATCAGCGACAAGGACAGCTACTCCGTCAACGCCCTGTCCAAGGTGTCCCGGGGCCCGCGCGGCAAGTGGATCCTGGAGGCCAGCTACCCGGGCAGGTCCGTGGCCTTCGGCCTCAGCGGGGGGCTGCAGAGGAGCAGTGCCGACCTGGACCTGGACCTGGACTGGGACAAGGGCAAGGACAAGGACGCCAAGGTCGGTCACACGGGAGATCACTCTCGTCAACATGTCAGCCATTAATGTTTTCTATTTTCTTTTCCGTGTGGGTGTACTTCTCTCCGTAGAAATAATAATACACACCAGCTATTAATTGTTTGTGTGAAGAAGCAGCACTTACAGGATCATAGCATTTCTCCGCTGTTGATACTTTTAAAACATCGTTCCAAAAAGAAACTTTAGAAAAAAGCTGATTTTTTCAATTGATCTCACCGCACATTTTGTTCAATGTGTGTCGTTATTTTTTTTATACGTTTTACTTTGAATGACTTTGGTTCGTACTCTGAAGAAAGTATAATAACAACATGGTGTATTCTGCTAACAACATCAGCTGAACATACTGCCGTTTGCGTATATCCACATTTGCGTTTGCCGCTCCATGAATCGCGCTAATATGATGATTGTTTTCGATGTAGAAATGTGCACATCCAATACCATGCATTAAAAAAAAACGCTGGCTGCAAATGTCATGGTACGTCAAACCAGTGTCATGCATTGAGAATAACGCTGGCTACGGATGTCATGGTACGTCAAACCAACGTCACAAACTGAGATTAAGGCTGGCCGCAAATTTCGAAGTATGTCAAGCCAATGTCATGAATTGAAAATAATGCTGGCTGCAGATGTCAAAATACGTCAAACCAATGCCACAAACTGAGATTAAAGCTGGCCGCAAATTTCAAAGTACGTCAAACCAATGTCATGAATTGAAAATAATGCTGGCTGCAGATGTCAAAATACGTCAAACCAATGTCACAAATTGAAAATAAAGCTGGCCGCAAATTTCAAAGTACGTCAAACCAATGTCACGAACTGAAAACGACGCGAAATGCAGATGTCATAGTACGTCAAAGTAGTGTAATGAATTGAAAATAAGACTGGCCGCAGATGTCATAGTTACGCCAAACCAATGTCATGAACTGAAAGCAATGCTCGCAGTGCATGTTACAATGTGTATCAATACCACGAATTATACATTATTTCTTCCATAGGTGTCATAATCTCTTCTATCAACGCCAAGAATTGACCATGATGTCGTCTGCAGATGCCTTAATCTGTTCTATCAGCACCATGAAGTAAACACCATATTGTCTGCATATGTCATAATCTGTGCTCCCAACACCTCAACTGAACATGACGCCCTATACAGAAGTCTTACTCCGTATCACCCGGCACTGTAAACAGAGCTCATCAGATGCCTTCTTGCAGATCTCCCTGTCGGCCAGCGGTTCCCACAAGAGCACCAAGGAGTTCACCAGCACCAGCGGCAAGCTGGACCTGACCTCGCCCTTCATGAACAAGCTCAGCGCTGCCGTCAGCCTGGACAACGATCTCAAGCGGTACGGCCTGGACAGCAAGGTGACCTGGGGCCCCAAGAGCAACTCCTACTTCTCCACCTTCAACGTGCTCAAGCCCTTGTCGCCCAGCTCCGTGCAGATGACGTGGAACGCGGGGTCCCCGATCCGTGGCTGGAAACGTTTTTACGTCTCCCTGGACCACAGCGCTGACCCCAGCTCGCTCAACTCCATCCTCAAGGCCTCCAGAGGTGAGGGACCCACCGGCATCTCCGAACAAAACAAACACATTTCGTTTCATTAGTTCCCAGTTCCACTTTCTCTGCTTTCCCATCGTCTGTTGACACAATGAGAGAGAGAGAGAGAGAGAGAGAGAGAGAGAGAGAGAGAGAGAGAGAGAGAGAGAGAGAGAGAGTAAGGACACGAAAATGTTCATCACATTTAGGCCATTACCCCAGACGGTAGTTTGAAATAAACAAACATTATTTTCAAATCCGTTACTTATTCTTATCAGGAACAACGCTCTTTACTGTTAGGTCCACAGTATGAGAACAGAATCCCGCTTGTATGAAAATGAAATAGTCAGATGGAGAAAGACAGAAACAGATAAAAAATAAAAAAAAAAACTGGCGGGTAACAGTGGTGATGGCGGTGATGGTGAAGTTAATATTGTTATTCACAGATATTTAGAATGTTTGCCTTCTGTCTTCAAGTATGCTTGTTGAAAACAGAGATCGTCAGATAATCAGCATAACGTTCTACACTCGATAGTTTTCTGTGCTAGTTTTCTTACGCTGAAAGATGAAAGCATGCAACGAGCCAACGAAACACAATCAGTAAACCAGCCACCCACATTCGCTCAGTCACACACTTGTGCACCCAACAACTAACCAGCTGCCACTGATTAGTCATCTTATCAATCAGTCAGCAAGAAAGGGTACTGACAAGCCAGTTAGTTCAAACAGCAGCAAACTAAGTCAGGACACCCACGCCTATTCATCCCTAACCCACCACCAACAGCAACCTGCTCAGTCTGTGGAAAACAACCAACACAACCAAAACAGCCAACCAGCCGATCCAGCCATTGAACTAACCAGCCGCCACAGCCATCGAATTACCAATTAATGGCACGAATACTACCACTCAAGAAACTAAACAGTCGTCCAACAAACCAATGTAACCATTCAACCAATTTTATGAACACAACCAACCAACCACCCAAGCCATTTGATGAACACAACCAACCAACCATGCAAGCCATTTGATGTACCAGGCAAGGACCAGCTTCAGCTGACGGTGACGGGCAAGGACAACAGCTACGGCAGGACCTCAGACATGATCGCCAACGCTGGCCTCACCTCCAACATCCAAGGCCTGGATGACGTCAGCTTGGCCCTGGCCCACAAGGATGACGGGAGAAAGTACACGAGCAGCGCTAGCTTCATGCAGAACAAGGACAAGTAAGTCGTTCAAAGTGTATTTCATTGTTATCTAGACGTTACATCTTTCTAGTTTTCATTGATATGTACTTTGTTATCCAATTATTGCATCTTCCCTGCTTTCGCTGGCATGTCTTTCATTGTTAACCAATTTCTGGATCCTCCTGTTTTCTTTTAACATGTATTTTACTGTTATCCACTGAATACGTTCTTCCAGTGTTCTTTGACATGCATTTCATTATTATCCGCTTATCGCATCCTTCCTGCTGTCTTCTACATGCAGTCTATTGTTATCCTGAATTTGAGTCTTCTGGGTTTTTTTTTTTTTTTTACAAATTGCATACTAACGATGCTGTCTGTTGTTACAAACAAAGATCACAAACTTACACATTAGCTTTGCTACTTGTCTGCCTTAAAATCAGAAAATATTCTTTTTAGAATGAACAATTCCTTCAAACATGACTTACACGTAAACTTTGCTGTCAACTGTTTCAAACGTACTTATTACAGACTACAAGTTGACAGGGATGTCTGTTGCTTTACTCTTGACTTACACAATAACTTTGCTGTCTGCTGCTTTACACTTGACTTACACGATGACTTTGTTGTCTGTTGCTTCATTGACAGGTATTCAGCAGAACTGGGCATGTCTCACTACAGAAACGGCTGGCAGGTTCAGAACAGCGGGGATCTGAAACTCACGTCTCCTTCCCGTGACGTCACTACCAAGTGGGAGCATAGCAGTTCCACTGATGACGTCAGCTCGACCTTCACCACTGAGTGGGACCGTGGGCAAAAACTGCAGGTATGGAAAACGCAAAGGTTGTATGTGATAATTCACGGTGAAGGTGATGATCATGATGATAATTAATGCATCTTTAGTTACTTCGTATTTCTTCTCAATGACAACTGCTTCTTATTTTTAGTTTAGAACACAATGCATGTTAATGATGACTTGAAATATGAATATATCTATCGATGTATCTATCTATCTATTCATCTATCTGTCTGTCTGTCTATCAGTGGTTTGTTTGTTTATTTGCTTGATTTCAGCGTTTGTTTGTGTGTTTGCTTGCTTGTTGTCTTTTTAACCAGACAAGCAGCATTATCATGGACAGGTGTGGATGAACATGCGGTGTAATTGTGCCTGCAGGTGGCGCTGACAGGTGACAAGAAGATGACAGACCAGGAAAAGAACTTCAACGGCGCCCTTACTGTCCAGACTCCATGGAAACCAGTTCGTGACCTCAGTGTGACCATGAACCATAAAATGAGTGGCAGTCACTGCGAGCATGAGGCAGTCATCATCCGCAACGGCGAGAAGAAAGCCTCCCAGGAGTTCAGTTACCGCTTTGGCAGAAAGGAAATGAGTGGTGGCTTCGTGCTGACCAATCCCTTCATGGAGACCAAGTCAGGCAGCATGAACGTCAAGTACATGTCCTACCCAGTCACCGTCCATGGAGAGCTGCAGCTGGGGCCCCGCAGCACCATCACCACAGATGCCTCCTTCTCCAAGACCGGCGACCGGGACATGGAAGGCAACATGCGTGTGACGACGCCTTTCACAGACCTCCGCACCATCACCGTCAGTGGGTCCACCAAGAGCGACAGAGATGACGTCGTCGCCAAAGCCAACGTGGACTACGGCATCCGTCAGAACTACGACGCCATGATCACGTTCCGTCCTCAGACCTTCACTTTGGGTCGCGTTGTCATTCACACGCCTCTCTCCCAGCTCTCCTCTCTGGACGCTGGCTATCAGATGTCTGGCGACCAGAAGGACTTCAGCGCCGCCGCTGACTTCAGCCTCCAACCCGCAGTGGACAAGTACAGCGCGTCTCTCAGCTGGCAGCTGGACCAGGAGCTGTCGGGCAAAGTGAGAATCAACACTCCCATCAGAGAGCTCCGCTACATGCAGATGACGGTCAACAGCAAGATGTCGGGCCAAGGCCGGAGGAGCCGTGTGGAAGTCGAGTACTACCCTCGTCAGATGTACGCCCTGACAAGTTTCTACACCACCGATATGCCCATCATCTTCGCTCTCAACGCAGAGACTCCCATCGAGGGCTACGACAGTTTCGGAGTTTCCCTGAAACATCAGCATGATGAACACTCCGTCTCCACACACGGCGAGCTGCAGTACCTGCCCGACAAGGTTGTGGAGAGCACCCTCAACATGAACTGGGAGCGCAGCATTGATGGCAGTCTGGTGGTAAAGACCCCGTTCCCTGACTTTAAAGAGAGCAAACTGTCCCTGCGCCATGATGGAGAACTGGACAACTTCAAGACCCACGCAGAGATGGAGATAATGCATGAAACCATGACAGCTGACGCACAGTTCAAATACGGTTACACAACTGCGGGTTCATTTTCCCTCGAATCATCCATGAAAGATACGGCGAAGGTCGAAGCCAGCTTCAACAAAAGAGGTAACTCTGATAATTTCAGAAGCTCAGCGTCTGTTGCCTTTGGTGACCAGAAGATCGAAGGCACCCTAACACACAAACTCAGTTCTCGTATGTTGAAGACTGCAGTCACATTCAAATCTCCCTTCACCAAGGTGGTAAAGGCCAGTGTGGACATGAGCAACAAACAGGGCGACATGCAGGCCGACATCAGTGGTCAGTACGGCCCAAAGAAAGTGGACAGTACCAGCTCCCTGATGATCGATGACAGCGACTTCAGTGCCACCTCCTCGATCAAATACAAGCTGGACGGCAGTTCGGAGAAGCAGATGAAGGCTACCCTCAGCAAGAAAGGTGGCCTGAAGAACTTGGCTGTCCTCGCATCCCTTTCCTCCCCCTTTACAGAGGACATCAGCGTGAGCGTGGAGCACACATGTGATTTGCCGTTCTCCCTGAAGACCACCATGTCTGCCAGCTTCGGCCAGGACTACACCTTCAAGTCAGACAACAGTTTCAACAACGTTGCCCCCACTTTCTCTGCCTCCAGTGTCAACAGCTACAGAATGGGAGGACCTCTGCAAGAAACTAGCGCCTCTGTCATCAGGAAGGGAGAAGATCTCAAGGACATGTCCTTTACAAGCACTGCAAAATACGGAGACAAAGAAATTTCTGTTGAAGGGGAGATAAATACTGAGAATAGTATAAGGAGCATCCTGAGGATCAACACTCCTTTCCCAAAGTTTGAACGTCTGGGCTTGGCCTTTACCCATGTACCTGAAGACAACGGTTTCCAGCAGCAGGGGAGTCTGACCTACAAGACAGATGAAACAGTCCAGTACTCAGTCTCCTTCAGCTGCAAAGGTCTGGAACAAATCCAGGTCGATGCCTCTGTCCAGTCCCCCATCCAATTTCTGGATAAACAAACTCTGAAAATCCGTCACGACTACAAGAAGAACCGCAAGGAATGCACAGGTCTGATTCAGATACAGTCCCCTGTCGTTGGGAACGCTGTGTTGAACTACAAGCGAGTAGGAAGCCTGGAGCAAATGACACTGGAAGCCACTATGGAACTTAACGGAGAAAAAGTGGAGGGCTACATGGAATGGGTTCCACTCAGTCATGGTTATAAACACAGTATGGAGCTAAAGGCACCCAGAGAGAGCACTCTGACCAGTTCTACAGAAATTGAAATGACGGATGACAGGATCACCATCAAGACCATGACTTCACTACCCCCAGCGTCTATTTCGTTTGAAGGTGAAGGTGTGCTGAATGGCTTCAATGCCCAAATAGATGGCAAGTTTCTTGCCTCTACTGCCATGTTCAAGGACGTGGCTCTCTTGGGTTCTTTGAAGAGAACGGGCTCTCCTGATGACTTTACCCTGGAAATGGAAACAGGCTTTGACTCAATGAAATTTACCGCTACTGGCAATTTCAAGAACG
>CM065726.1:58880466-58910466 GCA_033310375.1 Conus canariensis
GTTCATTTTCTTTTAGTTAAGAGGAAGTAAGCATGAAACAAATGGGTACATAGATGGGTTCATGGATAAATAAGCTAGCAAGCAAGTAAGTGAGAAAAAGAATGAAAAGCAGACTGCAAGAAATGAATGTTGTATTGCATGTGACCTCACCCCGTGTGTAGTCTAAGACTGCCTATAGGGTGCAATGCAAACTGTAACCACAGCTAAAATAAATAAATGAAGAAGGAAATGAAGAAAACCAAAGGTCAGCCATAGTATTTTTTTACATTGTTAACAAACATCCAAGATTGTCTCCCTGCCACAGGAAGTGCACGTGGACCACGAGATGACGCTGAACCAGGGTCTCACAGTGTGGGACACCAAGACAGCAGTGTCCTATTCCCTTGACGTCCAAAGAACTCTGACCTTGACCTCCTCCCTCAAGGACATATCCAGCTCTTACAGGTGAGTTCCGCGTGTCTCATGGTACGTGTGTTAACTTTAGACCATCATCACTGCCCGTCAGTGTAGGTTATTGAGTTTCCACAGGGACGCCTGCACAGTCAGCGATCTCAGCATCTCCCTGCGTTCAGTCATGTGCGACAGGGTAGAGTATTTAAGTAATCGGCCCAGTTCTTCATGTTGTCCATCCAGGACTTCCGTGCTAATACTCTAAGACTTTCATTCCGTGCTGGATCTTGTCGGATGGTCTTGGTTAGAGTGCCTCTGCCTGCATGAACATGTCACGTTTGTCCCGCCCAGCTGTGGAGCAGATGACATGGGAACTGTCACGTACGTCTTTGGAAGGTTAAGGCTGTTGCGTGCCCCTCACACACACACACACATGTGTATATTAATGTATCTCCCAGGGCTCACATCATGGCCTTATGTCTCTTCAATCAATGGCATTTTGTCTGCAGAGTGTGTGTGTGTGTGTGTGTGTGTGTGTGTGTGTGTGTGTGTGTGTGTGTGTGTGTGTGTGTGCGTGCGTGCGTGCGTGTGTGTGTGTGTGCATGTGTGTGTGTGTGTGTGTGTGTGTGTGTGTGTGTGTGTGTGTGTGTGTTTATTTGATCTACATGCTGTATACTGGCTTCAGCTCAGGGAAGAACTACAGTCTGGCAGTGTCCATCTCTCACCCCCACACCAACACTGACGTCACCTTCAACTCTCACATTGGTGCTGTCGGGGACCGCCTGTCTGCTGCCATGGATACCGTCTATATGACGTCACGCCGCACGCGCCACAACATGATGCTTCGCGGAGAGATTGACCGCCTGAGACGTCATATCGACCTGCAGGTGTGTGTGTGTGTGTGTGTGTGTGTGTGTGTGTGTGTGTGTGTGTGTGTGTTGTGCGCGCGCGCGCGTGTGTGTGTGTGTGTGTGTGTGTGTGTGTGTGTGTTTCTTCCTCTACCTCCACATATACAACAAGCTTACCAGTTGTTGTCTTCATGTGCTTTTGTGCATCACTGGTTAAACTCTGCACGTTCTTTGTTCTTTTCAACGCCAGTGACTCACAAAGTTAACTCATTTAAAGCACCCGTCAATGGCACTTCACTCTTTTTGGTTCCAAAATTATTCTGAGGTCACCAAACGCAGCAAACATCCAGATACATCCAGTTATATACATGAAATTTGTCATTTGTCACAGAACGCAAACCTTCCTCTATCTATCTATTTATCTATCTACCTGTCTATCTATCTATCCATCTCTCTCTCTCTCTCTCTCTCTCTCTCTCTCTCTCTCTTTTCTCTGTTCACCTCTTGAAAATATAAGAGAAAGTTTTATTCCTGAAAAAAAAAACAACTAAACAGTTCTGTTTCTTTTGGTATGCTGATGGCTAGAACGAATGATAATGCAGTAGTACATTTAGACTATTTGTGTAATACTGCCGTTACGATTCATGATGTAATGTGTTCTTAGCATGGTTTGGTTTTGACAGATGCTTATGGAAGTGTACTGTGTATTTATATTTCAAAGATGTTGACTATAATTATCATACTCTCCTTCTGTATTGGGGCTGGTACTAATGAACAAAGTTTTTTTTATTTCTCTCTCTCTCTCTCTCTCTCTCTCTCTCTCTCTCTCTCCTCTCTCTCTCTCTCTCAATTGTTGACTATCTCTCTATATTTATGTTGTTCTCTGTCCCTTTCAGTTGCTCCCTCCACTGCTCCCCATCTTTTCCATCCCTGTGATTTTCCTCCCACTCCTGATCCCCACATTTACAGAAAATCCCACCACTAAGAATCAGCCAAAGACAGTCATTTGCTCAGCATTATCTTTAAAACACATCTACACCTTCAAAGCAAGGAGCCGAAGCGGACAGAACATTGTTCAGTGTTCATTAATCATTCAGAGCACGTGACGCTCGTGATGCATACAAACACCTTGTTCAGTGCTGAACTGTTCCATCCCCTGCACACACTCTGTGCAGCTGGACAGCCCCGTGAAGAAGATGTCCATGCACGGAGAGGTGGAGTCCACTGAACCTTACGTCATCCGGCTGACCAACACCTATGACCAGGATGACGTCATCCAGTCCAAGCTGAAGATCGACATGAAGAAGAAGGCCTTGCTGTTCACCACCAACTACGATCTTGGTATGTACTGAAGTGCTTTTCATTGTTGGTAGTCACATTGACCGAGCTGGTGTTGAAGCTGATGTTTCAATGACTTTTTGTGGTGATAATGGTTTTGAGTGTGTGCATGCGTGTGTGCAAGCGCATATGTGTGTGTGTTTCTGTGTGTGTGTGTGTGTGTATGTGTGTGTGTGTGTGTGTGTGTGCGTGTGTGTGTGTTGTGCGCGCGCGCACGTGTGGCGTGTGTGTGTGTGTGTGTGTGTGTGTGTGTGTGTGTGTTGTGTGTGTGTGTTCGGATGATGATCGTCTCTTCATGTCCAAGTATGGTTCTGAACGATCCATTTTTGTAGCAAAGTTCACAGCATCTGTCTGAACCATATAGACAGTCAGCATGTGTGGTGCGCTGATGATCATACATGCCCATGAATCCCAGTGTTGAACTGTTCCATCCCCCGAGTAATGCCTAAACCCAACAGTCACTGTGTATGTGCTGACAGATATAAAAGCCCATGAGGCCCGAAGAACAACCCAGAAACGCCCAAAGTCAAATGTGTGTGTGTGTGTGTGTGTGTGTGTGTGTGTGGTGTGTGTGTGTGTGTGTGTGTGTGTGTGTGTCTACAGACAAGCCACAGGACCAGGTCATCGTGAAAGCCGGCTACCTCAACGCCTCTGCCCTGAGTGCCGAGCTGTACATGCAGCAGGGTGGCCAGGACAACCAGAGGTCAGAGGGCAAGGCCATTGTAGTGCTCAAGACCCCCACTCTGATGCAGGCCGGGCTGGGCTGGAGACCTGAGGGCCTTCAAGACCTGCAGGTGGGTACATGGGCTGGCTTTGTGGTTGTTTTAGCAGAAAGAAACGCGACAGGTAGAGTGTTAGTCACCTAGTCAATCAATCAACTAATTCACCGATCAAACGACCAACCAGATAACTAGTCAGTCAGTCAACCATTCAACCAATCGACAGACTAAACAATTTTTTATTCGGCTTATCAATCACCCAGTCAATGAACAAACAAACAAATGAAAGTCCGAACGAACGAATGAAAGAACGCGTTAATAAACGAATGAATAAGACAATTAGCCATGCTACGTCTTAGTCACACAACCTATCTAACATAGAAGAGAGGAGAAGATGGGCACATTTGTCCACCAGATGCTAAACTTGGAGATTAGGACTTCCCCCATAACTTCACCCCTCTTAAACACGCCATTTTCACGTCAAACATTATTTAGGGTTGTTATGGCGGAAGACTACCACCAAGTATGTTTGTTTCAATTTTCTGCACAACTTTCAGTGTGTACTCTCTGTGACGGAAGAAGAAGATTCTATCATGACGGTGAGCTCTAACGGGCGCTTCAGCATTGCCAATACTATGCACACAATTCACGCCGCGCTCTTTGCCGGGTTGTTACAGAGTTACATGCAGAGGAAGACCACCACATACTCCGACCGTCTCCGCCACACCCTCGACGCCATCATCGTTTCCACCGGGCAGGAAGTGAGCGACAAATACGCCGCCATCACGGAAGAGCTGAAGTCAGAGTTGTCTCCCTTGCTGGATCTGTTTGAGGGCGAACTGGTTCAGCTGGGGCAGCAGATGGATCGCGCACGTAAAACACTCAACAGAATGTACCGGCGTAACAACCTGCATATGCAGGACATGGGGCAATACGTGCTGCAAGTCATGTGAGTTTCAAAGTGGCTTTGGTGCACAGCAAATCAACCATTGACAGCGAAAACAAACACACGTGTGTGTGTGTGTGTGTGTGTGTGTGTGTGTGTGTGTGTGTGTGTGTGTGTGTGTGTGTGTGTGTGTGCTAATGAACCTCCAAATAAACGAGTGCGTGAATGAACGAATACATGAATCAGCGAATTGTTATTGAACAAATAAACGAAAGAATAAATAATAAACGATGAGAGAACGAACAAACAAAAGAAAGAAAGAAAGAAAGAATGAATGAATGAATGAATGAATGAATGAATGAATGAATGAATGAGCCTGTGGGTCCTGAACATGCCTCTGCGCGTCTCTGTGTGAACAGCGAGCTGATGAAGGAGTACAGCGCCAGCTACAAGACAGCCTACGACAGCCTGCTGCGTCAGCTGAGCGCTGGACTCCAGGACATGAGTGACTACAACATCAGACAGCACTACAAAGACGCCGTGGATTCTCTGGCTATGCTCTTCAAGGTCGGTAGCCGTTGTAGCTGGAGTAACAGAATGATGATGGTTGAGCTCTCTGATGGCTGCGATACTCTATTTCTGCTGTCATATGTGTGTGTATGTGTGTGTGTGTGTGTGTGTGTGTGTGTGTGTGTGTGTGTGTGTGTGTGTGTGTGTGTGTGTGACAGACAGACAGACAGACAGACAGACAAAGAGAATGGGGGTGGGATGGGGGGGGGGGGGGAATGAAAAGCGCCATAGAGATGATAACACCCATATGTGCTGAGTGAGCTGGACTCGATCATTCTTGTAATAACTCGCAACGTAATGAGCTAAATAAACTGGAACTAGTCTTTTTTAATAATAACTACCAAACACACACACACACACACACACACACACACACACACACACACACACACACACACACACGCATATATATATATAATATATATATATATATATATATATATATATATATTTTACATACATATAGACAGAGAGAGAGAGAGAAAGAGCGCAAAATTGGACCTAATATTTCTTACAATGACCCTTGTATAGACATGCATCATAAACTGGACTCAGTATTTTTTGTAATGACCCCTGTACAAAGAAGCGTCGTAAACTGGGCCCAGAATTTCTTATAATGATCCTAGTACAGATGACTTTAGTGAACTCTACTCAGTCTTTCTAATAATAATCCCACACGTTTGAGTTTACCGAACTGTGTCCAATCTTTGCAATAATAACCCCCATACAGCTGAGCCAGGTAAAACGGACTCAGTCTATGCGTGATACCACCTCAGAAAATGACCTTGTGGCCTCTAAACTCCTGGTGCCTTCCTCCCGAACCAGATGTCGTTGGCCCGCTCCATGGAGTACCTTGAAGAACTGGCGGCCATGCTGAAAAAGCAGAGCAGGGAATGGTGGACCAACGGCCAAGACCACTGGGAGCAGATCAAGAACCACCCGGGCATCCAACAGCTCCACGGGCACGTTCAGAGGCTGGGCCACGACTACAAGTGGCTCATGGGCTACCTGGGAAAGAGGGCCGCGCGTATGAGCCTCCCCGAGCACTACACATCCGCCATCTACGGGGCGCATGAGAAGATGATGAACGGCTTGTACGGCGTCATGGACAACTCGCACGTGCGGAAGGTCAAGAATGTGGCCAACGAAGCCTACCAACAGGTTGGTGGCGTCTTGATGGGTATGAGGCTGTTTGAAAAGCTGTGGATGGGGCTGGGGACGGTGTGGGATGGGTGAGATGGGGAATATTTCTGAGCCCCACTGGGGCCCTTTCGGTCGGCGAGGTTATGAAACACGATACTCCTGAATTGCATGGTATGTTTGTTTGTTCTTTCTTTCGCGTTCCCGGCCATGCTATATCCTCAATCTGGTTAGTAAGGCGAAGTCCACAGCAGTCTGCCACAGTGATCCCAAAGGTCCCCACAGCTTCTCCTGGACCTCAACTGGATTGGGCCACATCTGGCGTCTCAAAGTTTGAAAGGAGGGGCAGGACTGTACCTCCTGGTTTCTTACTGTATCGCTTCTCCAGTCGCTGTGGCTGGGCCCCTTTGAGGCTGGAGGCCCGGCGCTGTCACCGCCTGATGAACCACGGGACGAACCCCATACCGTCGAATATCAGTCTGCATGGCCATAATGGGTAAGATGCGTAGTGTCTGGTCTTCTCCTGTGGCTTGTGACTCTGCAGGAGGTCTGCCTGCTGGCCTCAGCCGACACATTCCAACTTCAGTGCAGCTCATGGTTGTCTGGTTGCCCTGGTAACAGGGGGCTAACATACACCAGACAGTGCGGGTTTGGACTCCAAGTTTTCCTTCTCCTAGGCTGTTTGGTTCGCAGCACCTTCTGTATTATCCAGTGCACCCCCCAAGCGCAAAGCTTGAGGGATCCCCAGTCCACTAACCAGGGAATGCGCCTCTACGCTGTATGGCTCTGGCGCGAGGATTTGTTTGCTTTCGTTCCTGTTCGTACAGTTTACATTTTGAATTCAAATGCGTCATTATACGTTATTTTAATTTAAACATGGCTTTCGCCATTTCGTAAGTTTTGTATTGATTTGATTTGTGTACCTTGTTCTTTGTTCTGATTCCCCTTCACATTTCTCTTAGTCTTTCCATTCTTTTCGTTGTATCAGAGAGTGAATAGGGAGTGAATAAGTGACTGATAGGCTTATGACTGCGCGCGCGGGTGCGGTGTGTGTGTGTGTGTGTGTGTGTGTGTGTGTGTGTGTGTGTGTGTGTGTGTGTGTGTGTAACGTCTGCGGGTGCTTTTAGTTATTTTTTTTTCAAGTGTCATCTAAAACGGCATTATACTTCCCCGTCTGTCAGGGCGCCTGGGCCTACCAGTACTGGAACGTGGAGAAGAACGTGCGCAAGGTTCCCCAGAAGCTGGTGGAGCTGGTCATGGAGTTTCTGGCGCAAGAGTTCCACGAGCTGAACCAGCAGCTGCAGTTCGTCAGTCTGACCAACGTCACCGTGTATGACCCGGAGCACGGGCGGGTGCAGGTGGACCTGGTGCTTCCCTTCCCGCTGAAGTCCCTGCAGGAGCTGCCGGACTGGAGAGCCTACCTGCAGGAGGCCGAGAACCTCGTGGACAGCTACGTGCCCGACAAGGCCACTGTGGTGGACATGTACCAGAAGGTGAGGAAGGCAGTGGTGTGTGTGTGTGTGTGTGTGTGTGTGTGTGTGTGTGTGTGTGTGTGTGTGTGTGTGTCTGCCTGTGTATGTGTTTGTGTGTCTGTGTGTATATCTGTGTATATATGTGTGTGTGTGTGTGTGTGTGTGTGTGTGTGTGTGTGTGTGTGTGTGTTGTGTCTGTGTGTCTGTGTGTCTGTTTGTGTGTGTGTGTGTGTATGTGTGTGTGTGTCTGTGTCTCTGTGTGTGTGTGTGTGTGCATGGAGCTTGGGGGAGAAAGGAAGGGGGGCGGAGGGGCATCATTTTCTTTGTGGATGACTATGCCTCATATACAACACACAACTGTCTGTCTTGTTCTCTCTCTCTCTCTATCTTTCTTGGAGGTTTTCGTCAGCTGCTCTACTTGGGGTGGACATGTACCAGAAAGTGAGGTGTTGGAAAATGGAGTCTTCATATTGTCCTTTGCACAATCTTGCTGCGCAGATATGCGTACACTAAGTATACACAAAAGTAAAAAAAGCGATTTAGCATGAAACTGAGGTTGCCTCTGAAGACAGGAACACAATGTTCTGAGTCGCGGACTCGTCTTCATGTTGACCGGAAGGAAGCGGGTTTTGACAGGAAGCGGAAACGCGATGTAGCGAATTCGATTCATAGACAGAAGATCATCGCTCACCTCACTGATACGATTTTTATTTACCGGACAGAGTCTCTCATATAGTTTTACACAACAGCAGAGTTTCCTGTGTGCGTGCTTCTTTCTCTCCGTGTGTCTCAGACCGTGCAAGAGGATGGCAGGTAGAGGTGGAGGAAGGGGGGGGGGGGGGGGGAGGTGGTAGGAGGAGAAGAGGGTTACGGAGTCAGTTTGAAAAAAAAAAAACCCTTGCAAAATTAACGTTATGCGAATTGCGCAATACTACACTGCACATGGTAATGCAGTTAACGTACTACTCTATATTACAAATTAGTACATTGCACAAAGTGCAAAAGGCTGATGAGATGCCAGCATAGCATCATATTCTGAGCAAATGTAGCAATATTCTGTGCTAAAAAAAAAAAAAAAAAAAAAAAAAGTGATTTAAGATGACACCTTTTCACCAGAATGCCATAGATGTTTATCACTTGTCATTTTTTCATGTTTATAGTATGATTGACATACATGTCACGCCGGTCTAGCCGTTATAGAAACGTCGTCTGTTGCAGTACGCTCCATGGGCTGACAACAAAACCACTCCCGACGATGACATCATGTCTCAGTTTGAGGTCAGTTCATGAAACAACGGTTCAAAGAACAAATGAATGAACAGTTTTGAACAGATATGTCATGCGACGATTTGTGCCCTCACGGTGACGAGAAAACGGGTATAATGTCCAACACACACACACACATATACACACGCGCGCATACACACACACACACACACACACACACACACACACACACACACACACACACACACACACACACACTCAAGTGTGCGCAAGCACGCAAGTACATACTCTCTCTCTCTCTCTCTCTCTCTCTCTCTCTCTCTCTCTCTCTCTCTCTCTCTCTCTCTTCTCTCTCTCTCTCTCTCAGCACGGCACGGACAGCGATTGTCAAAGAGAACCCTAAATCAGAAACGTCATGCTTTACATTTTTTACCTTAAAAAAACAACTAGTCTTTCCAAAATCTGAAAGACAAAATGTAGTCGGTTTGATTGTTTCCCGGTTATTTATCTCTTTTTCAGCCGATTTCAGTGTCTGCAGGCTATTGATTCTATCGTCAGTTTGTCAGTGTGAAAACAAATGCAAGCAGGACTCCTCCATCCGTTAACTTCTAATATGAAATGACGAATTCGTTGCACTTGAAAAAGATCAAACAAGAGATGCATACAGCTACTCTGCTACGTGTTAATCAACTCTAATTCGATGGTGTACTAAAGAAGACACACGTGGATTTATAAATGTCATGATGTAATTTGTATGAAGTTCAGGGATGGACTAAATGCCCACCTCCGCTAAATGATGAATCTGTTAGACTATAATCATTGGACTTAGATAACTGAGTGTATCGGAAAGCTTTTGGTTGGTTTATTTTTTCCTTATTGTTGTTCTAGTAATGTGAAAAAGTCACTTCACCGACTAGTTGATATATGTATTGACATATTCTGTCAGCTCGGTATTTAGCTGACCGGATGTGATCATCTTTTTTTTTTCCTTCTTCTGTTTTTTTTTTTTTTTTTTTTTTTTTTTTGGGGGGGGGGGGGGGGGGGGGCTCGGTTTCATTAACTGCTCTTTTTGGGCGGTTTATGAGCTTACTAACTGACTGGTTAACAGGATGGTTTCTTTCTTTTTATTTTCTTTGTTCGATTGATCGACTGATCCATTGACCGATTCGTTGATTGATCAATCTTTGCAGGCATACAGACCGACCAGGTCAAGAAGGGGACGTTATTCCAAGAGATCCGGTCGAGTTCAACGGATTTAGCTCCCCGGCTGTCTTCACACATCTACATCCTGACCCCATCCCCTCCTCTTTCCCAGACCACATTGTTCATCCATTGTATTCATCAGGACATTGACCTCCAACCTTACGGCCGACCGCTTGTCCAGGACTGTGATATTTTCTACAGTTGTCCCCCTTTGGAAGGCAGAAACAGCTGACGTCAGAGCTTTGTGATTGAAATGTAATTTTTTTAGTTTCTTTTTAAGGACAATACTTATTTCTTATAAGGTATTCTTACGGTTATTTATTTATGTGTATAGTGATATTTTCTTAATATTTTCAGTTTTGAGCATCAATGAAGAATGAAAATAAATCAGTCTCAACAAAAAGCTGCCCTGTTTATCGCTGTTTATGTATGAACACACATAAACACACGCACACACCCCACTCCCCCCCCCCCCAACACAAACGCACGCACGCACGCACGGACACACACACACACACACACACACACACACACACACACACACACACACACACACACACACACTCCCACACACACGTATCGCGCACAGAGAGAGAGAGAGAGAGAGAGAGAGAGAGAGAGAGAGAGAGAGAGAGAGAGAGAGAGAGAGACGGAATAAATGTCACGATTCTTTAAGTATTCAGTGTTTCCTTCTGATTTCACTAGGGAAGAAACAAACATGCAATTGAGATGTTTGTTTAAACAAACTCGCGTTGCTCGGCCTTCAGTGGAGGACCACAGCATGTCATGGCTGCAAGGGTACCAGGAACATTCCAGAAATAACATTAAAACACCAAAAAAAAAAATCCATGGAAAAGGACTAAAAATGGATTGAGTTAAATGAATTCACCTAACAATTAATCAACGGGATATAAAAATCCATTCTATCACTAACATTGTCAACGTATCTACCGGGTAATTTGCTTCACTACTGATCTTCAGAATAGAAAGAAATCCATGATGCAGAAATAATCCACTTCATCAGCGAAGTCTTCTTTATACACAGGCCTGAGAGGTACCATATTCGCCAGTTGTTGACCAGTCGTATCCGGGGTGTTTAAAATCAATGCGAAAAAGGAGCAGAAAAAAAAAGGGAAAAAGAAATATTCAATAATATATTCAGTCTAGCAGACGCTAAGAATAGAGGACAGCCAGCGCCCATTTCAATGTTTGCAGTTGTATTTTGTAAGTGTTTCAGAGAAGCTGTAGAAGAAACATTTCGATGTCTGCCATCACCATCAGCCACAGTGTTACATCCCATCAGAGGCAGGGTTCCAAGATTTGTTGGTTCCGGCGGCTCATATACATAGTGACGGAGTGTGTAAAAACAGCAGAACAATGCAGTCGAATTGCATCATTCAGTGGAGGCAGATATCTCTAACCTGAAACACAGTTGTGTCAAATCAAATAAGTAGTGGCCATGCATGGCAAAACGAAATCAAGTCGAAAATTTTAAACTAAAAATGTACCTGTGACAAAATTTACGTGAGAAAGGGAGAAAAGGAAATGAAAGAAAAGGCAAAACATAATCGCCATGGAGTAATGAAAAAAAAAATGCAGAAAAGTTATACTGTCTTCAACAACTAAAAATGGCAACTTCAGTTTCCTCTGAAGCCATTACATTCCCCTTATTGCAAACTGATTACGCTCCCGGCACCAGTTCGTTTTGCACAGAAGCAAACAAAAAAGCACAAGGAACGAACAAGATAACATCCTTAAAATGTTGCAAGCTTGCTCATAAACTTGAGTGACCCATGCACATGGCAACAGTAACCGAAATGAACAAACATGAATTTCAAGACTGACCGATGCTCTTAGGCCTTAAAACAAACAAACAAACAAAAAACAGTTAACCTTGCTATGACTGACATGAGTTATCGTCATCCTGTCAATGGAACTGAGACTGCCTGTATTTGTTTCGGTTCTGTTGGATGCCCTGTGTGACAAAGGCACCGGTCAGGCTGAATAAATGGTCATTTCTGTTGTTTCATTTCCCCATTTGTTGGTGGTGTCTTCATATATTCGCTCAGGGTATATGGGCAAACTCGGAACTTTCTCTTTTGAGGACGTTTCCCTTCTTGTTCTTTGTGCACCTGTGCCACAAGAACAGGTGCCGGGAACAGCTTTAGTCTGGAGTTAAAGGTATGGCATTTGCTTTTCATGACAGCAAAAGTTACCTGCCCTTGTCGTTCTTTATTATTGACGTCTGCACGCCTCATCTGCAATTTCCTTCTGTACTCCAGTCAGATTTTTTATCAACATCACACGGTGCAAAGGCCGTAAGAAGTCTGGATAAGATAAGATAAGATAATGTTGCTTATAGCCCAGCCGACCACAAAGGGCCACATCAGGGCTGTCACCACGTTAAAATCAACTCACAAGTCATTTAAAAAAAAAAAAAGAAAAAAAAAGAAAAACTTTCATACATCTCTTTAAATGACATCTTCTAAAACGCACCAGAAACTTCGTTAAAAATCTTTCTTCTGTAAAATCTTAAATCAGATGAAAAATGTTAATCTCTCTCAAAAACTCAAAGATCACGTCAGGCGGGACATCTCTGAACAGGATTTTCATGGACTCGGCTGTAAAATGTTTGTGTCTCACATCGTGCAAGTCCCAACACTCTAAAAGAATATGTTTCATTGTGAGTGGCACATGACATGGAATGCACCACGGCGCTTCTTCACTCTTTAAAAGGTATGAATGGGTAAAATACGAATGGCCGGTGTGCAGCCGGCACAGAACTGTTTCTTCTTTACGACCACCAGACGTAGATGGGAGGAACTCTTTAAGGTTTGGACGGATCTGAAAGAGTTTGTTATCCGTCTGTGTATTCCAATCCTCCTGCCAGAGGTCTCTCACATAATCGTTAATTTTGGGTTTCAGATCTGAGCAGGGGATATATATGTTGGACAGTTTCTCTCTGGTGGCATTCTTGGCTAAACGATCAACCATTTCGTTCCCTCCAATGCCAACATGACCAGGAATCCAAGCCAAAATAATGTTGTAACCATTCACTTTCAACTTGGTCAAAAGTTCAAAAAAGTGTAAAAGTTCTGGGTGCTGAAGGTTGCGGCCAGCTATGGCCTCCAACGCTGACAGTGAATCTGACAGAACCAGAAAGTCCCTCTTCTTAGATTGTGAGATTATCTTCAATGCCAGAACCAGAGCAGTAAGTTCAGCGGAATAGACAGAAGCATCTGGAGGTATATGTTCTAACAGTATCTGAGAAGGAGCCCCAGGGCAGTAGGCTGCACAGGCCACTCCATCCTCAGACTTGGAACCGTCAGTGAAAATTTTCTGATAAGATGGAAATTTTGAACAGAGGTCAGAATACAATGCCTTGTATGCTAGAGAGCTGGTAGACTCTTTACGAAAAGCTGCAAGATCAAAACGAATCTCTGGTGTGAAAAAGGTCCACGGAGGCTCATCTGGAAACTTGGAAAAATCGGACACAACTCCTAAGTCTAGACCTGCATTCCGCACGTGAGGCTGCATACGAAGACCAAACGGCGGAATACAGTTAGGGTTGTTTTCAAATTTACTTTGGAACGGAGGGTCAAAAACACAGTCATAGGCAGGGTTTTCTGGTTCCGAGAACAGTCTGATATAATAATTCAGAGACAGTTTCAGCCTGCGGTTGGACAGTGAGGGTTCACCTGCCTCTGCGTACAGGTTGTACACAGGGGTGGTGCGGAATGCTCCAAGACAGAGACGAAGCCCTTGATGATGGATAGGGTCCAAGAGTTTTAGGTAAGACGGTCTTGCAGAGCCGTATACAGCACAACCATAGTCCAGTTTGGAACGGACCAGGGCTCTGTAGAGGTGCAGCAAAGTTTTCTTATCAGCGCCCCAGTCAGTGTGTGCTACAACCCGCAGAATATTCAGAGCTTTCTGGCAAGAAGTTTTGAGGTTTTTAATGTGGCTGAGAAAGTTGAGTTTCTGGTCAAAAATAACTCCTAAGAATTTGGCCTCTTTGACAGCTAGAATGGAAGATTTCCCTATTTGAATTACAGGATCTGGAAAAAACTGACGGAAATTATGGAAGTGAATGCACTGTGTCTTTGTAGGAGAAAAAGTGAAGCCGTTTTCATCCGCCCACTGATGAATTTTATCCACACAAAGCTGGAGCCTGCGCTGGACACTCAGGTACAGGCTTCCAGTTGCGTAAACAGCAAAATCATCCACAAACAATGAGCAGTCTGAACCCTGTTGAACAGATTTAACAATGTTGTTGATCTTGATGCTAAAGAGGGCAGGAGACAGTATGCTTCCTTGCGGAACACCCAACACCTGCTCATGAACATCAGAGAGAGTGGTGCCAACCTGGACCTGAAACTGTCGTTCTGCTAAAAAATTTTGAATGAAAAGTGGAAGATGACCCCGAAAACCAAGATCATGGAGATCATGAAGTATCCCAGATTTCCAGGTGGTATCGTAGGCCTTCTCCAAGTCAAAGAAAATAGCCACTGCGTGTTGTTTGTTCAGAAAGGCGTTCCGAAGCGTAGATTCCAGACGGATCAAATGGTCAACTGTGGTTCGATGTTTGCGGAAACCACACTGTTCTTTCGCCAAAAGGCCATCGGTTTCGAGTTTCCACATGAGTCTAGCATTGACCATTTTCTCCATCAGCTTGCAGACACAGCTGGTCAAAGCTATGGGAGACGGTAGTTTGATGGGTTATAAAGATCTTTTCCAGGTTTGGGAATGGGAATGATGAGGGCTTTTCGCCAAGAAGGTGGAAAGAAACCAGTAGTCCATACATGGTTGTAGACATGTAGCAGGATGTGCAGACCTTTTTGCGGAAGATGTTTCAAAAGTTTGTAATGGATTTCATCTATACCCGGAGAGGAATCGCTGCAAGAAAGTAAGGCAGATTTCAATTCGTTTAAAGTGAAAGGAAGATTGTAGTCTTCCATGTTATCTGATGAAAAGTTGCAGGGTGATTTTTCTTTGAGGGCTTTGATTTTGACAAAACTGGCTGATTTGTTAGAAGAGGAGGAATTCTTTTCAATGGTTGAACCAAGCAGATTAGCAACTGCTTTTTTCTCTGTTATTAAAGAGTCAGAAAACTTGAGATGGTTCACAGTGTGACAGGTGTTCTTCCCTTTGATTTTCTTGATGATTTTCCACACTTTTTTCTTCGATGTTTTGGATGTGAGACTTGAGCAAAACTATTTCCAAGATAAACGTTTACTGGTCTTATATATGTGTTTGGATTTGGCCCTCAGTTTCTGATGCGCTCGAACGTTGGGCATCGAAGGTCTGCAAGAGACCCGACGTTGAGCTCTTTTGCGGGTTTTGTTAATTTCCTTGCATTCAGAGTTGAACCAAGGAACTTTTGGCATTAGGGGCTTCTTGGAAGATGTGTGGATGGTTGACTTTGCGCAATTCAGTATGAAATCTGAAAGACTTCCTGCCGGATCTTCACTTTGCAGGATCTTGTCCTCTTCCAGATCCATAAGAAACTTAGTGGCAAAGAGGTCCCAATCTGCTTTGTTGAAATTGAGGCGTTCTGGTAAAGACTCACTCTCTGCATTCGTATACCGAAGCAACACAGGAAAGTGGTCGCTACCATGCAGGTCCTCATCAACCTCCCAAACAAAATCCAAAAACAAAGATGGGTCACAGACAGAAAGATTCAGACAAGATGTGGTGCCATTAGCGGAGTGAAAGTAAGTTGGCGATTTCCCATTCAAGACACACAGATCAAGCTCCGAAAACACTTCCTCTAAAAGCAGACCCCTTGGTGATGTTCTCTCACTTCCCCATAGAGGAGAGTGGCCATTCAGATCCCCCAACAGCAAGAAGGGTCTGGGAAGCTGCTCCAAGAGCGAAATGAGGCCCCGTTTAGTGACACAAATATTTGGAGATAGATACAAACTACAGACAGTAACTGTTTTGTGAAGAGTAACCCGAGCTGCCACTGCCTGCAGCGGAGTCTGCAGAGCAACTGGGCTGTACAGAACAGAGTTGTGAATGAACAAAGCTACTCCGCCAGAAACGCCATGTTCAACAGATTGTGCAGGTAGGTTTAGAGAGCTGTAGCCAGAAAGTGAAAAAGTTTTGTCAGACTTCAGAAGAGTTTCTTGCAGTGAAACTAGCATGGGCCTAGCCTCACGGCACAACAGCTGCAATTCTTCAAAATTGGAAGACAGTCCCCTATTATTCCATTGCAAGACTGTATCCATTGTGGATGAGGATCTTAATCATCCATGTCTATGTCCTCTTCCTCTTCGTCATATAGAGCATCAAATGTATTTTGTAATTTCAGCTCTGCTTTTTTCAGTCTGTCTGGTGGAATTTGATGTTTCTTCTTCCCTGGAGGGGAAGAACTCAATGGTTTTGATGGCGTTGGTGGAGGCTTTCCCCTGCACTCCACCAACGCCACTTTGCCCGACGCCACTGTCGGGGCTCCTCCCTTGGGAGGTGGTCTCGGCTTGGGGGCCGTCTCGGGGCGACCCCCTTGCTGGGCAGCCCGCACAGCTGCAGGCTTAGAGGATGCACTGGAAGTGCATCCTCTGGTGGGTTTATGGCCCCCACCAATGGCCGTTTTCTCTTGCGATGTTCTTGAAGTCGGAATACATTTCAGAGGTTCAAGACCACATGGGTCTGTCTGAACGCCTACTTCTACCTGAGGTACTCTGAGCGATTTTTTGACGACTGTCGAGAAAAGAAGCGGGGTTCCCCTCTGCTCTTACACCAGCTTTTTTGCTTCGAAGAACGAAATCTTTTTTTCTGTTTTAACTCGCTGGATTTCGCTTTCGATTCGCCAGACAGGGCAGTCTCTTGAAAAGGAAGGGTGGTCACCATCGCAGTTCACGCATTTCGCGGATTCGCATCCACCATCATGAACTGCTTTGCTGCAGGTGGCACACACCTCCTCTCCCGGGCATCTCTCTTTGACATGTCCAAAGCGTTGACATTTGAAGCACCTCAGTGGGGACGGCACATACAGGGCTACTTTCACTCTCAGGTACCCCACCTTTATGGACTCTGGAAGAGTCGGTTTAGCAAAGGTGAGGAACAGAGTGTTGGTAGGTTTCCTCTCCGCACCTTTCCGAAAAGTCGCCCTCCTGACCTCGACCACTCCCTGATCAGCCAACTCAGCCTTTATCTCTCCCTCAGATATCCCGAACAATTCTCGGCAACGGATGACGCCTTTCGAGGAGTTGAGACTTTTGTGAGGGGACACCCGGATGGGGTAATTTACAAGGCTTTCGGATCTCAATAAGTTGTCCGAGTGGACTTTTCGGTCGACCTGCACCAGCAAGGAACCATCCCTCAACCTCTTGACTGATTTCGGCTCTGCGCCTGCAAGACCTTTCAGCCCCTTTGCAACAGCAAAAGGACTCAACTTAGTAATGGGTCGCTCGCTATCTGCCGACTGGATAATCAGCCAAGAGGGCCATGCACCTATCCTATTCCGAACTTCAGTGTCAGAATCCGAGTCCGTATCCCTGGAAGGGTCGGAACCCAGTTTTCTTCTTTTTCCTGTTTTTATGTTTATTGAGGCCATGAAGGTTTTAAATACCGGCAGAGATAAACGGTCACCCCAGGAGAGCTGCCGTGCTGGGGAAGGGACAATGGATGGCCATAGAATGGCGTCCGTGAGCCTGGTACCGTCCCGCATGAAAACCAGACAGTGCACCTTAGCGACTGAATTGGGATCAGCCACTCAGCCCCTCGCCAGGTAACTGTAACTTGGGCTTCCCCGCTGCTTACGGCAGCGACTCAAGTATCAGAAAAAAAGAAAAGAAAAAAAAAAAGTGTGGAACAGAAGGCTTGAAGGGGAGACGAAGAAAGAAAAGATCCGTTAAGAAAGGCAGAAGACAGAATAGGAAAAAGGTGGGTTACTATTTGTCTGGGCCCTCACTCCTAACCTTTCTGACATGGGAAACCCTACCAGGAGCATCAAATCCTACCACGTAATGCTTGGCCAGTCAGCAGCTTGGCTATACAGGCCTAGAAGCGTTCACAACAACTAACCATCTAGTTGACTATTGATGCCCCCGTCAGCAAAGCCTAGAAGATCACTGGACCACGCAAGCCCTCCGACCACGGCAAGGTTGCAACCCCCGGAGGGAAGAAGTCTGGAGAAAAGTCGATTAAAAGAAAACGATGATGTTACTTTTCTTGACTTCTTTTCAATTACAGAATAAACTGCTGCTTGAAAAGCTGAATCCTTTGCACAAAAAAGTTAGTGGCTGATTAGAAAGAAAACGAAGCTGATACCAGAAAATGTAATTAAATAATATGATGCTCATATCATTTCTATAAGGCTCATGTTTTGACAGAGAAAAAGAGATTAGAATTGACAGAAGATGAAGAGAATGGGAGTGACAAGAGATAAAAATTAGCCCACACTTTTTTTATGCTTCAACTGAAAAAGAAATGACAGACAGAGTCGCAAACAGGATAAGAAAGAGAAAGATATAGGGAAGTAATAGAGACAGACTAATAGAGACAGACTAATAGAGACAGACTAATAGAGACAGACTTATGGAGACAGACACAGTGATAATCAGAGACAGACGGATAGATCGAAGCGCATACTCATAAACTACTCGCGCGAACACAGAATGATGAGCACACCGAGAGATGACATTGAAAGGGTCGCGTGTTAACGAAGTAAAACGACATGACTATCTCAAAGCACAAATCATCAATACGGCCGACAATTGACACTATAATAAAAATTTTAAAAAAAACCAAAAAAAAAAACCAAAAAAAAACCCCAGTACATGAAGTCGCACAATGTAGTCTTTTCAAATGTTTTGTGCAAAGCCAGTTTTGGTTTCATCTTTGTTTGGGGTTTTGTGTTAAGAGTAGATTAATGTCTTTACATGGGTACACGTTCTCCTAATGAGCACGGATCTCTGTAAAATTAGGACTGAATTAATGTTTTTTTGCTTTCATATCAGATTAAGAAAGGACAACAAAATATGAAATGCAGGTGGTCTTCCTTCGCCTGACTGCACTGTGTATTACGTCATGTACGTGAAGCATTGCACCTGCTATTTACAGCCAGTTGAATGAGAGACACCGGAACTTGAGTTAGTCAGTGTATTTCTTTTTACCTAATGTTCTGTTCAAGGTAACGTTCTATCACATGCTTGACTTCAGCAGTTTATTCTAAGTGAATATACCGGCAGTTTGTATCTAACATGTCAGTCCTACTATGATGACCTATAGTCAATTGTTCGTTTTGTCTGAGGCAAATTTTAAAAAATATTTATGTAATAACTTCAACACCATTTCCCCCCTAACAAATTCAATCTATCGGAAATGAAATGAGGCAGGGAACAGTAAACGATAAACAGTAAACAAGTTGGGTATTTTTTGCTCCCATAAGAAAACCTAACACAGAGTAACTTTTATTCAAGACTGGCACAGCCTTTTAAACTTGAATAAAGTCAGACAAATACATAGACGAACAATCTAATAGTGGGGGAAAAAACAAGCGCAGGCCAACAACTGAACTATCTTCATAGTAATGACTTGGCAAAGATTTGGACTTAAAGTTTTCATATCTGTAACATATTTTCTTAATTTCATGTTCCCAGTTTCTCCATCTTCAAATTCCCCCCCCCCCCCCCCCTCCCTCCTTAAGTCCAAATCTTTGCCAAGTCATTACTATGAAGATAGTTCAGTTGTTGGCCTGCGCTTGTTTTTTCCCCCACTATTAGATTGTTCGTCTATGTATTTGTCTGACTTTATTCAAGTTTAAAAGGCTGTGCCAGTCTTGAATAAAAGTTACTCTGTGTTAGGTTTTCTTATGGGAGCAAAAAATACCCAACTTGTTTACTGTTTAAATTCAATCTATGTAAAATGTTCAACACCATCCCCCCCTCCCCCGCACCCCCCAAGAAATTCATATCCATAAGGACGTAATAGTGACATTTCTAACAGCCAAATTTTTAAGCAAAGTAGATTTTAATAGCTCTATAAACCAATCTGTTCTTATCTGTTTTCGTAAATCTAACCAACGTTTTCTGCATTTTGTACGTGAGTGAAGTAAATAGAACGTCTTCACAAACCAACATACACCAAAATCTTTGGAAAGCTTATATCCCTTAAAAACTAACTATGGAGTTTTGCAAAGATAATTCTGAATACATTCAGGTAATATAAATATTTTGAAGACAGAGAAAACGGTCAATGTGCGTATTTCTGTAAGAGTAAATTTTGGACGGAAACAGTGTGTAAATGTGCTAGTTGTAAACACCCCCATTTGTAACAGTGTTTGACGTCACTGTGAATGTGACTGGGGTAGGGTGTTATTGTTGTCGTTATTGTTTTTCCTCGGCCATTTTGAGGGGTATGTACGATGGCGGGGGTTCTATGTCGAAAAATCATGCACTTCATGCAACAAGCACCAAATTTGGCAGAGATGGCCAGTTTTATGTCCTGAACAAAACCTGATTTAGAGCCACCATGAAAAATGTGTATAAATGTGTTTTGGGGGCATTTTTCAAAATGGCCAACACAAAAATTGGAATATATTTTGCATAATTGTTCATTTAATGCTACAAACACCAAATCTGGCTGAGAAGGACAATTTCATGCCCTGAACATAACCAGATACGGGTCTATGTAAAGAAAAAGGAAAATTTGTGTATTTGAGCTATTTCCAAGATGGCCGCCAGCAAAAAAGGGAGTCGTATGCTGTACAGTCATTCATTTTCACCCATAACACCAAATAGGTTAAAATAAATCAATTTTTTAAAATCATAATAATAAATAAATAAATGAAATAAAATAAGTAAATAAAGAATATAAAAGATATAAATGAATAATTAAATAAATGAACAATTTTAATGGGTGGTGATGTGATGATAGTAGCTGTGTGTGGGTAGTTGTATGTGGGGATGTGGGTAATGATAGTAATGATTGGAAGAGAATGGAAATGAACAATGGGTGGTAAGATATCGTTAGGAGGGGGAAAAAGGGGGGGGGACAGAATATGGAGGGGGGTGAGGGAGAACGGGCAACGGGGGGGGGGGGGGGGGGGGGGAAAGGTCAATCTCCTCCCACACAACGTTGCGTGGGGGGGGGTGGGGGGATGGGGTAGGAGAGAAAAGTATGTAGTGTGGGGGGGGGGGGAAGGGAGGGAAGGGGGAGGGTATTATGGGTGAATTATGGTCGAAAGAAACTAATTGTGGGGAGTTTTCACACACACACACACACCCATTCTCTCTCTCTCTCTCTCTCTCTCTCTCTCTCTCTCTCTCTCTCTCTCAACACACACACACACACATATATATATATTTTTTTTTCTTTTTAAATGATGATGATGATCATTGTCATAAGTGGGATAAACAATGCTATAGGATGTTGATCATTGTCATGAGTGAAATTACATGATAGCATTGGTATGATAATGCTAATTGAGCAGAAAACTGGAAATGTCAATGACTGATGAATAGTGACCGTTGTCATAGGTGAAATCAACACTATCACACAACACACACACACACACACACACACACACACACACACACACACACACACACACACACGTATACACTCACATATGTACAAACACTCATCCACATCCACATGCATGCACACACACACACACACACACACACACACACACACACCACACACACACACACACACACACACAGGGGGTTTTAAATGAATATATAAATAATGATAATAAAGCTTATTGGGTGATGGCCATTTGATAACAGTGCTACAGGATGATAATCATTCTTGTTACTAAAATTTTTAAAAAATGGGAACCTTGATGGGTGATGGTCATTTGATAACAACAGTGCTACAGGATGATAATCATTGTTGTTACTGGAATCATAACTGCGATTAAAGGTACTGTGGGATGCTGATCATTGTCACAGGTGAAATGATGTGGTGGCAGTAGTATAATATGCTGGTTGAGCGGGGGGGGGGGGGGGGGGGGGTGGTTGAAGGGATCAATGACTGATGGGTGATGATCATTCACTTAGGTAGGAACCCTGGAGGTATTGGCGAAGGCCCTCCAGTGGTCAATAGGGCTTTCCCTTCATCAGTGTGTTAGCAGGCTAGGTCATTGGGCTGTACTGCATGGATGATTTGAAGACTTGCCATTGTGGAATATAGTGGACATGTGATGTCTCAGTCTGGAGTGCCCTGTCCTCAGTCTCACAAAGGTCTGATCTGGGCATCCGGTAGTGTCCATCCCTCCTGTTGAAGTAGGGTGCTGCTCAAGCCATCTGCCTTTTTGGTTTTTGGTTCTCCTTGATAATAGTTTTGATTTCTTCAAAGGAGACTTCCTGTTCTAGTTGGGGCTGCTGTCAGCTTCCTCTTTGCCATATATATTGCAGTATGAAGGTGATCACTGGATGACAGTATTTCCAGTGACTGATGGATGGTGAACATTTGGGATCAGAAGTACTATAGGGTGAGGGTCATTGTCATGTAGGTGGAATAATGTAGCATTGGTACAATAGTGCCAGTTGGGGGAATAAAGGAAGATATCAATGACTGGTGGGTGATGATCATTGTCATAAGTGAGATACTGTAGGATGATGGTCATTGTGATAAGTGAAATAATGTGGTGGCATTAGTATAATACTGCTGGTTCAGGAAGAGGGTGGATGGGGAGGGGTGGGGGGTGGGGGATGACTGATGAGTGATGATCATGGATCATTCGAGATCAACAGTACTGTAGGATGATGATCATTGTTATATAAGTTGGATAATGTTGTGGCATTGGTGTAATAATGCCGGTTGGGGGAATGAAGGAGGTAAACAATGATTGATGGATGATTACTGTCATGGTGTGAGTGTGATTCACAGTAGTGTGGGATGATGGTCATTAACAAAAGTGGAATAGTGTACTGACCTTAGTATGTTAATGCCAGTTGGGGGAATAGAGGAAATGATCTATGACTGATGGGTGATGATCATTATCATAAGTGAGATCTACAGTACTACAGGATGATGATCATTGTCATAAGTGAGATAATGTGGTGGCATTGGTGTGATAATGCTGGTTGGGGGTGGAAAAAGGAAAATGACTGATGATCGATGGATTAGTTTGAATCATTCCAGCTCTTTTCCTTTCCCACGACCTCTCCTCCATCCCTTTCTCTCTATACCCTCTCCCCAATTTCCCCATCCCACCTTATTCTTATGCACACCCCATGTACATATATAGCATATCTATAACACCACATGTAGAGCGTAATATATATACCCCAAATACCATCTCCACCATCCAGGTATGCATACTCATAGACACATACACATGTGAACAATCTATATTATATATATATATATATAATTTTTTCCCCTCATACACACTCTCAAGTGCCCCTTCCAAGAATAAGACTCCTCCTCTACCACTCTCTCACTTTCTTTTCACGCTCGCAAGTGCCCCCTTCCAAACATAAGACTCATCTACCACTCTCTTTTTCTCTCTGTCTGCTTCTGTTTGTCTTTTCCCTCTATCTGCCTCTCTTTTTCCTCAAGGTGAAATGGGATTGGACACTGAATTTTCCTTTTTCCCATTACACACACACACACAACGTGTTCGCGCAGGCACGCACACGTACACACACACACATTCACATACACACACACACACAGACACGAGCGCGCGCGCGCGCGCGAGCACGTACGCAGGCACACATGCAATCACGCAGGCGCGCTCACACACACACACACCAAATCCTCAAAGACATATATATAAACGAACTTCTCCAAAGTGTAGGGAAAACACTGTTAACACACACACACACACACACACAATAGGCCACTTATTCAAAGAGTAAGGTAAAGGATGGTAGTAGTACGCTTCAGAAAACAAATAAAATGATAGAATGACATTTCAAGACTATGTGAAGAGCTGTAAATCCATAATTCACCTCTAAAGGCGAAGTTTTCACTGGCAAATTACGGACACGCGATCGGAAGCGGCCATTTTGAATTTCCCGCTGCGGGTCTGGATCTGGATCTGGATTGGTACGTCGCTGACATCCATTTACTGGCATAGGCGCGACGGTGGGGGGTGCGCAGCGTGATATTATCGGCTTCTGGCTTTTGCCAGAGCCGACTTGAAGCTGTCGACTGACTTTTGGTGGACGATGTTATCGTCGAGGTGGTTCCACTGAGTTATTGTCTTTGGGAAGTATGAGTTACGGTACTGATCGGTGTGTGTTTCAGGAATGCAGTAGCACCTATCATTGTTTCGTTGGGTCTACAATGTGATGAAAAATTAAGGAAACAAAATAAGGCCAGCAAATTTTTGGATAGACATATGTATTAACATACACGATATATCATTGTCCAATGTGTTATCATTAGAAAATAATTTTAGCTTACATTCGTTTTGCTTGATAATATTCACTGCGAGCACCTCGCGCTAGAAAATCGTCTGCAAAAACGTTTTTTCTCTCAAAATAAAAAACGTTTTTGAAGTGGCTTCAAATCTGAAATCAATCATAACATTGTAAAGAACAATATACCAAAGTATTGTGCTTGTTGCACGAAGTGCACAATTCTGGTTAATTCTGCAACATGGAACCCCCGCTATGAGGCTGGAAACCGTAGAAAAACAAAAACAAGGAAGAAAGATAACTCAAGCTCCACGCCAATATTTTCAAACATTTGTTGGTCACGGCACATTCGCCCAGCAATAAATGCGGAAACGAAGCAATCAAGACGAACAAGGAAACAACATCAGTTGCATTAAGTGAACTTGTGCTGTAAACATCATTCGTTGGGAGTTGGAAACGTGGAATTGCCTTATCATAGGAGCAAAGTTATCTCTCTTGTTTGATATCACTCCTCAATAACATTTTATTGCGATGCATTATTTCAATTTACGGACAAATTTTTTTTTCAGAATCCCAGACTTTGGTTGGGTTTAATTCTCTAATAAATTCAGTCTTATTTATGCGGGATAAAAAATGTAGCAATGACAGGTTTTCTTACAAGCGAGTTGGCTGACATAATCAGTGTTCATGGGTTTAGAGCCACAGTAATGATTGTGAGGTGGGTTTTTTTTTTCTCCTAGTAATAGCGGTGATTTCATTGGATGAGAGCTCTACACATGTCAACTTGACATGTTGATAGGCAGGTGGGGAGAGAAAGGTCCGGGGGAAGGTGGTGGGGGACGAGGAAGGGGGAGGGGGAGGGAGGACGGTCGGGGAAGGATTATCTCAACGACCAACCGACTGTTCAGACATTGCAGAAATTCTAACGATGTTCGAAGGGGGAAGGGGAGGTCGTTAGCAGTTTATCATCACTGTGACAACGCATCAGGATATTCGCACGCGCATGCATGCGTGTGTGTGTGTGTGTGTGTGTGTGTGTGTGTGTGTGAGAAGTCTTTTATACCAAGTGCCATTAGCATTTTAAACTCTAAAGCCTGTGATTGACTGCCATGACCCTTGTCTCTCATACATGAACAATTCAGTTTGCAATATTATGCTTTCACTGTGACTATGACTCTGTGTGTGTGTGTGTGTGTGTGTGTGTGTGTGTGCGCGTGTGTGTGTGTGTGGCGGGGGGGGGGGGGTACGCATGTGTGTGTGTGTTTTAGTGTTTGGGTGTTGGTGCGGGTGAGTTTGTGGTTTTATGTAGTTTTTATAATCTATGTAATGTTTTATGTCTTATTGACATAATTGAATGTTTTTCATGTGTGCGTGTGTGTGTGTGTGTGTGTGTGTGTGTGTGTGTGGTGTGTGTTGATGTGTGTGTGTGTGTGGGGGGGGGGGGGGGGGAATGGGTGTGTGTGTGTGTGAGTGTTGATGTATATACAAATACATATACTAACACAGGCTTTTATGTAACGATTTATGTCTTTTTGTAATGTCTTATGTACTTATGAAATGATGTGGAGCAGAAGAAAAATTTCCGATGGACGATAAAGTTGACTGAATTGATTGAATTGAATTGAATTGTGTGTGTGTGTGTGTGTGTGTGTGTGTGTGTGTGTGTGTGTGTGTGTGTGTGTGTGTGCGTGAGCGCGCGCACGCGTGCCTGTGCGTATGTATGTATCGGTCAATCGGTCTGCCTATCCCTCTCTCTGCGTAATATGATGGTTAGCCATGGTCAGTCCAAGAATTACAAAGCCAGCCATTCTGGACAGTCACACTGTCACCGGAGACAATCATTAACACAGACATTTGCCGATTAGGATCATAGTTTCTGAAAATCATGCACTATGTTAAACTGATGTCAGTGTGTGTCTGTGTGAGAGAGAAACAGAAAGATACAGGCAGATACACAGACACACACACACACATACAGAGAGAGAGAGAGAGAGAAGGGGAAAGATCCGGAGAAATGCAGTACGGAAATGCAGAAATGCGTAAAGAGGGCCAAAGCTCAATTTCCCAAAGCCAAGATCGTATTAAGTCAAGTGGCTCCTGTCAAAAATAAAACACTAGACATTAAGAAAGATCTGTTCAACGCAATGACAAGACAGAAACTACAGACAGAACACGACATTACTTTCGTCTCCATTAACGAGTTGAGGATGGAAGACAGCAGAGTCCTGACAGCTGACGACGTTCACCCCACGACCAGAGGAGCGAGCACCATCGCGAGGACCCTGGGCAAACACCTGCATGGAATGTTTTGGGAAAAGCCACGGAGGAGACCCGCAGCCTTTCGTTACAGTTGCCCAGGTCTTCACCCTCCGCCTTTTCTACGTCCTCGGTTCTACTAAACTGGTCCTACTTTGACTCTCAGCTGTTAACTGTCAGTCATCAAGATTTTCTGTTTTCCTCTATAGTTATCTCTAAGATAGTTAATGTCTAAATAATATAAATTATTGTGATATATAAATGAAAGCACATAAAAAGCCAAACATTACATTTCTGCAGTGGAATTGTCGTTCTATAACGAAAAATCTATCTTACTTAAATCAATACTTAGTAACAAATAAGTTTCATGTTTTATTACTACAATCTTTAAATGTGAGCTGTGATAAATTACCACATCTACCTGGATTTTACCACCCTCCGGTTTACGAACAATGTGTAGATAGAGTGCAAACAGCCATCTATGTGCGTGAAGACCCGGACTTTTGTGAAAGAACTCCACCAGTATCTAATAATATCCCCTCTGTGTCATGCTATGCAGCCATGGTTAAGTTCACTTCATCCTTGATTCTTAATGTTGCTTCAATTTATCTTCCAAAAGGTCCTGATAATAACACTGAATGGTTGAAAGGGTTCCAAGATCAAACGGATAAGTGGGTTATAGGGGGTGATTTTAATGCACATGCCCCTTTCTGGGATAAGAGTTGTTCCTACATTTCTAATAACCGTTTGTTAGATAACATTGCAGATTCTATTCTTTACATACTGAAAAATGGAAATATAACTCGTATTCCAGATATATCTAACCATAATCCCTCAGCCATCGATTTAACGTTTGCATCTCCATCATTGGTAGTCAACGCAGTTTGGGAAACGGGAGATGACTCTTTAGGATCAGATCATATTCCAGTCATAATATCTTTAAATAACGTAGCAGAAGAAGAAGAAAACACAGATGTTATCCCAAAGTATAATTACAAGTGCGCAAATTGGTCACTTTTCAAAGACACCCTTAAAAACATAGATTTAGATTATTTTGCTGAAGAAAATATAGACGATCAGTATGACAAATTCTGTAAATTTATTCTAACAGCAGCAGATAAATCGATCCGAAAAATAAAAAGCACAAAATCTAAAAAACACAATGGAAATGTGTGGTGGAACAAGAATGTGAACGCACAAAAAACAAGAAAAAAGAGAGATTTAAGATATATTGTAAAAAGAGATCAACAAATAATCATGAAAATATGAAAAAGACGGGTAAAGAAAGTGATGATGCAATAGAATATGCAAAATTGCAACACTGGAATGATTTTTGTTGCACTGAAGTAAAACATTGTAAGGATATGGGAAAAGTATGGGAAGAACTGACAGCTATGAGAAATGGATTGATATCACCACAGTATCCCATAAAAATAGATAACAACAATCTACCCACTGCTGAAGAGAAAGCAGAAGTTTTTGTAAACCTATTCGCTGGTGTCAGCCGCCCTGAGGGTCTAACAAACACTGACCGAACTTATAGAGAAAAAGAAGAAAGTAATATAACATATGATGATCCAC
Source organism: Conus canariensis (assembly GCA_033310375.1). Classification (NCBI taxonomy): domain Eukaryota; kingdom Metazoa; phylum Mollusca; class Gastropoda; order Neogastropoda; family Conidae; genus Conus; species Conus canariensis. The sequence goes on from CM065726.1 coordinate 58,908,421, forward strand.
CACCAGATAATAGCATTACTATTAATGCTCCTATAACTGTACAAGAAGTAAAAGAAGCCATTAGGGCCATTCCAATAAGGAAATCACCAGTTGGTTTAGATGCAGTATCTAATCAGATGCTAAAGAATTTACCTGAAAATCTTGTAGTTTTTCTTCATGCTTTGCTAAGTACTCGCTGGAACAGTAGTGACATGCCCAAAATATGGAAACATACGATTGTTGTCCCAGTTCATGAATAAGGAAAGCCTTCTAGCGATCCTAAAAATTACAGACCTATAGCATTAACATCACACGTCTATAAACTATCAGAAAGAATTGTTTTGAATAGACTAGCACATTACTGTGAAAAAAAATGACATCATTCCTATTAATCAAGCTGGCTTTCGTAAAGGGAGATCTACTACAGAAATATTAGTAAAATTATCAACAAATATAAAGAGACAATTTGCAAGACGTAAATGTGTCCTGGCTACATTTTTTGACATCAATAAAGCTTATGATCAAGTGTGGCATTCACATTTATTAAGCAAACTTTAAAGTATGGGACTATCGGGAAATGTATACAATTATGTTAAATGCTTTCGGAAAGATAGGGTAATACAAACAAGAGTAGGAAAAACATATTCCACCAGTAGAACTTTGTCGATGGGAATTCCTCAAGGGTCAGTGTTAGCTCCGCTTCTTTTCTCATTGCTATTGTATGATTTGCCAAATAAGTTATCTAAAAAGGTAGTTCTCGTTCAATATGCAGACGACATATGCATGTGGATGGAAATAGCTCTTAAAAAGAAAACTCCACAGCGTGATATAAATTTTATCAAAAAGATCTATCAAGACGAACTAAATAGGTTGGTGGAATACATGAAGTTGAATGGATTAAACTTATCTGTTGAAAAAACAAATATAATTCTTTTCAACAGTGGTAATAATCCAGATAAACTGCCTGTTTTTACATTGGGTGAAACACCTCTTAAATATAACAAGTTAAATTCCTAGGAGTCCATTGTACATCCAAACTATCATGGAACGCTCACATTGAATACTTATTAATAAAGGCGAGGAAAACATTAAATTTCCTTTAAAGTATTTCTAAAGAAAAATGGGGACAGAATTCATCTACATTGATAACTCTGTGTAAATCTTTAATGAGGTCGAAAATAACATATGCCCAAGAAGTGATCTTTAGCGCTCCTAAATACCTATTGAAAAAGCTTGAAAGTATTGAATGCAAGGCATTGAAATTAGCACTTGGCCTTCCGGTGCATGCATCATCTTCTCGTACGTATTACGAAGCGCAGATGCTTCCCTTAGACGAATACAGAGAGTTAGCGTGTTGTAATTTTTTTTATCAAGAGCACAACTAATAAAACGCACATTAGATCTGAAATAAAAAATGAGGTCAGATATTTATTTTCCTAAAAGAGCAAAATCTACAGCTTCTCAAAAAAAAACAAAAAAAAAACACTGGCAACTTACACATCAAAACGTATTACTGATTCTGGAGTTTCAATCGATAACGATGCGCTATCCATTAGACCGTTATTTTCTCCTATACCTCCATGGGAGCTTAATAAAGCACATTTTGATATTGAACATACCAATAAAAAGAAGGATGAAAACATAAATATGTTAGCAAGCTGTACCAAATGTCATGTTGAAAAGAACTATTCAGATTATTTGAAAATATACACAGACGGGTCGTGCATTGATAAACAAACAGGTTGTGCATTCTTAATACCAGACTTAAGAGTAGAGAAATCATTTTATATCGGAATTAACAAATCGATATTTACAGCAGAATTAACAGCGATACTCATGGCTTTAAATTACCTTTCAAACTTTCAAAAAAGAATATTTCAAATTCTGTTCTGTGTTGATTCTAAATCAGTTCTTCAGGCATTAAAAGTTTTTTAATTGCACACAAGAAATGAAATGGTCATAGAGATAAGTTGTATGATACACATACTAATTGCAAGAGGAACGCATGTAGCTTTTTGTTGGATTCCTTCACGTTGTTCTTTACATTATAATGAAAAAGTAGACAGG
>CM065726.1:58915466-58930466 GCA_033310375.1 Conus canariensis
CAAACAGTTCCATGGACATGTAGAAAACACGTACAGTGGGATGACAAACAGTTCCATGGACATGTAGAAAACACGTACAGTGGGATGACAAACAGTTCCATGGACATGTAGAAAACACGTACAGTGGGAGGCAAACAGTTCCATGGACATGTAGAAAACACGTACAGTGGGAGGCAAACAGTTCCATGGACATGTAGAAAACACGTACAGTGGGATGGCAAACAGTTCCATGGACATGTAGAAAACACGTACAGTGGGAGGCAAACAGTTCCATGGACATGTAGAAAACACGTACAGTGGGATGACAAACAGTTCCATGGACATGTAGAAAACACGTACAGTGGGATGGCAAAACAGTTCCATGGACATGTAGAAAACACGTACAGTGGGATGACAAACAGTTCCATGGACATGTAGAAAACACGTACAGTGGGATGACAAACAGTTCCATGGACATGTAGAAAACACGTACAGTGGGATGCAAACAGTTCCATGGACATGTAGAAAACACGTACAGTGGGATGACAAACAGTTCCATGGACATGTAGAAAACACGTACAGTGGGATGACAAACAGTTCCATGGACAGTAGAAACACTAAGTGGATGACAACAGTTAGGAATAGAAACACGTACAGTGGGATGACAAACAGTTCCATGGACATGTAGAAAACACGTACAGTGGGATGACAAACAGTTCCATGGACATGTAGAAAACACGTACAGTGGGATGACAAACAGTTCCATGGACATGTAGAAAACACGTACAGTGGGATGACAAACAGTTCCATGGACATGTAGAAAACACGTACAGTGGGATGACAAACAGTTCCATGGACATGTAGCTGTTGGCAACGACGGCTTTGATGACTCGGCACTCTTGGCCAAATATGCTCTTGTCATAATGGCGGTTGCCTTGAATGACAGTTGGAAAATCCCTTGTGGATACTTCCTGATCAACGGCTTAACAGGGGATGAAAGGGCCAACTTAATTCAGTCATGCATTGAACGCCTCTACGACACTGGTGTCATAGTTGTATCTCTCACATGTGATGGACCTTCTTGCCATTCTTCCATGCTGCGGCACCTAGGTGCTTGCCTTGATCTGGAAAACATGGATCCATCCTTTGAACACCCATGTGATCCCAGCCAATGTGTATATGTCATATTGGACTCATGTCATATGCTGAAGCTGGCCAGAAACACCTTAGGAGACATGAAAGTACTTGCCGACAAAGACGGTGAATTGATTCGCTGGGATCAGATAGTTGCACTGAATGAACTGCAACAGAAACAAGGCCTTCACCTGGCCAATTAAATGAGAATGGCACACATCCAGTAGCACAAACAGAAGATGAAAGTCAGCATGGCGGCTCAAACCCTGAGCAATTCCGTTGCAGATGCAATAGAGTTTGCAAAGACTTTAGGCTCTGAAGAGGACAGCAGGCCTTTCCTGGCATCTGAGGGAACAGTCAAGTTCATACGAATTTTTGACAAACTGTTTGACATCCTCAACTCAAGGCACCCACTCGCAAAAGGATTCAAGGCACCATTGAGGCTAGGAAACGTTGAACAGTGGGGACCGTTCCTGACAGAGGCAGGAGAATGCATCTCTGGCCTTCAAGATCAGACAGGCACGCCGCTTGTTCAGTCCAGACGAAAGACAGCTTTTGTCGGCTTTTTGGCATGCATTAAAAGTATCAGAGGTTTGTTTGAAACTTATGTGGCTTGCAAAGGTGCTCCCTTGAAGTATCTGCTCACCTATAAGATGAGTCAGGACCATCTTGAGCTTTTCTTCTGCTCAATTCATGCTTCGGGCAGAGCCAACAACAACCCAACAGCTCAGCAGTTTTCAGCAGCCTATAAGCGCCTCTTAATGCACCACAACATAAAGGCCAGTGGGGGAAATTGCAAGCAACTGGACTCTACTCGTATACTGGAAGCACAACCTTGTGCAGGTACTGACGACAGTGGTGTTACAGTTTCCGACGTCACCCTCGCCAGGAAATACGACCTGACTGTTCAGTGCCATGATGACATCGAGGATCTCTCAGAGTCAGAGATTCAGCAAGCAGCACAAATCACCACATGCTCTAGTGAGTTCAAGTTTGCTGTGGTGTCGTACGCCGCTGGATTTGTGTGCAGGATGGTAAAACGACAGATTTCCTGCCAAAGATGTTGCGGAGCTCTGTGTGCCAGAGACGGCCAGACCCACCTATTCATCAGACTGAAAGATAAAGGCGGTCTTTTGAAGCCTTCTCCTGACATTGTTGCTGTCTGTGCAGAAACTGATCACAACGTCAGGAAGATTCTGCATGCTACGAAAAACAGACTGCCCCAAGGTCCAGGAATTCCATCAGTAATTACAACAGTTCTTTCACAGTTTCACAACAAAGTGTTTTTCACCCTGAGCGACCACGACTTGGACACCTCCATGGAGGAAAATCATATCTTCAAGCTCATTAAGACAATTTCATTCAGCTACACAAAAATCATCTTCCACCATCTGGCAAAAGCAGAAACTGATGTGCAGACAGGGATCAAAATCCGAAAACAAGTTTCAACACTGATACTGTTCCAGCACCAATTAACTCATGACAATTAGACTCTTGGACTCTGTCCTCGTGTATGCTTTCTGATATATGTCAGCATCCGCCTACACAGTGAACGCAAGCAGAGAGAGAGAGAGAGGAGAGAGAGGAGGGAGAGAGAGAGAGAGGGGGGGTATGCTTATTGTCCGCTGAAGACTGTTCAAGACTTAACTGGTAAACAGGCAACTGAGTGGCGGCAGGACACACACACACACACATACACACATGCACACACACACACACACACACAATGCCTTGGGTTCTGTCGAAAATGGTCTTTTTGTGAAACTCAGCTGTAGCAAACATGTACGAATTCTTTTCAGACACACACACACACACACACACACACACACACACACCGCGCAGGCAGAATCCAGGTCCAGGCACCGTAGAACCGTGTTCTCTTCCGAGTTACTGAGCATATGGCAGAACTGTACCGAGGGGGTTACTACGCAAGGGACCTAACTCTTGGTCTGCGGCTTCAAAGATTGTCTCTCTTGAGCAGTCTATCTTTTTCTATGTCCGTGGTGTGCACGCACATGTGTGCATCCGTGAATGTGTATGTTCAAACATATTAAAAAAAATGACAGGCATTTGCTGGGGAGAATTTATTTCCATGATTCATTTTGTGACAAAAACGAAAAATAAACAAAAATATCAACAGATATACATATATAATAAAAGAAAGTTATGAAAAATAACTGCCTTTAATACCCAAAGAAATCATATCTTAATCACAACGTTCTGACATCAGCTGTTTCTGCCTTCCAAAGCGGTGACAACTGTAGAATTTTTCACGATCCTTGGACGAGCGTTGGCCGTAAGGTTATAGGTCAGTATCTTGATGGGTGGCGGAGACAAACACATGTGGGAGGGGGGGGGGGGGGGGGGGGGGGTAAAAAATGTCCGGGGTTGAAAACAGCAGGGGAGTTAAATCTGTTGAATTCTTCTGGACCGTTGGAAATTATGTCCCCTTCTCATCTTGGTAGGCCGGTATGCCTGGAATCAATCAACCAACCAAACATTCAGTTAACCAATCAATAACTTAAGTAATCGATCAGTTAAGCGATTAATGATCAATCAGTTATAGTCAGTCAACTGGTCAGTCAATGCATCTACAAAATGAAAAACACTCGGGCGATCAAATGCTCGCCAGTCAGCTAATTACCCGACACATCATATCCACACAAAAAAGGATTCAGTGCCTTTAGGGTACAGAGGACATAGCAGCAAAATGTGTAAACTGAATCCCTGTGTGTGTGCGTGTGTGTGTGTGCGTGCGTGCGTGCGTGCGTACGTGCATGCGTGTGTGTGTGCGTGCGCGCGCGCGCGCATGACATTGTTCATGGCCGTGAGCACACAAATTTCTGCGTGAAATATTTGTGTATGCCTTATAATAACTTCCTTCATTCTTTGTTCAAACCATCAGTTCATTCACTGACCTCAAACTGAGACATAATGTCCTCGTCTGGGGTGGTTCTGTTGTCGGCCCAGGGAGAATACTGCAACAGACAACCTCTGGTTATTTGTGGAGTCACGTTGAACATAGCTAGCACATAACAGGGCCCATATCGGGCTTTATAACACCTCAGTTAGACTTGCTACGATTTCACAATCATATTCGTCTTATACGCCATTGCGTACACGCCAAACGAAAGAAGAAAACACGTGGAAATGCGGGATAGTGTATACACACACACACACACACACACACACACACACACACACACCACTACCTTCCTCACCTTCTGGTACATGTCCACCACAGTGGCCTTGTCGGGCAGGTAGCTGTCCACGAGGTTCTCGGCCTCCTGCAGGTAGGCTCTCCAGTCCGGCAGCTCCTGCAGGGACTTCAGCGGGAAGGGAAGCACCAGGTCCACCTGCACCCGCCCATGCTCCGGGTCATACACGGTGACGTTGGTCAGGCTGACGAACTGCAGCTGCTGGTTCAGCTCGTGGAACTCTTGCGCCAGGTACACCATGACCAGCTCCACCAGCTTCTGGGGAACCTTGCGCACGTTCTCCTCCACGTTCCAGTACTGATAGGCCCAGGCACCCTGACAGGCAAGGAATGATAACTCCTCAGCTACCCACTCGCCGATTCGTTTACTCACTCACTCTCTCACATAGCGAGAACAACGGAATGAGAAAGAGAAGTTTGAAGAAGAAGAAACATACACGGCCAAAACAAAAACAAAAAATGTAGGAGGCAACACAGAGTGAAACAAGCACAATATTTTTCAAAACAACAAAGCTCTATATTCTACAGCCCCATGTAATACAGATCGAAAACAGAAAAGAATGAAGATGAATAAAAACAGCAAAAAAAGGAAACAATGAAAAATCGGTAATAGATCCAGTTTCAGTTTCATCAAGGAGGTGTCACTGCGTGCGGACTAGACCATATACACTACAACACATCCGCTAAGTTTTGAGACCACACAGCGCACGACTTAAAGCTGATGGATAAATGAATTAATGACAACGATGAGAGAATCTACAAAGAGGGTCTCATGGCTACGACCCACAAAAAAAAACACAGAACAAATAGAGAAAATCTAACCCTTCTCCCCCACCCCACCCCCCACCCCCAAGCCCCCGCCTTTCCTCTCCTCCGCCCATCTCCTCCCTCTTTCTGCTGTCCCCTGCCCCCTCCAATTTTCCTCAACCTTCTCAATGCCCGTGAAGAAGACACTGACCTGCTGGTAAGCCTCGTTGGCCACGTTCTTGACCTTCAGCACGTGTTCATTGTCTATGACACTGGATAGGCCGCCCATTATCTTGTCGTGAGCTCCGTAGATGGCGGATGTGTAGTGCTCGGGAAGGCTCATACGCGCGGCCCTCTTTCCCAGGTAGCCCATGAGCCACTTGTAGTCCTGGCCCAGCCTCTGGACGTGCCCGTGGAGCTGTTGGATGCCTGGGTGGTTCTTGATCTGCTCCCAGTGGTCTTGGCCGTTGGTCCACCATTCCCTGCTCTGCTCTTCCAGCATGGCCGCCAGTTCTTCAAGGCGCTCCATGGAGCGGGCCAACGACATCTGGTTCGGGAAGAAGGGACCGGGAATATTGAGATCAGTAAGATCATCTTTTTGGGGTGGGTGGGAGTATTACCAGATGGACCGGATACAGTTTACTTAGTCCATCTAGCTGTTTGGAGAATTACTATAAGAAAAATTGACATCAATTCATTTTTCACCTCTGATTTTGGGGGTGACACTAGAAAGACTGGATTCTTTCTACTGAACGCAAGTGTTTAGATAATTATCAGAATATTACATTCTATCGACTAAGCCACGAGCAGGTGTTGTTATTGGGTCCAGTTCACCAAGTTCATCTGTTCGGGGGGGGGGGGAGGGTATTGTGAAAAGAAAGAAAAAAGATCGGTTCCATACCGCTACGCTCATTTGCTTGAAGGTTAAAACAGAGACTGGGTCCAGTGAATAAAGCTAGTTTCTCTGGGATTTGTCAGTACACAGAATTGGTTTAGTTCTCTAATCCCGTCTGCTTGGAGTTATCAGATATATTGGATTTATTACCCTCAGTCACAGTTTCGTTGACTCAGCTGTTCGGTGGGTTTTGATAAGAAAGATTGGTTTCTCTCCATTTGGCTCATCTTTTGGAAGGCTAACAGCAGACAGAGTGAGGAACATTATCAGAGACATAAGGTTTGGTATCCTCAGCTTATCTGTTTGGTAGATTTTCTCAGAAAGAATGGATTCTGTCCACTACACTCTTCTGTCAAGGGGTTGTTGTCAATCAGTAAGATCGGATGCTGTTCACCAGGATCGTCTGTTTGGGGACCCTTATCAGGTTCTGTCCACTACACTCATCAATTTGGTAGTTATTATCAGAAAAGATCCTGGTCACTATGCTCAACTGTTTGGGAGTTATGATCAGAAAGGTTGGATTTGGGTCACTAAGCTCATCGCTTCGAAGAGAGCCTTCGATTTTCGAAGAGAAAGTAGATCAAACTTCAAAACCCGTTCGAATTTGCGCTTAAAGTAAAATAGCGACAGAAAAGAATCTTTCTCTGTGGGTACCGCCAGAGAATGAAGTCAACGGACCAGTTAACGACAGTTATTGTGCTCTATCCTTCACTGACAACACATGAAACGCACCGAATTTAGTCGTGTGAACAAACCATTTGTTACACCTATCTGTCATCCACCGTCATCCTCCTGTGTATACTTGTCAGTAGATCTGTCAAGTTCGCAATGGTATTCTCACCACTGTGGGAACGAAGATTGCAATCGAATGGCCTCCTAAAGCAGCCGCAGAATGGTGAAATATGAATATGGGCAGAAAGTGCCACAAAGAGTAACCTTTGGGTCCCCCCTCCCCCCCCCACCCCCCTCCCCCCCACAAGCTCATCGCTTCGAAGAGAGCCTTCGATTTTCGAAGAGAAAGTAGATCAAACTTCAAAACCCGTTCGAATTTGCGCTTAAAGTAAAATAGCGACAGAAAAGAATCTTTCTCTGTGGGTACCGCCAGAGAATGAAGTCAACGGACCAGTTAACGACAGTTATTGTGCTCTATCCTTCACTGACAACACTTGAAACGCACCGAATTTAGTCGTGTGAACAAACCATTTGTTACACCTATCTGTCATCCACCGTCATCCTCCTGTGTATACTTGTCAGCAGATCTGTCAAGTTCGCAATGGTATTCTCACCACTGTGGGAACGAAGATTGCAATCGAATGACCTCCTAAAGCAGCCGCAGAATGGTGAAATATGAATATGGGCAGAAAGTGCCACAAAGAGTAACCTTTGGGTCCCCCCTCCCCCCCCACCCCCCTCCCCCCCACCCCCTCCCCCCCACCCCCCTCCCCCCCCTCCAACGCCGACCTACAGGGGGAAAAACACTGAATCTGGTCAGCCATGATGTGAAGAAACGAAAACGGGGTGGACTGGTCACGCCCTGGGTAAACCAGCCAACATCATCACACGGCAGGAGCTGAATGGAACCTACAGGGAGGAAAGACGATCTGGGAGGCTGAAGCAGACCTGGAAAAGGTCAATCCTGAGTGAGGCAAAGTCTGACGTTGACGCAACTGAGAGGAGCCGCCCAGAACCGAGTCCGTTGATGGGGTGTTGTTGCGGCCCTATGTTCCTCTAAGACCCCACAGAATTCAGTCATGTCAGGACTAAACGTAGCTGTATCAGACAGCCATCAAGGAGCACAACCATCATCATGCTGTTACTCCAGCTACAACGGCTACTGACCTTGAAGCGCATAGCCAGAGAATCCATGGCGTCTTTGTAGTGCTGTCTGATGTTGTAGTCACTCATGTCCTGGAGTCCAGCCCTCAGTTGACGCAGCAGGCTGTCGTAGGCTGTCTTGTAGCTGGCGCTGTACTCCTTCATCAGCTCGCTGTTCACACAGAGACATGCAGAGGTAGGATTGAGACTCGCTGACTGCTTCCTTCAATTGTGTATTAATTGAATGGTTCATCCATTGCGTTCTCTGTGTGTGTGTGTGTGTGTGTGTGTGTGTGTGTACTTGAGTGTGTGTGTGTGTGTGTGTGTGTGTGTGTGCGCGCGCACGCGCGCATGTGTGTGTGTGTGTGTGTGTGCGCGCACGCGTGTGTGTGCACGTGTGTGTGCGTGTGTGTGGTTTTGTTTTTGCTGTCAATGGTTGATTTGCTGTGCACCAAAGCCGCTTTGAAACTCACATGACTTGCTGCACGTATTGCCCCATGTCCTGCATATGCAGGTTGTTACGCCGGTACATTCTGTTGAGTGTTTTACGTGCGCGATCCATCTGCTGCCCCAGCTGAACCAGTTCGCCCTCAAACAGATCCAGCAAGGGAGACAACTCTGACTGCAGCTCTTCCGTGATGGCGGCGTATTTGTCGCTCACTTCCTGCCCGGTGGATTCGATGATAGCGTCGAGGGTGTGGCGGAGATCGTCGGAGTATGTGGTGGTCTTCCTCTGTATGTGGCTCTGTGTACATTCCAGTCAAAAAGCATGGACTGAATTACACTGTCAATACTACTGACAAAGACGGAGCATAGTAGCTCCGTACTTTCAAAGCTCAATGCCTTTCTAACATAATCAAATGTATTACTGTTAGCAAAAAAATAGGACGGATTTAGTCTGTAATATATGAAAAAAATGCGGTAGAAATGCTAGAAAATATACATGACAATCGGTTTCTGCCATATAGATGTTGAATCATCTTTACCTCACAGAATATGTTTTTGAAGATGGCTGTGGTTGAGAAGGGGGAGGGGGGAGCTGGAAGATTAAACTAGATTTAGCAGTATTGTGGACAATGTATTCATATCATACTTCTTCCCTCCTAACCCCTCTCCCTCCCATCTACGTTTGAAAGATCATCTGGTGAATCGGCAGCACGGTTGACTGAGTTGTTCATTCAGTCATCAGTTTGTTCATTCGTTCAAACATTTTTTACCTTCTTTCTTTGATTGATTGATCGATCATTAGTGGATGGGGTTGACTGGTTGACTGACTGACTAATTAAGTGACTGACTAGTTTGTTGATGACTGATTATCTGATTGGTTGCATGACCAGCTATTTGGTTGGTTCGTTGACTGACGCACTACGGTCAATCGTTTGTCCGCTCAGCAACCACAAAACCAGCCCTGCACCTACCTGCAGACCTTCCAGTCCCTCAGGTCTCCAGCCAAGCCCAGCTCTGATCAAGTTGGGGGTCTTCAGCACTACAGTGACCTTGCCCTCTGATCTCCTGTCGTCCTGGCCGTCCTTTTGCACGTACAACTCGGCACTGAGGGCAGAAGAATTGAGGTAGCCGGCTTTGACGATCACCTGGTCCTGTGGCTTGTCTGTGGACACACATGCAAACACCTGTGTGCTGACCACATGACCACACAGCGATAAGGTGCAAGTCTCATGAAGCTCTTTTTTATCAGTCCCACTACCTTTCTGCTGATAATCTAATAGGGCTTGAAATACAACACCATCTACACACTGACACTGTGAAAAAGTTATGATACCAGACCATCTACATACTGAGTCTCATGAAGTCTTTTACACAACACGATCAGTATGCTGATAGACTATTGAAGCTTTTTACACAATACGATCAGTGTGCGGAGCCATTTACATGGCATCTACATTCTGATAATCTAATTAAACTTTTTACACAACACCATCTGACATTGTGAAGAAGCTTTCTACACAACACGAAATTGCTGACTGAGCCGACAGTCTGACGAAGCCTTTTACACGGTGACATCTACATACTGATAGTCAGATGGAGCTCTAAACTCAACACCAGAAGATGAAGACACACTACACACGCATCTGTATACTGAATGTGTGTGAAGGTGCTTTTTACATAACACGACTAGTATGCCGACAGTCTGATTCTCATTGAGCAATATCTTGGAACTGAAAGCCTCGTCAAACGTTTTATACAAGGTTTATGTGCAGACAGTGTGAAGAAGCTTTTCACGTAACATACGCTCACAGTCTGACGAAGACTTTTAACAGCAACATCTGCGTGCAGTCAGTCTCGTGAAACTTTTAATAAAGTAGCATTGCACTGTGCTGGCAATCTGTAGACGCTTTTCACATTATTACAACAAAAGATGTGTGTTCTCTCAATCAGCAGAAACCTTTTCACACAACAGTCACCCTCACCATGCCTGCTTCTGGGCAATCCAATAAAGCGCTGTACCAGACGACACCCTTGTATGCTCAAAGTCTGAAAAGGGTTTTTGCACAACCACTGAAAACACTCATTTTAATCTAGAATCAGTTTTGTGTGTTTGTTTTTTGTTTTTACAACATTCCCTGTTTTCCCTTCACTGAGTGCTTGAAAACGTCTTCTAAACATCTGTCCGTTATAGCCACAAGGATCAACACCGTGACGGGGAGCTAATGATATCTGAAAGTGCTTCTCAGCTGCCACCGGGTGCTGGTAGCAGCACTGATAATCCTCCTACACAAATCTAAACACCTATCACTTGCTGCTTCACTGACTTCTCCTTCAGAGAAAACCAGTTCCTTGTTCGTTTCTTCTTGCCCCCTTCCAAAGCCCCTACTTCGGCCCCACGATTACCCCCATCCCCATCCCCCACCTCTTCGCTGAAGTCCCTGCTTTTCCCTCCTCTGGAAGAAAGAGTCTTCCGATTTACAAACGTCTCACATCATCAACAGAGCCCTCCTAGTTTGGTGCAGTGACGAGAATCTTGGATTGGTCTGAAATCTTTTTTTTTTTAATTCTGATTGTTTTCCATACCTAGCTGCTGGCCTAAGAGACGGTGCTGGCTCTGTGCAGTATGTTCCAATTATTTCATTTTAAAAGGAATTTGAGCTTTCATTGGAATTGATTTTTTTTTCTGTTTCCTCTTCCAGGTGTTTCCCTTATGGAGGACCATTTGTCATGGACAAAATTAGTAATGGGGAGGGTGGGTTCAGGTGGAAGTGATGTCTTCATCCGGCATGCAGACACTGCCCTCAACACTTTAGTACTATCATCACGAGTCACAAACAATAGGAAAAGCAAAAATGACTATCCCTTTAGAGGTAGAGATTGCGTCAGCACTCAATTCTCTTGTTATCAACAGTGCCTCATGGCCAAGAGAATGCTAATGGGGGCTGTGGACATTGAAAGTCATCTGCACATGTACAATGACTGAGGGTCTGAGGCATTATTGGAATGTTCCCATGGACATTCAAGGTCATCAGCACATGCACAATGTCTGGGGTGTGATACATTATTGGAATGTTCCCATCGACAATCACAGTCATCACCACATAGACAGTGGTTGCCAAGTTATGGCATTATTGGACTGTGTATGGGATCTAGGGACATTCATAGCCTTCAGAGTATACACAGTGATGCCCAGGACATTACCAGAATGTTCCTGGGGCCATGGACATTCATGGTCATCAGCACGCATACGATGACTGTGGGCCAGCAGCATTATCAGAGTATGTGGGGACCATGAACACTCACAGCCATCCGCACAAGCACAGCAACAGCCTTCTTATTTCTCCTGGGTAATATTAGCCCTGCTACTTCTGATTAATTCAATAACGTCTAAACATTAACCAGAGAAAAATCTTCCTCAGGACAAAGTACCACCACTGCATGACATAACTGCCAAGGCCAGTTCGGGCAATGTGACTACCAACAATGAAAAGCACTTCAGTACATACCGAGATCGTAGTTGGTGGTGAACAGCAAGGCCTTCTTTGTCATGTCGATCTTCAGCTTGGACTGGATGACGTCATCCTGGTCATAGGTGTTGGTCAGCCGAATGACGTAAGGTTCAGTGGACTCCACCTCTCCGTGCATGGACATCTTCTTCACGGGGCTGTCCAGCTGCACAGAGTGTGTGTAGGGGATGGAACAGTTCAGCACTGAACAAGGTGTTTGTATGCATCACGAGCGTCACGTGCTGTGAATGAATGATGAACACTGGACAATGGGGAAGGGAGGGTGGGGGGTGGCTTTTTTTTTTCTAATGATCAGGGTGTGGTTCAGAGACAATGATGAGCAAATGTCTATCCTATGAAAAATGAATGTGAGAAAAACAGGAATGGGGGTTGAAGGAGGAAGAAGGGAGAGGAGCATGGACAGGAATGAAGGAAGGGATGGACAGAAACTGATAGACAGTCGTGTATTAGGAGAGGGAGGAAGAGAGAGACAGATAGGCAGTCAGACAGTGGGAACTGCAAATCAGTAACAAACCACAAATCTATATGGATCTGTATGTTTCTTGCATTTGTGATTTACAACGGATCGTTCCAAAATTCAAAGAATTGTATCCTATTAGCGAGGGATTGTGTAAAGAACTATAAAGTGATTCATTGTCAAAGGGAAGAAGAAAGAATACGCATGACTTAACTAGTACATGACGATTGTTGAATCACATTACTTAACATTCAGCCGACCATAGCAACTGCGTCAAGGATACAAGTCAATCAAAAATGAAGCATACATAAATCAACTTGGCAAAATTAAAAATCAAAATCACTCAGTGCCAAAACTAGGGAACTGATCTGAAACCTGAGCTTTATCACCAAGCGCCAAGCAATGTTCACGAAATCCTTTTTTCTTTCAGTGTGTGAGAATGCATTAAATCAGTTGCTAGTGGAATTATCTGTATATGTGCCACTGAAGAAGAAGAAAAAAGCACACACACACACACACACACACACACACACTCACACACACACACACACACACACACACGCGCGCGCGCACCTGCACGTCAATCTGACGTCTCAGGCGGTCAATCTCTCCGCGAAGCATCATGTTGTGGCGTGTGCGGCGTGACGTCATATAGACGGTATCCATGGCAGCAGACAGGCGGTCCCCGACAGCACCAATGTGAGAGTTGAAGGTGACGTCAGTGTTGGTGTGGGGGTGAGAGACGGACACTGCCAGACTGTAGTTCTTCCCTGAGCTGAAGCCAGTATATAGCATGTAGCTCAAATGAGCACACACACACACACACACACACACACAGACGGAGAGAGAGAGAGAGAGAGAGAGAGAGAGAGAGAGAGCGACAGACAGACAGGCAGACAGACAGACAGACAGAGAAGTGGCAGGCCCAAAATGGAAAAAGACAGATGTGACAGCAAATACAAATGGGGGGAAAGAAGGTAAGAGACACAGATGAACACACGCAACGAAAAAGGCTTATAAAGCGAGACAGTCTGACATGTGAACAGAAAGACTGAGAGAAAGAAAATTATTGTAAAAAAATAGACACTATGTTCATTCTGAAGCCACTGATTTCGTTCCTGCACAAAAGGCTTCGTTTCTGCATGTGTGTTGTGTGTGTGTGTGTGTGTGTGTGTGTGTGTGTGTGTGTGTGTGTGTGTGTGTGTTTAAGTGAAAGTACCCATACCATCTGCATCCTTGAAATAATGAAACCATGACAAACATGATGTTCAGGCTGCGTCTCTCCTTTACAAAGTCCTCCTACCTTACCACACACACAACAAAGGAAGGTTGTTGCTGGCAAGGACAGACCAAACAAAGGCCTGCATGGGCACTGAACACAATCTGATGAAAAAAAACTCTATCATGTTGCACGTGACACTCAACACTTCTTCGGGACACTCAATGACCTGGGCTCATTGTCGACACTGGTGACGGAACATTTTGACACCAAGGCTATGACCCATATGGCACTAACCTGTAAAGGCTGGAGATGTCCTTGAGGGAGGAGCTCAAGGTCAGAGTTCTTTGGACGTCAGGGGAATAGGACACTGCTGTCTTGGTGTCCCATACTGTGAGTCCCTGGTTCAGCATCATCTCGTGTTCCACGTGCACTTCCTGTGGCAAGGGAGACAACCTTTGGTGTTGGTTAACAATGTCAAAGACAACATGGCTGACTCACTGTTTCATTTCATTTGTTTCTTTGTTAAGTTAATGTTGCATTCATTATCATCCTATTCTAATTCATTAATTGATTCATTTACACATCTTTGGTCACAGGGTACATTTCACTCTATCATATGTAACAGAGTGATGTCATTTGTTTTATTTTGCTTTTTATTTATGTATATATTTGTTTGTTTGTTTTTATCTATTTATTCATTTATGTAATTTCTTCAGTCAAGAATTTATATATCCATGTTCACAGAGTTCAGTGTCATACACTCAACAGTTTGTGAGGTCACAAGGCATTGACAAAAACAATTGCTTTTTCTAAACTTTTGCGGTTATTGCTTGCTTTCTTACTCCTGCCTAATTTTTTTACATACCAATTCAGTTTGTGTTTACTCACTCAGTGCTTATTTTCTTAAAACTGGAAGAGTTTGTATGTACGCTAAAACAGATGGTCAAAAGAAGACACACTACAATCAATGTAAATGTGTTGCCTTTCAAACTTTGACATGGTTTCAGATGTAAATTATGACCATGATATGCAAGTTCTACTGCATGTTTCTAAATGAATTTGTTTACGTCTAAATCCCCATGCATTTTAAGGAAGCTTTTTTTGTAGTTAACCAGTAGCTCAATTTTATCTTGACATACTGTGATATTCATCAAGATCTCACCTCTCATCCAGATGAGATGGAAACATCGCTCCTGTTTCATATGGTTTCTCACTCCATTCATTATCACTTTCATTGCTTAAATCATCACTGCCTCCATCATCTACTGCCATCACTACCATCACTGCAATCTTTCCGAACCGAGTCACTTCTGCAACCACCATCACCCAACCACTACCATCACCAACATCGTCACCAAAACCATCACATGCATCGCCATCACCACCCTCATCCGCCAGCTCCACAACCTCTGACCTTGCTAATGGCGGGCAGACGCAGGGTGAGGTCGGTCTTGGTCTTCTCCCCACCGGTGACCTTGGCGTTGACGCCCACCTGCTTGCTGAAGTCACGGTCAGCGTCCCAGGAGAAGCTGGCGTCCAATGCGCTCGTCTGACGTCCAC
>CM065726.1:58935466-58940466 GCA_033310375.1 Conus canariensis
CTTGCTGAGGGTAGCCTGCATCTGCTTCTCCGAACTGCCGTCCAGCTTGTATTTGATCGAGGAGGTGGCACTGAAGTCGCTGTCGTCGATCATCAGGGAGCTGGTACTGTCCACTTTCTTTGGGCCGTACTGACCACTGATGTCGGCCTGCATGTCGCCCTGTTTGTTGCTCATGTCCACACTGGCCTTTACCACCTTGGTGAAGGGAGATTTGAATGTGACTGCAGTCTTCAACATACGAGAATTGAGTTTGTGTGTTAGGGTGCTTTCGATCTTCTGGTCACCAAAGGCAACAGACGCTGAGCTTCTGAAATTATCAGAGTTACCTCTTTTGTTGAAGTTGGCTTCGACCTTCGCCATATCTTTCATGGATGATTCGAGGGAAAATGAACCCGCAGTTGTGTAACCGTATTTGAACTGTGCGTCAGCTGTCACGGTTTCGTGCATTATCTCCATCTCTGTGTGGGTCTTGAAGTTGTCCAGTTCTCCATCATGACGCAGGGACAGTTTGCTCTCTTCAAAGTCAGGGAACGGGGTTTTCACCACCAGACTGCCATCAATGTTGCGCTCCCAGTTCATGTTGAGGGTGCTCTCCACAACCTTGTCAGGCAGGTACTGCAGCTCGCCGTGTGTGGAGACGGAGTGTTCATCATGCTGATGTTTCAGGGAAACTCCGAAACTGTCGTAGCCCTCGATGGGAGTCTCTGCGTTGAGAGCGAAGATGATGGGCATGTCGGTGGTGTAGAAACTTGTCAGGGCGTACATCTGACGAGGGTAGTACTCGACTTCCACACGGCTCCTCCGGCCTTGGCCCGACATCTTGCTGTTGACCGTCATCTGCATGTAACGGAGCTCTCTGATGGGAGTGTTGATTCTCACTTTGCCCGACAGCTCCTGGTCCAGCTGCCAGCTGAGAGACGCACTGTACTTGTCCACTGCGGGTTGGAGGCTGAAGTCAGCGGTGGCGCTGAAGTCCTTCTGGTCGCCAGACATCTGATAGCCAGCGTCCAGAGAGGAGAACTGGGAGAGAGGCGTGTGAATGACAACGCGACCCAAAGTGAAGGTCTGAGGACGGAACGTGATCATGGCGTCGTAGTTCTGACGGATGCCGTAGTCCACGTTGGCTTTGGCGACGACGTCGTCTCTGTCGCTCTTGGTGGACCCACTGACGGTGATGGTGCGGAGGTCTGCGAAAGGCGTCGTCACACGCACGTTGCCTTCCATGTCCCGGTCGCCAGTCTTGGAGAAGGAGGCATCTGTGGTGATGGTGCTGAGGGGCCCCAGCTGCAGCTCCCCATGGACGGTGACTGGGTAGGACATGTACTTGACGTTCATGCTGCCTGACTTGGTCTCCATGAAGGGATTGGTCAGCACGAAGCCGCCGCTCATTTCCTTCCTGCCAAAGCGGTAACTGAACTCCTGGGAGGCTTTCTTCTCGCCGTTGCGGATGATGACTGCCTCGTGCTCGCAGTGACTGCCACTCATTTTATGGTTCATGGTCACACTGAGGTCACGAACTGGTTTCCATGGAGTCTGGACAGTAAGGGCGCCGTTGAAGTTCTTTTCCTGGTCTGTCATCTTCTTGTCACCTGTCAGCGCCACCTGCAGGCACAATTACACCGCATGTTTAGCTAAACCTTTCTATGATAATGCACCCCATCTGGTTGAAACAAAGTCTCAACAGCAATAAAGGAAAAAGAAAAAACAAACATACAGATCTATATACATTATTCGAACTACCATCAAGTAACAGTGACGAATTAAGAATAAAAACAAATATACTAATAATCGTCGGTGACAAGAAACTAAGATAAGAACAAAAACAAATGCAAATAATTTGAATGAATCATCATAATCATCGTCAGTGTCATCATCATCACCATTATCAGCAATGAAGTTGTCACACCTGCAATTTTTGCCCACGGTCCCACTCAGTGGTGAAGGTCGAGCTGACGTCATCAGCGGAACTGCTATGCTCCCACTTGGTAGTGACGTCACGGGAAGGAGACGTGAGTTTCAGATCCCCGCTGTTCTGAACCTGCCAGCCGTTTCTGTAGTGAGACATGCCCAGCTCTGCTGCATACCTGTCAGTGAAGCAACAGACAGCAAAGTTAGTGTGTAAGTCAAGTGTAAAGCAACAGACAGCAAAGTGATTGTGTAAATCAAGTGTAAACCACCAGACAGCAAAGTTATTGTGTAAGTCAAGTGTAAAGCAACACACAGGAAAGTTATTGTGTAAGTCAAGTGTAAAGCAACAGACAGCAAAGTTATTGTGTAAATCAAGTGTAAAGCAACACACAGGAAAGTTATTGTGTAAGTCAAGTGTAAAGCAACAGACAGCAAAGTTACTGTGTAAGTCAAGTGTAAAGCAACAGACAGCAAAGTTAATGTGTACGTCAAGTGTAAAGCAACAGACAGCAAAGTTATTGTGTAAGTCAAGTGTAAAGCAACAGACAGCAAAGTTATTGTGTAAGTCAAGTGTAAAGCAACAGACAGCAAAGTTAATGTGTAAGTCAAGTGTAAAGCAACAGACAGCAAAGTTAATGTGTAAGTCAAGTGTAAAGCAACAGACAGCAAAGTTATTGTGTAAGCCAAGTGGAAAGCAACAGATAACAAAGGTATTGTAGTAGTCAAGTGTAAAGCAACAGACAGCCCTGTCAACCTGTAGAGTGTAATTATTACGTTTGAACCAACAGACAGCCCTGTCAAACTTCTTGTCTGTAATTACTAAGTTTAAACAAATAGACAGCAAAATTAACGTGTAAAATAATAATATTTACGGAATATGAAGCAATAGCATAGTTAATGTGTACATCTGATATTTACTATGCTGGAAGCAAGATACACATCGTTAGTGTATAAGTTGTACTGTTTACTAAGTTTAGAGTAACAGACAGCATGGTTAATGTGTACATTTATAAAATGTTCTATGTTTGAAGCAAACACAGCATAGCTAATGTGTCAAGTTCATATTGTTTGCTGAGTTTGAGCGCTAAGACAATCGAGTCAATGTGTGTGTCTGTAATGTCAAGTAAGTTTGAAGCAGTAGAAAACAATGTAAACGTGTATGTTCGTAACATTCATTAAGCTTAAAATCATACACAGAAACACACGCACGCACGCACGCACGCACGCATGCACGCACACACACACACACACACACACATATACACACGCACGCACGCATGCACTCGCATGTCTATACGGACGTCTTCCCTCTCCCTCCCACCTGTCAGTTATAGAAATCATGAAGGATAAATGACAGCTTATAATGATGAAATACGCGTGACAGGAAACATGAAGGGAGTAATGATAAATTAACAATGACATACAGGTCGGTCAACAGAAGGCTCAAATTCCAAAATGACAAAGGAACACATGACAAATAATGCAGGAAGAATGTAATGACAAGATAGCAATGAAATATATATTAAAGAAAACAATAAAAGTGCAGTAAACGGATAACAATGAAATACGAGTCAAAGAAGACAGGAAGAATGCAACGAGTGGATAACAATAAAACACGTATTAAAAGAAAAGCTAAAAAGAAGGATGTAATAATTGAATAGTAAGTACACGTCAGTGAAAACTGGAAGGATATATTGACTAGATAACAATGAAATACATCTTTCCGACTTACTTGTCCTTGTTCTGCATGAAGGTTGCACTGCTCGTGTACTTTCTCCCGTCATCCTTGTGGGCCAGGGCCAAGCTGACGTCACCCAGGCCCTGGATGTTGGAGGTGAGGCCAGCCTTGGTGATCATGTCTGAGGTCCTGCCGTAGCTGTTGTCCTTGCCCATCACCGTCAGCTGAAGTTGGTCCTTGCCTGGTACATCAAATGGCTTGCATGGTTGGTTGGTTGTGTTCATCGAACGGCTTGGGTGGTTGGTTGGTTGTGTTCATGAAATTGGTTGAATGGTTACACTGGTTTGTTGGACAACTGTTTAGTTTCTTGAGGGGTTGTATTCGTGCCATTAACTGGTTAATTCGACGGCTGTGTTGGTTGTTTGGTTGTGTTGATTTGTTGTTTTAATTGTGTTGGTTGTTTCCCAAAGACTGAGCAGGTTACTGCTGGGGTGAGTTTGGGATGAATACGGGTGGGTGCCCTGGCTTCGTTTGGTACTGTTTGGGTTGAGTGGCTTGTCAATACCCTTACGCTGATCAGCCACTGATCTATTCTACGCATTTTTTAAGACCGACAGTGAAATGTCTGAATATCTGTCAATAAACTTAACTGCACCATCACCGCCATCACTGCTGCTGTCCGCAAGCTTCTCTCTCTCTCTCTCTCTTTCCATGTCTGGTTTTCTCTGTTTTGTATTAGCAGGATGCTATTCTAATATCTTGAAACTAACAGCAAAGAGCATTGTTCATGATATGAATAAGTAGCAGTAACTGATTTGAAAACAGTGTTAGTTCATTTCAAACTACTGCCAGGAGCAACGGCCCAAATGTGATGAACATTGCCGTGTCCTCTCATCGTGTGAACAGAGATGGGAAAACAGAAAAAGCGGAACTGGGAACTAATGAAACGAAATGTTTGTTTTGTCTGGCGTTGCCGGTGGGCCCCTCACCTCTGGAGGCCTTGAGGATGGAGCTGAGCGAGCTGGGGTCAGCGCTGTGGTCCAGGGAGACGTAAAAACGTTTCCAGCCACGGAACGGGGACCCCGCGTTCCACGTCATCTGCACGGAGCTGGGCGACAACGGCTTGAGCACGTTGAAGGTGGAGAAGTAGGAGTTGCTCTTGGGGCCCCAGGTCACCTTGCTGTCCAGGCCGTACCGCTTGAGGTCGTTGTTCAAGCTGACGGCAGCGCTGAGCTTGTTCATGAAGGGCGAGGTCAGGTCCAGCTTGCCGCTGGTGCTGGTGAACTCCTTGGTGTTCTTGTGGGAACCGCTGGCTGACAGGGAGATCTGCAAGAAGGCATCCGATGAGCTCTGTTTACAGTGCCAGGTAGGACAGATTACGATGTTTGCAAGTACTTAAGTTCAATTCATGGTA
>CM065726.1:58945466-58975466 GCA_033310375.1 Conus canariensis
TAGATTAAACTGAAAAAACAAGAACGGTTTTAGAAAACGAAATTAAATTGACAGATGATATATAGTTGGGTAAATAAATAGATGACCAAATCAATGAAGATAAAACTTATTCAGCTTAGTTAGTTAGGTGGTAATAATTTTATTACCACCTAACTAACAAAGCAAACAAACCGTAGCTAAATAAACAGACAAACACAATAATTCATAAACTCAGTTTTTCATCCCGTCGTCCATTCTGCAAAACTATTTCATCATCCGATCCTTCATTCCATTACGCATTACATTATTCATTCCTTCATTCACTCCATCCTACATTCATTTCATCACCCATTCCATCATTCCTTCCTTCCTTCCTTCCTACCTTCATTCATTCCATCACCCGTTCCATCATTCATTCCTTCATTCCTTCCATTATTTACATCTTCATTCATTACGTCACTAATTCCATCATTTACTCCCTTCGTTCTATCACCCATTCCATCATCTATTCCTTCATTTATTCCATCACCCATTCCATCCTCCATTATTCCTTCATTCATTCCATCACCTATTCCATCATGCATTCCCTCAACCCCCCCTCCCCTCCCCTGCTTCCTTCCCTTCTCCCACCACTCCTCCCCCCCCCCCCCCCCCTCCCGTCCAGCACTGACACTTGAGGTTGACGGGGACGTCCAGGAGGTCGGGGATGGTCAGCGTGTGGTCAGACTTGAACGTCTTGCCGTTCTTCCAGTTCGTCTGTCCGTCCATCCTCAGCAGCTCGCCCCGGGGGGTGATCACCAGCACCAGGGGACGCAACAGCCCGCTCTTGCCGTTCCGCACATTGTAGCTGACTTCGGCCTGCGCCGAGTAGCTTCTCCTGCCGTGCTTGAGGGTGCCAGACACGCCCTTCTCCGACTGCGTGTTGGTGTAGGAGGCTGGTACCAGCAACCACACACACACACACACACACACAGGCATTTGCAAGCGGTCAGGTACGAACACACATGCATGCACGAACGTGCACACCCCCCCCCCCCCCAAATGAGCGAAACTATGAAAGAAAGGGGTCTAGAAAATTACAAAGATACAGTCTAGTTTAAGTTCATAACAGTAGAGAATATCCACCGTCATTACTATTGTTTCTCTCCCTTGGAAAGCGCAGTCTAGAAAGGAATCATCCTTGGTCTCTCCGGATATTAGCTATGCTCATCAACATATTCTTAATATATTTCTATATAAAGGGTAACATCCATTCATGAACGTTGACCATGTGTCAAAATTGTTTGGTAATAAGATCAGTTACTTCGTTGAACGATGTGATGCTTTACCAGTGGCCTAGATGTCTTTGTGTGTTTGTTTGTGAGCATGACCACGCACAAACTTTTACACCGACTTAAATCGTACTTGGTTGAATAGTGGAATATGGTCTAGGAACGACCCTGTTAATGTTTGGCGCTGCTTCGTTGTACGGATGTCTCCAAGATCCCTTAGGTAATATTATTACAAATTCTCCGCTGAAAAACACTGTGACATTCTTATTTATGACTATATATGGAGTAACTTATCTTCATGTTCGCTAATATGTAAAGTTAATTGCAATAAAAACGCCAACATTTCCTATCTAGTATATCTTATCAAAATAAATAAACAAAGTAATGAATTAAAAAAAATGAATAGATAAATAATAAACAAAAAATCGATAATATCTAAAAAAAAAAAAAAATTTTTTTTGAATGCACGGGAAGTAACTATCAGTCCGTATCTCTCTGGATGGAGGTATAACTTTACAGAATCCGTTCGCTTTTAGAAGGGGTCTTTGCTCTCACGCATACCCATCTAGCGACTTTAACCCTTTGATTCATAGTGTTCATAGCCCAGCCGACCGTGAGGGTCCATATCAGAGCTCTACTTTTTCAGTCATAATTACCGTTAGTTTATCAATTATCATTATTATATTTAATATTATTATCATTATATCATTATTATTATTATTATTATTTTTATCGTTACTACTGCTATTGTTGATTTTTTGTTGTTGTTTTATTGTTATCACTATTGTGTAATAGTAGTTGTAGTATCATTATTATTGTTATCATTATTGTTGATATTGTAACTATCATTATTAGTATCATTACTGTTGTTGTTGTATTTATTATTATCATTATTTTTTCTCTTTTTCTTTTTCTCAACTTTTTTTCTTTTTTTTCATGTTTTTAATCTATGTATTACTATTATTATGAAAATGTTTTTTCTAAATATATTTCTGTATCATGCTTTTATTACCATTACCTTCACAATAGTTGTTAACATTATCATCATTAATACGACTGTTAGCATTGATATTACCACCACTAGCATTAACATCACCATCGCCATCGCCACTAAGACTGTTGCCACGGCAACCATGCTGTTTAAGAATCCTCTAACCCACTCTCCTTTCTCCCATACTACAACTGCTATTGCCTTATTATCACCAAAAGTAGTAGTAAGCCTATTTTGACCATTATTACTATTCCTATCAGTAATACAATTATCATCATTACTACCTTGACTCACACATTATCTCCCTTCTGACAGCCTCGTTTTCATTCAACGCCTACCTTTTGCCGAAGTGACTGAAGATAAGTGATTGCTCGTTCATTTTCGTTGTCCTATTTGTTTGTATCTTGCCTGAAGAAGACCTAAGAGGTCGAAACGCGTCGTCTTGTGACTCGTTTGTCCACGTTTTTCTTGGCGCTTCGCTAACATTTACTTAAGAATTGTTCAGATTTTCGCCTGCAGTCGTCTCACTTTGCAACTAGATCTTTATTATTATTATTGATTACTATTATTATTATAATTATTGTTGATATTATTATTATTATCATTATTATAACTTATGTGTTGTACACATATGTCTGTAAAAGAATGTTACCTTTTTATTTTTTTGGATTTTTTGGTCCGATGCAAGCTAAAATTCTCAAAGTTCTGCAGCTTCCTGTCTCCTTTGACTATTTCTTTGTGCGGAAATTGAACGAAGTTAAGTATATCAGATCATGAACTTACAAATTCCACTTTAAAAAATGGCTGCTGCTTGCCCTTCTCTCCTGATGAAAGGATGCTAACGTTGAGTAAATTCTTTCACAGATTTAGCCTTCGTAAAAAAAAAAAGAGATAAATAAACATATAACACATGAACACAAGAAAGGGAAGAGTGGAGATCTGATTCTCCGACTTAACCACCACCTTCACTGCTCAGCTTCCCATCTTGCTGCCACCCATCCACCTCCTCTAAATTTACTGCCATTACCTTTTCCCAGGACCCAACACACCTGTGTGTGTGTGTGTGTGTGTGTGTGTGTGTGTGTGTGTGTGTGTGTGTGTGTGTGTGTGTGCTCTCTCTCTCTCTCTCTCTCACTTTGCAGCTGCAGTGGCTTCTTGGTGACGCCATTTAGAGTGAGGTCGGTGGAGAAGCGCCTCCAACGATTGTCCACCTTGACGTCACCCATGAGCGTGACGTCATCGGCGCCGGGTCTCCTGAGCTGCACCATGGGGGTGAAGATGGTGAGGCTGCTGTCGCTCTGCTCGTCCACCTTCAGCTCCGTGGTCAGGGAGTAGGTCAGGTCGTCGTCAATCACCAGGCTGCCCGTCACGCTCTTCAGCCCCGCCTCTGACACCAAGGACCCTGCAGGCACCACCACAGGTTGGTTAGCGCACCTTGAACATCCCTAAGGCCATATAGTCGGCTTGTGTTTATCACCTGTCCACCAACTTTCCCCTTCTCCCACCTCATCGCTTGTTTAACACCCCAAGTTCACAAACCATGTTCACACGTTTTTTTTTTCCTAAAGAAAGATAAACTGAAAAGCACCCAATGCCCCAGTCAGAGTTGATAACCCTGTGAGAATCGCTTCGAAACAGTGGATTGTCGCCTATTCATTATTGACGTCAACGTGTTACTTGGATGCGTTTATATGCCAACTAGGGTAGAGGTGCGCATTCATTCTAAGAAGTATTTAAAGACGTTTATTTAATCTGAAATGCCTATTTTTACTAAAAATGCTTTCAGGTCAACCTTATGTATGAATCATTTTTGTTTTTACCGCTGTGATAACTGAAAATCCTACAATCGAATTTTATCTGTTAACACGTCATTTTTTTCATCAAAGTTTCCTCCTGGGTGAAGGTATAGGAAATAAGTATCATTAAAGTAGTTTAAACATTAGGTGAATGCCTTTGACGGCAGTTTTCGCCAAATATAACTGAACAAATATTGGAGACTGTCATACATGATTTAAAGCTTTTTCAAGCCTTGTCTTTACGGGAAATTCCATAATTATCTCCCTTGGGGGGGCCGCACCTGTCAAGCGCTGTGTTCAAAGGAAATCCCAGTGATTCCTGCCACGTGCTAGGCACCATCCTCTCACCTTTGACAGAAGTCTTTTTCCACGGGGAGGCAAAGGAGATCTCCAGCTCTTTCTGGGGGTAGTCGATCATCATGTCGAAGGACACGGCGCGCACCACGCTGGACCCAGGGGTGTCGAAAGAGAGCTGGGCGATGCTGGACCTCTTGTTCTGCAGGCAGCATAGGGACAGTGGGGGTAGTTCTGGTGGTGTGCACTTGTTGTTGTTGTTGTTGTTGTTGTTGGTTGATGTTGTTGTGGCTGTCAGTGTATGCGTGTTGTCACTTAGTCATGATGCTGATGTTACTGCTGCTGCTACCTCAGTTATACATCGATGTCTGAACTCCCATGTGTATTTTCAATCCACGTCAATGACATAGAAGTTTACACGTCATTCTTACTAATTCACGGCCTTTTTCAATTAAAAGATTTTTTTGTGGAAAGATTTAACGTAAATAAGAAAAAGATAAAGTTTGATCTTTGAAGTAAAAGGAACTGTCTGTAGTTGTAATATAGAATTTTTTTTTTTTTTTTTTTTTTTTTTTTGCTGTCCCAACCTCTGCGCCACCTCAGAGGCAGTGCACACACGCCGCTCATTCCGACACCCCGTCCACAGCCACATCCCGGTCAGCCCCGCCGCAGCCCCGGCACCGGCAATCCACAGGGAGCAGTCAATGTCAAGTCGTCAAGAGGCAACCCACCGGAGAGGACACTGCACTGCTGCCGAGTCACTTCGGTGGTGTTCAGTGGCGCCTGTTCTGATATAACATACGCAGGACACCACCTACTAAGCCACCTACTGACGACAATAATTGCTTAGTCGCGGAGCCGGCGTGAGTGAGCTCTCCCTCCGGAGGGCGCCACCACGTCCGTCCAACGACAGCCCCCATGGACCCGCCGATACCGGTGACCCCGACGGAACCAAACCATCGAAACTGAGGTCACCATGAGAGCAGGGCATGAAGGGCCACAGAATTTGAGACATTTTTTTTTAATGCTGATCGATGAGAATGAGGATGATTAAGATGATGCTACGGATTTCCATTTCGGTCTGAGACTACATGACAGGGCTGTACTCTACGCTTCCTTTCATAATATATCCCGGCGTCAACCAGGCCCGAGAGATACAGGCACCTGCAGTGTTGGTCAGGAAATTTGAGCAACACTCTCAGAAACGCATCCATTAAGTGGATGAAACTCGACTGTGTGGTCCCAGTCTTCCCAACTAAGTCCGCAGCAAACTCAACTCTGGGTAGGAGCCGGTCGGGGCAGAAAAACCCACATGACTCTGATGGGATTCGAACCCACGACCTCCCAGCCGGGAGTCCGCGACGCTAACCACTTCGCCACGGCGGCTGGTGTAATATAGAATATTATCATTATATTATGTATCTTGTCGTGCAAAATAAATTATTACAATAGCAAATAGTTTCAGATAAGGCCGTAACCACCGATTTAAGTAGCTGTGATATCAACAACAACATAAACCAGAACCACTACTACATTGAAATAATATTAATTATAGGAATGATGTCAATGACAATATACACCCTCACAAACGTCATCATTCTAATCATCTTATCGCTCAAAGCCTGTCTTTTAACTGATCAGAAAACAGGTTTGTACCTCCACGCGCTTGGCCAGAAGCTTGTAGCCACTGTGTGAATCCCTCTTGTGCAGGACCAGGCTGACACTGGCCGGACCCGTGAGCGGGAAGTAGGGGCCGTCACTCTGCATGGAGGCGTTGGGGAACTGGAGTTGTCCGCACATCTCTAGTCCGGTCACAGAAGACAGGAAGGAGCCCGTGCACAGCTGGTACTCACGGCGGTTGTCGGTGATCATCTTCTGCTCGCTCTCTGCCTTGTTGTGCAGGATGAAGAACTTGGTGCTGGGAACGTGGGAGGCCAACAACGTGTATAGCAAAGGACAAACAGAGTTGGAACGTCAACATGTATAGCAAAGGACAAACACATAGGGTTTGGCCATCAACATGTATAGCAAGGGACAAACAGATAGAGTGTGGCCAGCAACATGTATTGCAAAGGACACACAGATAGAGTTTGGCCAGCAACGTTGTATGGCAAAGGACAAACAGAGTTTGGCCAGCAACATGTATAGCAAAGGACAGATACATAGGGTTTGGCCAGCAATACGTACAGAAAGCAGGCAGTCTAGGAATCTCCCACGTCCGGCATTTAATGGGCTTTGGAAATGGTCACTATGTCTTTGCATAGAAGATTTAATTAGAAATTCTTCAAATTACTGTAGCTAAGCCAAAGAAACACGCACAGATGGGTACTTTTCAATTAACCAAACCATTTTTTGCATGAACTCCATTACAGCGGCTACAAAATAAAGGCTTTGATAAAGGATTATATACAGATATTGGGGCAAAAATGCTGGGAGTCATTCTGTCTTTATTCTTCTGATTGTTGTTTGTGTCTGGAAAAGATGGTTTCTCGAAGGTTTACTTGTTTGTTTTGTACTGTGCATATAAGTTTGCATATTTTTGTATACTTGAGTGTTGCTGTTTTAGGTGCATTTGAACAACCATTTCATCATCATGAAAATGACTTGGAACAAACTGGCTTTTAAACAATTAAGTATGAACTGGAGGAGGAAGAAGAAACAGGATATGCCTGTTTTCTGTGACAGCAGTTGCACTGAAACTCTCTCTCTCTCTCTCTCTCTCTCTCTCTCTCTCTCCTCTCTCTCTCCTCTCTCTCTTTCTCTCTTCAGCCACGTGGTATTTTCTTTTTATTAGTCGTACAGAACTGAATGTTATTTGACCATCGTCATCCCTGCCTCTCTCCTTTGACCTCCGCTTCCTGTCACTGCCCTTTGCCAGTCTCACTGCCCCCTCCCCTCCCTCTCCCCCCTCTCCACCATCTGACCTGGTCCGTTCCGTCTTACCGGGCGTCCAGGACGTTCATCTTGTCGTCGGGTACGTCGAGCTGGACGTTGAGGGTGCGTCCTCTATCCAGCTCCACGCGGCCCTTGATGGCCAGACTGGAGTGCAGGGAGCTGCTGACCTTGAGCCCCGTGCCGGTCAGCAGGCCGTCCACCGACATCACGCCGTCCACGTTGACCGCCCCGCTGTCAGCACACACACACACACACACACACACACACACACACACACACACACACACACACACACACACAGAGGGACCACATGGTCAGCTGGCCTGAACCACACACTGACCGTAATGTTCGATACGTCATGATGGTTGTGATGATGGTGCTACTGTCGCTGCTGCTCCGATGATGATGATGATGATATGATAATGATGGTGAATATGGTGATGGTGATGATGATAATGACGATGATGATGATGATGGTGGTAATGATAACAGTACCATAAACAATATCCTCAATGAAGTTCAATTTATTATCATACACATTCCATCAATGATGCTTACTTAACCTCATCCGTCACCCGGCGTTTTTCAGGTTCACATTCTCTCTACACTTTGTCCGTCAATGATCCCCGCCACATTCCCTTCCCCCCCCCCCCCCCCACCCCGCCAAACGCAGACATAGTCTGTGATGAAGTTCATGTTTGTGTCTTAAATGTGTGTTTGTATACTCACAACTCACAACCTGACATGAAGTATACATTTGTGTCTCAAACGTCTGTTAACACACCAGTAATTGATAGTCTGTCATAAAATTCACATCAGCTTTTCACACGTTCATGCACTCATAACGCGCAGCCTGTTATGGAATTCACATTAGCCCCTCAAGCATGTTCACTCGTTCACTAGTTTTACAGTTATCCTGCGCACATTCACCCACAAAGGCACAAGTACATAATGGTTCACCAGGTTCACAGTAACCCTGCGCAGTCACCCACAGAGGCACGAACACATACTATTTCACCAGGTTTACAAAAACCCTGCGAACATTCACCCGCAAAGGCGCAAACACAGGCTTTTTCACGAGGTTTATAACTACCGTGCGAACATTACACCCACAAACACATAATATTTCACCAGATTTATACCAAACCTGCGCACATTCACCCACAGAGCCAGAAACACATGATATTTCACCAGGTTTACAACAACCCTGCGCACATTCACACACACACACTCAGGGTGTGAAAGGTCACACTGACCTTGGTCGGATCTCGCCCTCCACGTGCAAAGTTCGGGGAGTCTTGGACACTTTGCGCAGGTCCAACTTGCCCTTGGCCCTGACGTCCACCGTGGCCGTGCCGTTGACCGACAGGGTGAGGGGCAGCCCGCCAGCAGTGGGCGTGGTCAGCGTGCTGTCCACAAACTGACCACAGACAGCATTGTCAGTTGACAGAGAGGGTGGCGGAAGGTGGTGGAAGTTGCAGGCTTAGCTGGACTTTGATATGAAGTAGATGCTTGTGTTGATTTAAAGTAGATGCTTGTGTTGATTTAAAATAGATGCTTGTGTTGATTTAAAGTAGATGCTTGTGTTGATTTAAAGTAGATGCTTGTGTGTTCAGTAATGAGACTTATGTTCTTGCCCCTTTAAATGGAACTACAAACACACTCAGGACCAGTAAAAGGCTGTAATGGCACGTGTTCCAAAATGTGCCAGACAATTGCATGATTATCTGATCAAAAGTGACACGAATTTTAAGTGTTGCCAAAAGCCAGAACTGGGTTAGCAGACTGACGAGAAACATAGAATGCAAACTTCAATGGCTTCCAGTTCAGATTATTCACAGAACTTCAGGAACAAATACAATACTGGTCAATATGAATTTAGTAGGTTCCAGTACAGATCTTTCTGAAAGATGGAAAAAGAAAATATCCAAGATCTTTTCTATGAATGTCAGTTTGTTGGCTGTTTTTTGATTGATTTCCAAACAACCCTACAAAAAACCTACGTGAGGGTTCCAGGTTAATTGATATTTAGTATTATTTATTTTGTCGATTATTATCATTGTGGAAAAATACCAGTTTGATGATTCTATTGATTTGTTGATTATGTTAGCTAGGTCTTATATTTACAAATATAAGATAGAACGAATTGTCTGCACTTTCGTTATTCACTTGCCACCCCCATCCCCACCCCACCCCCACCACACACACACACAGACCTGCAGACTCTGGGTGAAGCTGTAGTCGTGGTCCTTGGACAGCCTGATGAGGAAGTCCAGCAGGTTGAAGGACTTGCCCGAGGTCAGGGACTTCAGACCCTGGAACCGGTTGTACAGCAGCTCGTTGCCGAAGATGCGGGCGTACCCGGACCCCTTCAACTCGTCCAGCTTGTTCTGAAACAGGGTACATTACTGACAGGGTCAAAACTGCGAATGTCGTTGTTCCTAATTTTAGCTCGAGGACAAACACGTCAGCTCAGATAATCATCATCTCAGAATTAGTATGTGATGGTAGTATAAAGACGGAATAAATTCTGATTTGGCAAAGTTCCAATCAAAGTCTTTTCATGAGAAATAATGGAAATCATTCCATCTTAACAGTAACAGTTAAACCAAAGAACAATTGAAATGCCACTGGAACGACTAAACGACAACAGCAAAAACAAAAAAAAGAAAGAAAAAGCCTTGTCATGAATACAACACAACGAAAATGTTGATGCTGACATTAGTTTGAAGTAAATTACACTTAGTCTTGAAACAAGCATGGGTTTATTTTTCAACTATATTGTTTATCTGGAAAAGTGTTTCCCATTCCATGATCAACTGACCTTATTATGTACATTTGAAATAAACGAAAGGGTTGCTTTTTTTATTCAATGTCACCAGGAAAGAGTTCACTTATTCAGTGTCAGTTGATTTGATTAAGACGATTGTGAAGATCGCAATGTAACGAGTGAAGAAAACGTCAACTGATTTCAGGAAACTGGCAGTCCACCAGTGCTGCCACCTACCTTAGGAGCCTGGCCCTTGCCGTCCCCAAAGAAGTGGGCCTGCAGGCTCTCCACGAGGTACTCCACGCCCTCTAGGCGCGCTCCGATCTCCAGCAGGTTGATGGAGTGGCCCAGAACGTCCACTGTCAGGTTGGCGGTGACTGACCTGGGCACGGGCGACTGGGCGGAGAAGATGACGTGGGACTCGGCCTGCGCCCCGCTGTTGATGGCCTTGAGGAACGCCGACTTCTCGTAGTTGCGGGAGAACTTGAGCGGGTTGTTGTGGAAGAGCTTGCTCAGGTCCAGGTCCTTCAGCATCTGCTTGATGTCCTGCTTCAGGGGGCTGGAGGTCTCCTTCAGGTTGCTCAGGTGGGAATGGATGAAGGACCCCACCTGGGAAAGGGAGTCAGGGCAGTTGGGAAACAGGTGAAACAAAATGTTCTCAGGTCTGGTGTTCTGAGGGTACCGGGATTTTCTTCTCTTTTTTACAGTGGACAACAGCAGACACAATAAGAACAAACGCGACAAGAACAACAACAGAAGTAACACACACACACACACGCACACACACGTATGCACGCGCACACACACACACACACACACACACACACACACACGCACGTATGCACGCACGCGCACACACACACACACACACACACACACACACACACACACACACACACACACACACGCTCTTCATCCAAACCAGCAAACTTCCAAGTCCGCCAGACAACTTACTCCACGTACTACAAGTTGCTCAGGTGTACAACTTGTCCCTAAAGACCATGCTATGAGGACGTTAAGCTCAACCATATCACACACACACACACACACACACACACATACACACACACACGCACGCACGCACGCATCCATGCACGCACGCACACACACACACACACACACACACACACACACACACACACACACACACACACACACATACACACACACACGCACTCACACCCGTCCGCCCGCATGCACGTACGCACGCACGCACGCATGCGCGCGCCTCAAACATTAAACATACATTTCTTCTCCAACCTGGGTAGTAAGACACTTCAGTGAAGGTATTTGCTTTAGACGTCTATGGCCCGTGGTGAGAGGAGATAAGAACAGGCTAAATGGGAAGAAAGAACCTGCTATCAAGAAAGAGAGCTTTGTACACTGATCTAGGACCTCCACACTCCATTGTTCCATACATAGAGAGGAAGCAGGCAGCTCAGAGAAAATCAGCTACCTCCTGTCCTTTCAAACAACAACAACAACAACAGCAACAACATAGGCAGATAGCACTAGAGAATATCAGAGACCTCTTTACATCTATACTTCGAAAGAATGACGTAGCATTTGAGGACACTAACTACATCCTGCTTTTCTAGCACCGAACTAGATGGGCATTCTGCCGCGTAGACTTCCACCAAGGTAGGGCACTCTTCTTGAAAAAATTTCTGGGATCTGACCTTTGACCTGGATCTGCCCTTTGACCTGAATCTGCGTCAAAATTGACTGG
This sequence comes from Conus canariensis, assembly GCA_033310375.1. Taxonomy (NCBI): domain Eukaryota; kingdom Metazoa; phylum Mollusca; class Gastropoda; order Neogastropoda; family Conidae; genus Conus; species Conus canariensis. The sequence continues at coordinate 58,957,192 of CM065726.1, forward strand.
ATTCATCTGTAGGGAACATTCCATCTTTCCACCATGTTTTGTTAAAATCACATTAGTCAGGCCGGCAGGCAAAATAACGGAGAAGGCTGCGAACGTTATCCGCCTTGAAGGAAGTGAACATGGAGCTGACATGATCAGAGAAGATCGGCTATCTCCTACTATTTTTCAAACCAATATCTCCTACTATTTTTCAAACCAATATCTCCTATTATTTTTCAAACCAATATCTCCTACTATTTTTCAAACCAACAGATGAAGCAGACATTATTGGATAGATAAGAAACCTCCTACTGTTTTAACACCCACAGATGAAACAGACAGTACTGGAACAGACCCACGGTCTCCTAACACCATCAGAGCAGACAGCTTCATGTTTTGTCTGACCTGCGAATCCTCCGGTTCTTCCTGCAGAATCAGCTGGACCTGGTCCAGCAGGTCCCGGGAAGGACAGGTCATCAGCTGCAGGTAGGACATGATGCGCAGCTCGCTGTCCTCACCTTTGTCCTCGGCAATGTCCGTCAGGGGGCGTCTCTGTCGATCACGTGATTGGACATTCTGCTTAGAATACGGTTATGAAGGTTAGTGTTATATCAATGTTATACGTAAACAGGTAAAGTACGGGCAAAACCGTGGTGTCTTGTTCATGACAAGAAAATGAAGAATAACAGATAAAATTTAAATTGGTCACCATTCAGGAGGAATCAAGGGCAAGCAAACTTAGCAAACAGGATTAAGCAGGATTATTGTGGAGACAGCAGAGTGGAAACGAACAACAAATCAGTCATTGCAATTTATCAGCAATTGGAGAGAGCGTCACAAATATCCCAAAGCAGGCATCAACAATGCACAGCTGTCTAAAAATCGTAGATATTGACATGAACTGTTATTGATAATCATCAGTACACATTTTTAACAATTATAACCAAATGGTATCACATATAGCTCTACAAATCTGAAATATTCAATACAATACATTACAACACGATATAATTTCATTTCTTTTTGTCCCCTTAGGGGTGTGGAGGATAATAGCAATAGGCAAATGGTCATCACTTAAATTTGTTTTAATGAAATGAGACAAAATGAAGTCACATGAATCGCACTGTTGAAAATTCAAAAACAATCGTATTGTTTATTGATCAATAAAGTATTCTATCCAGAAAAGAGGCTGATCAAAGTATCCTGCTTGGTTTGATGTACTTGTATAAATTCAGCAGACATATTTTCAAAGTGCTGGTTTACAAAATAAACTGCACTGAACGTACTTTCCAATACAGATGACGTAAAGCTCTACACTATGGGCAGTCAAATACAATCTGAAATTCAACATCTGCCTCATTCGTCTTGCAGTTTCTACATACTCTCTTAAACATACGCTATATGTTTCACTGTATATTCATAGTACAATCTTTACATATTCTCTGCATATTCATCACTCTTCAAAGCCCTGACAAAAATATCAATAAACTTCGTCATAATCAAAGTTTAGATAAAGACATGTAACCAGTGTTACTGTTTTTCAGCACCAAATACATAAATGACGTCAAGCACTCACATTGACGTCACAGGGCAGACGCCGGTAGGCTTGAGCAGCTGCCACCCGTACTTCCAGAGGTACCCGGTTACCAAGGCAACGGTTGATGACTGAAGCGGCTTTGGGGTGACCGGCATTTCCTAGAGCATTCAGGGTGACCAGCACCTGGGCAAACAAATCAACAGATAAATGTGACCAACTCCCACAAAATGATAGATAAGTCGCATTTCGAACTTATTAAGATATGTATATCAACAGAAAGAGGAGAAAAAGATCTTTCCAATGATATATGAAGAATTTCTGTATGTTAAAAAATGAAAAAGTTATGACCCTTCAAAGAGTCCCATTAACACGGTAGCCATTTTAAGAAAAATGGCTTTAAAGTTTCCCTACTTTTTCCAGCTATTTTTCCTTAGCAACCAAAGTTTAATTTTGCTGTAAACTTGTGAAAATGTGGGAAACTGTCAAAACAATCATTGCAAACACTTTAATAATTGAATGTTATCCTCAGTCAAATATATATTGGTGTATTTAATGGCTGTTCAGGGCGCTGGAAAATGAAAAAAAAATCTGATTTTCTTATGTAATAGATACTTTTGTTTTTAATGTTCTCTTAGCACAGATACACTAATCACAATTGATTGAATTAATATGCATTTTCTAGTTTCATTTTGCCCAGCGTTTAAAAAAAAAAGTGGATTCTTGGAGGGAAAAAAGTAGCTCTCTTGTACTGTGCGTCAACACATAGGCCTACTGGACTCACGATTCATGACATCCTATGATAAAAACAGCATATACTCATGATTAACAAACATACCTTATCAGAAAACAAATGCTTGAGCATTATTCTTTCTTCTTCCTTTTCAGTTGCCTGGGTGGAATCTCTCTTGTCCTCTCGCACACACACACACACACACACACACACACACACACACACACACTATATCCCGACGATCAAAATCTGTGCTCCCTCTCCTCTCCACAAACATGCACACACACATAATATGTTGGCCATCAGCAGCTGGAATGCATTAAATGATCATTTTGATCTGCATGCAGTTACAGGAAAAACTGTTCTGCCAATTGTAGATCTGGCAGAGGCTGCCCATTGCAGTTCATACCTGTATCTGTTGCATACGTCGCTGTCACCAAATTTTTGGCATTATCGCGACGGCATTATACCTGACAGACCTGCACTTTCTTCAGTTCGTACAACTGGCTCCTCATTTTCTTTTTCATCTTCGATTTCGAGTCGAACAGCCTGAGACTGACGCACGCCGGTCGAAGTCGATGGGGAAATCCCATCGTCAGCTTCGCTGTCAGTTTCTTCGTTAGAATCGAAATCAAAGTATTCCTTTTCATTGCTATTGCTGGTGGCGAAATATTCGTTTATAAGGCCACTAATTCCTTGGCCTTAATAATCGAAAATATTTCCTGATTTTGATGAATTTAACAGCGTTACAATACGTCGTTCCATAATGGTGATTTTTCCAGTGAAGCGACGACAAAGGCAAAACGCAATAGATTCCATTGAGCTGTGACCAATGAAAGGCAGCGTCTCTGCTGCTAAAAGCTGAGTTACATAAGGCCATTTCCGTATTTGATTGCTGATTGGTTGGAAGGCTTTCTTACGTGTACGACTTTGAATGCCTCGTAAGGCCTTCTGATTGGTTTATTTAAAAAGATTGTGTACAGATTCTTAAAATAGACACACTGAGCTTTCAAATGATGTGCGGCATGCCAGGGGCTCTGCGAGGGATGTGCACTCGATTATCCGTTGAAAATGAGTAACTTTTTGCAATCAGTGCTGCTTAAAATTGATGATATGGAGTGAAAAGAATTCATTTAATCACATTTCTAGCTTAATTTAGGTAAAATCAGTGAAACATAATATACTTTACTGGTTTTCCTATGTGTGCAAAAATCTCATTTTACCCCAAAATGACCCTCACCACTCTTTGTTGCCCGCAGCGGCGATCAGCCCTGCGCGACTTATCTATCATTTTGTGGGAGACCGTCACAAAAAAGCCAATAAAAAGAAAATGGTTTTTCTGAAAAAAAAGTAGTTTGCAGTACGCGCGCAAATGGAACGCAATAACACACTGACCGGAACTAACCCTGCCAAACATTACCCTATTGTCTCCCTTGCAACTGATCCTACAGTGTGTCACAAAATCTATCCGTACTCATCGCCCCAGTCTCATCCACGTCTGTACCCCCCAACCAATCAACACACGGATTATACCCCTATACCCATTCCCCAAACTGCTTCCTTCCCTCGGTGTCATTTACTGATGTCTTATTGTGTCAAGTCTGAACTAACTTTTTCCTGTATTTGTTGGTATGGCACTTTAGTGTGTTTAAAAAAAACAGAACGTGTGGAGCAAAACAGTGACTGTTTGTAGCAAGATAGCGGAAGTGAAACAGAAAGGTCTGAATGTGCTGCATGAGCGGCAAGTGAAAAGAAAGGCGCAAGTGATTGCAATTGATAGCAGTAACTGGCCTCATGCAGCAGATGTTAAGAGCTTTCGCCCTGTGGAAGACGTTATCGGCTTTATCCTCGCACCGCTCGAAGTTTGCGTGTTGACGTCATTGATAAACGACTGCTGGTAACGTTACTGGTCCGTTTGTCTGGCATATTTCACCTTTCTCTCTCTCTCTCTCTTTCTCTCTCTCTCTCTCTCTCATTGCTTCCCCCCCTCCCCCCCTCCCCCCGCGCCCCCTCCCCCCCGCCCCCCCCCCCCCCCACCGGCCTCTTGCTGATTTTCCCCGTTTCCCCCTCCCTCCCTTCACTCCTTCTGTCCCTGACCGTTTTGATGTTGCCGTCGTTGACGGAGCAGCGGTAGTTGATGGCGCTGGACAGCAGGTCTAGGATTCTGTTCACGGAGCTGCTGCTGCAGCCGTTCTTCTGGCAGTGAGCGTGCAGCATGGAGCTGACCGCCAGCATGGCCTGCGCCTTCAGCTGGTCCTTCTCCAGCAGGTCCTGCTCCACACAGTGAGGTCTTCTGCAGAACTGGGGGACTGTGTGTGTGTGTGTGTGTGTGGGTGTGTGTGTGTGGGTGTGGGTGTGTGTGTGTGTGTGTGTGTGTGTGTGTGTGTGTGTGTGTGTGTGTGTGTGTGTGGGTGTGCATGCGTGTGTGTGTGTCCGTGTGGGTGTGCGTTTGTGGGTTTGTGTGTATGCGTGCGTGTGTGTGCATGCATGTGTGTGTGTGTGCATGTGTGTGCTTGCGTGTGCGTGCGTGCGTGCGTGCATGTGTGTGTGTGTGTGTGTGTGCACCGTTTACTCTGTCCAGCGTTTACATGGAACGAGAGAACGAGAGAAAAGGAAAAAAGGGAGGAATGAACGAAAGAAACGTGTGTACCGTTTCTGAATAGCCACCGAGTGATGATCACTGGATCAACTCACATACAGCGTAGCACATATGGATATGTTTGATCACGGTCGCCTTCGATCCATGGGTCAATTAATCTTTCCATTGCTTCGAACATTGCTACAAAATATAAATGGTTGTCTCTAGTAGTGTCGCTCATCCTCACCTTGTCGTTAGTGACACGTGTTGCCCTTACCTTAACAGAGTCGATCATCTCAGCCGTTGGCTCAGGTATGAAGGCCATGGAAGCCAGGTAGAGGTCCACCTGGAATCCCGTGACATCACCAGCGATCATCAGATCCTTCATCAGGTCCACTGCTTCGCTGCTGGCTGCCATGGGCAGAGCATCCAGGAAGAACTTCCTGCACGCACAGTTTCCTTTTTATCTCCCCTGTTGGCAATGATCAGCAATACCTCGTGCAGACCATTAACAATACATTATGCACACAACAGAGAATGGTCACCAATACCTCATACAGATTGCAGTTAACCGATAACAACACCATTTACATGTTATAGTTAATGGTCAGCAATACCTCATGCATATCATATCACAGTTAACCACTAACAATACCTTATACATAATATAGTTAATGGTCAATAGCTCATGCATATCATATCACAGTTAACCACTAACAATACCTTATACATAATATAGTTAATGGTCAACAATACCTCATACAGATCGTAGTTAACCGTTAACAATACCTTTATATATATATTGTGGTAACAGTTAACAATACCTTATACATGTTGTAATTTAACTGTTAACAATATGTTATACATATCATAGTTAATGGTCAACAACACCTCATACATATGTACACATAAGCACACACACACACCCACACACACACACACACACACACACACACACATATATATATATATATATAAAAATTGTAGTGAAGGGTCAAATTCCGTCACAAGTCAACAAAACCTCATGCACGTTGAATGGTCAATAATACTTAATAAATACCATTGTAAATCATCAACAGCGCTTAAACATGTAATGATGAATGATCAGCTTTACCTTAGGTATACTGTAGTAAGCGACCAACAAAACCTTACAATGTGGGAGTTAATGGCAAATGAATATCTCATGCATTGTAGTGAAAGGTCAACAATATAATATCACACATACTGTAGTGGATGGTCAGCATTATCTTACAAATGTTGTAATAAATAGTCAACAATAATTCATGCATGTTGTCGTGAATGGTTAACAATGTCTTACACATGCTGTAATATATATATATGATCAACGATGCCTTTCACACGCAATTGGCTGTTGGACGTCAGATACAGTTTGCTAGACATGATTTCCATTATCCTGTAACACTCTGATCAGTGAACCACAGGTTCTCGAAAGTCTCAGACTAATAAACCTTTCATGTAACAGTGCACAGAAAACCCGTCTCCCGTAAAATAAAAAGTTTTTAGTTTAACGAACTCAACGTGCGCGCCTGGTGTGTTACTGTAAATACATCATTGAAATGTTTCCCCATCCCTTGCCCAAGTCAATGTAGTCTTCCTCTAGGAGGCCCCAGAAGCCCCAGGCACAGGGCCAGCCACTGACTTGGTTCTCTGGTTGTTCAGGCTGCACAGGGTCTGGCGCTGCAGCTGCCTGTACACCTCACGGATGTCGGAGGAGTCCAGCTTCTTCACGGCCTGCACGAGCTGCGCGAACACCCGGGGCACATCAGGCTGCACGCCGTCCATGGTCATCTGACACAGCTGGGCCAATAGGGTCTCGGTGCGTGCACGTGCCTCGCTGCTGTCTTTCATGCTGTAGCCGTGGTCAAAGGTCATTTCCGCACGGGAGTCGATCCAGTCTGGGGATAAAATGCCAGAGAATGAGTGGGTGAGTCGGTGAATTAGCGAATTAGAGAAGGGAGAAGAAAAAAAAAGCGAGTAGACAATGAAACAACTGCGTGAGAGAGAGAGAAAGGTTGGTTGTTGTTTGGTTGGTTAGTTGGTGATTTTTTTTTGCAGGCTGAGAGAGAGAGAAACAGACAGACAGACAGACAGACAGACAGACAGACAGACAGAGACAAAGGCAGAGACACACAGCGAGAGAGAGAGAGAGAGAGAGAGAGAGAGAGAGAGAGAGAGAGAGAGAGAGAGAGAGACAAGAGAGAGAGAGACTCAAACCAGAAGGTACATTTTCTGGATCGTGTTTTCTTTCTATGGGCTGACTGCTTTGGCAGTGGAGCACAGTACTTTTTTGGGTCCCACTGGCATCTTCAGGTATATCTCTTTTTTTTTTGTCTGCCGTTTGGTCGACTCTGGGGAAAGGTTCTATCAGTGAAATAGCAACGAATGGGGCGAAAGGATGTGCTAATCATTTTGCTCGGTGGTGGCGTCTTTCGCCGAAGGGTTCTGCCGTTTTGAAACATGGGCTTGTATGATTATGGGGGCGCCTTCATGGAGGTTGTTTTGTTGCCTCTGGTGGTCACAGAACGGCAACTGCCGAGGAGCAGTTATGTCGCCTGATATCTGAATGCAATGCCCTGTATGTACCTGCACCCTGTATGAACGCAGCGCAGGTGTCCAAGGGTGGTGCAGGCCTGCTCCAGGCTGATTGGCTCGGCAGTTGAGAACAGTACTTCTCTGGGTCCCACTGGCACGTTCCGGTGTATCTCTTTCTTTCTGCTTCGTTATCATTATACCATTACTATCATCATAACAACGGTTCTCACCTTTACGAGAAGAGATGCCTCTCTGCCGGGACTTGAACGTGAGAGTCTGCACCACGGTGGTCTGGGCGCCGCCTTGTTGGGTGGAGAAAGGTCTGAACAGATGTTTCTCCGTGCACACGCTGTTCTGAACGATGCCCTCACTCACCTCCTGGTTACACTCGTGCTCGCTCTGCATCAGGGGGAGGGACTGCAGACCCTGGAACAGCCATTCACACACCACACACACACACACACACACACACACACACACACACACACACACTTTGAGTGAGCAGAGAGAGAGAGAGAGAGAGAGAGAGATTGATGACAATAGATTTTTCTCCCCCTCTTGAGCGAAGTCCACTCGGCAGAAGCCCGTTCAGCGAAAATACACACGGCGTCATTGCATATCTTCCTGTGATCAGTTAATCAGAAGCAGCCAAATACGTGAATCCGCCTTCTGTCACTTCTGACTAGCTCGTAAGGCACAAAGAGGTATGTACCTGGGTAGTGCTGATATATGTTGATTGATTGTAATACTAACAGTGAAAGATCTATGTATATAAATAACCAGATGGCAAGTCTTGAAACAGTCCCAGACTCAAAGGAGTTTAGACAACAGTCTGAGGTTCACATCTGAAACACTAGTACCAGTTAACAGCCTGTGAAGTCTGGAGTGGTAGAGCTGTGGAGACTACTTGCCAAGGGGTCCGTTTGGAACCCAAACACAAATAAATAACAACAGTGTCTGAAATCTTAAGATTTAAGTTTCATGGCGCTTAGAGTGTGTGACGCGGTTCACTTTTGAAATCACAGACACCAATAAAACAACAACAGTTTCTAAAAAAAACAAATCAGGGAATTGAAAGCACATGCCGAGGTTTGGCCTTGAAATGCTAACAATACTACCATTAACAACAATCTCTGAACTCTTGGATTTAAAGTCCCGGAGATGTGGAGAGTACTTACCGAGGGGTCCGTTTGGAAGTGGGAGGTGTGCAGACCGCCCAGGAACCCCTCTCGCTCTGTACAGGCTTGCAGGTCTTTGTGGCGTCGGATGCTGGTCTTGCCCCAGTAACTCTTGTCTTTCACCTCATACACCGTGACGCAATGACCCGTGACGTCTTTCTGCATATGTAATATGTCACGTGATAAGTCATAACGGATCATCTCTGCATTATTTCCTTTTTTTTCCCTAGTTTTCTCTACCTCCTGGTTCAGTGGCACGTTCTATCAATGATGTGAGCAACGACCCCACTGCTGCAGTCATGCCTCATATGATTTATATCATCTGCAGCTTTACATGCTTGCATACTTCTGTTTATATGTTAGAGTTCACTGGCATATCACGAGGAGAAAGACACACAGATAGCTTGCGATTTTTTAAGGAAGCTTAAAAATATATTTGAAATGACAGTAGGGAGGAAACCGACAAAAGTGTACATAAACAATGACGAAATAAGGAAATTTAATTTTCAATTTAGTGCACAGCCAGCCGCAAAGACTGATCTGGATCAGCGTCAGATTTAATGAATTCGCCCTCTCCGCCAGGTTTCGTGAAAAGCGGTCGTGTATTTTTTGTGTAAAATTTACAGACGGACAGACACCAAACCAAGAGATTTGAGCTAGAACAAAACCTCCCTGGCGGAAGTAGCAATAAGAATACGAAGAGATAACAACAATAACGACAACGACAACAAAGCAAACAACAACAACAAGACCAACACCAAACAAGACGTGGCGCCCACCTCCTTGACACTCTGCGACTGCTTGTCCTGGAAGTCCATGGAGTTCTGCAGGGCCGACAGCACGCCTCGCTTCACGTTCAGAGCCCAGGGGTCCTCATCCTTGCCCGGGCACAGGCTCTCTACCACGCCGTCCTGGAAGGAGAAGCGCAGAGGGGTGTTCTCCAGCACCTGGCTGAGCTGCTGACTGCTGGAGCTGACCACCAGACGGCCGCCGCTCTCTGAAGGGCTGGACTCGTGCACCACCATCCGTCTCAGCTGCACACACACACACACACACACACACACACAAACACACATACACACACACACACATACACACACACATACACACACATATACACACACACACACACACACACACACACACACACATACACACACACACACACACACACACACACACAGGTTTTCTGAATGTCTGTATCCAGTGTTGATGGTATTCCTGTTCGTTGTTAGATCTTTGGGTTTCTCGTCTGTTTTTGTTTCTTCGTGCTTTCTATGCTTGCTCTCTCTCTCTCTCTCTCTCTTCTTCTTCTTCTTCTTTTTGCGTCCCTAAACACACACACACACACACACACACACACGCACACACACACAGCACACACACACACACACACACACACACACAAGCGTGCACGCATGCACGCACACACGCAAACACACACACATGCATGCACATGCAACACGCACGCACGGGCGCGCACTCACACACACACACACACAGACGCACACACCACACACACACACGCATGCACGCACGCACGCACGCACGCACACACACACGCACGCACGCACGCACACACACACACACACACACACACACACACGCACACACACACACGCACACACACACACACGCACGCATGCATGCACTCACACACGCATGTACACACGTATGCAATCACGCATGTATGCATGCAGACTCGCACACACGCACGCACACGCAGATATGGACAGATGCGCGCGCGCACAAACACACACACACACCTCCCCCCTCACACAAGACCAAGCTGACCAGTAACTTGGGGCCAGCAGAGGAAACGGAAGGCGACCTACCTGCAGGACCATCTCGCACTGGTCAATGACCTCGATGTTGGCCTGGCCACTGATGGACAGAGAGGCATGTTCTTCAGAGGCCCCATCCACGGAGGTCTCTGTCTGAACCGTGTAGTCATAGAGGAAGGTCTGGCCGAGGGTGTAGCTGAACTTCAGGGATGCTGTCAGAAGGGAACCGGGGTCGACTGTTACTGAATTCTACATCGTGTCATTCCTTAGTCGACTTTCACACTGTGTACATATGTATTGTTATGTCCCATCATGCAGCAGAGTACAAACAATGTTGGAGTAGAAGCCTACCCATTACACACAGTGTTCATGGTCAATCCAACTAGAGTGCATCGTTTGAAGTCCCGTACAAACATTATAGGCCTACATCATGCAGTTGTTGTTGTTTTGGGTTTTCTTTATTTGTTTGTTTGTTTTGTTTGTTTGTGTGTTGTTGTTGATGGTGGTGGTGGTGATGGTTTTTTTTTTTTAACTGTAGTCACACACACACACACACACACACACACACACACACACTGAGGGAGAGAGAGAGAGAGAGAGAGAGAAAGAGAGAGAGAGAGATGGTCATGCAGACAGACAGAAAGAAAGACAAGTAGAATGTTCAATAAAGACAGACAGACAAGGTCTCACGTTTGCAAGTGATGGCGCATGTGTCAATTCGTTCGTTCATTGGTCTTACGGGGCCTGCACACAGCAAATAATCACTCAGTCAGTTAACATGTCGAATGAACAATCAATAATCACTCAGTCAGTTAACATGTCGAATGAACAACCAATCAACCAATCTGTTAAATTATGAAATGAAACAAATGGAAGAGAAAACGCTTGCCTTCGAAGATGTGAGCATTCCCTCCCTTCTCCAGGAACCACGGCAGAATAGGAAACAGGCGAATGACAAGTGAATAAACAAATAGATAAATAAATAAATAAACAAATAAATAGATAAATTGATTGATAGATAAATCAGTACTCATGCACGTAGCTTTTTTTCCAAAAGAAAAAAAGAACAGCACGTTTGTTAATTGTTTGATTTATTTCGGGGTTCACTCTACAAGGGAGACCATTTGTTATTGGCAAAGTGTAATTGTTGCCTCTCTTTAACCAAATTTTGCTCGCATTCATAGCTTATATCCCTACTTAACTTAGTACTGGACATGCTTTTATCATAATTAACACCTTCTAAATGTTTGATTCACAATTTCTTTTAATTTCAATGTCTCAGAAGCAGATTTCTAACACGAAACAATCGAGATAAAATATATCGGGAAAAAATGGCAAATTTCTCTGACAGGTTTCGGATTAAGTTGGGTAAGGGTTGGGGTTACAGTGACAAATTTGTCTGACAGAACTAGCATTAGGGTTAGGCTTAAGTCCGGTCAGAGTTGGGGTTAGAATTATGTAGGTCTTCTTTGCATTAGTTAAAAATGCATCTAAAAATCGACCAACCCATTCTCATGATTGTATGTATGCATGCACACGCGCACGTTGTACACGCGTCTGTGCGTGCACGCGCGAATGTGTGTGTGTGTGTGTGTGTGTGAGAGAGAGTGAGAGAGAGAGAGAGAGAGTGGGGAGGGGAATAATTCATTTACCACCAGTAAACAATTCGAATGTGGATGAGGTTATTTTTCTGACGCCTTTCCAAACTTCCAAGACAGTAAACACACAACCATATTATGCTTTGAACGTTCAGTAGGTTAACCACAAAGTACAATGATTCAAATATCAAAAATTGAATCTCTAAAGTCAGCTTATGTTGTTTGTAGCCTGGTTGTTCACGGATCTCTCTCTCTCTCTCTCTCTCTCTCTCTCTCTCTCTCTCTCTCTCTCTCTCTCTCAAAGCACTAATCAGACTACGTTTAGGGGTAAACGAATTACATATAAACAACAAGTTCACAGACAAGGAAGCAATTACAACATGTCCTTTTTGTCCAACTGAAGAAACCGAATTACACTTTTTCAAGATATGCCCATGTTATAGACAATTAAGGGAGAAATATATTTATAAACATTATAGAAATAAGGATACAATTACACTAAGAAACCTATTACAAAATGAAAACATGAAAATGACACGTGATGTAGCAATGTATACTTTTTATGCATTAAAATTCAGAGAAACACAAATATAAGACAAAGAAAAGAGACTTGGTTTTGCTTCTGTGGATTTATAGCTGAATTCAAACTGTAGATGTCTGTGTGTATGTGTATATACACATATATGATTATGTGAATGCTAATGTGTAAAGCATATAAACATGTGAATCTACATGCATAATAAATTAACATGGATGTGTGGTGATAACATAATATAGAGAAGATTGAATCATGGATTTAACTCGGAAGGTGTTTCTCGGTATGGAAAGTAATACGAGTACCTGAATGAGTATGAAATTGTGATTGGTGTGACGATATGAACAGATTTACGAATGAGATGTTATATGAACACATAAGATTATGCAATTGTATACTCAGATGTGAAGCAAGACAAGGACTACGATGGAAAGATAACTATATAAAAGTGAATACAAGGGTGTAATATGAGGGAACATGAATGTAATATAATATGAAGGAATGGAATTATGGAAATGAGTATGTTTTGAGGAAATTATGTGCAATGAATGAATATGAATATGAATGGAAATGTACAATTATGAATGGAAATGAGGGAGAATGAGGTTATTACAAATGGATGATGGAGTAGGAATACTTATAAGAACATGAACAAGATTGTAAAATGTGCATGTGTGTATGTATGGGTGTATGCATGTGTGTGTGTGTGTGTGTGTGTGTGTGTGTGTGTGTGTGTGTGTGTGTATGTATGTATATGTACATGTGTGTGTATGTGTGTATGTATGTGGGTGATGTATGCATGTATGTGGGTATATATATACATGTGTGTGTGTGTGTGTGTGTGTGTGTGTGTGTGTGTAAATGAAAAACAAAAGAAAAGAAAAGAAAACTAACAAGTATGAGGATGAGACTGATTGAGTCAAGATGGATCAAGTAGTAGAATTGAATATATAACTAATAATATGTAATTATGCAAGAGTAGAGATAATTATGGCAACTAAGAGGGAATACATGTAATTATAATCTGAATGGATATAAATCAGAATACATGACAAATAAGGAGCATGAAGGGGGGGGGGGTGGGGGGCATGGAGGAAGCAACCGGATAACACAATATGGGAACAAACGTGGCCACCGTGGGGGGGGGGGGGGGGGGGTTAGTCTAGGTATATGAATGGTTCAAGTTAAATGAGTATGGAAAATGTGCATATAATAGAAAATCAAATGTATAGGAAAACATGTATGGAAGAGGGAGGTTAAAATAAGTAACGAAATCTATATATACATACACATGTAAAACTACGAAATGAATACAAAGGGAAACATAGATAAATAATTTGACCATGAAGTGATGATGTATGTAAGAAAGATAATTCAGGAAACGAAAGTGGCCAGTTCAGTAAAGCAAACAGCAAGGCACGTAGGAGAATTAAGAAGTAGGTCAACATGCAAATCAGCATGAAGCGGCGATGAATGCGTTCCATTCCGCTACGCGCACACAGCGCCAATCTCCCTTTAGCCGTCTCTCGCCCGTTCTTCCGCTCTCTGCTCAGAGAGAGAGAGAGAGAGAGAGGGGGGGGGGGGGGAGTGGAGCGTGAGGCGGATGGGGCGATAGTGGGAGGCGGTGGGAGCGAGTGTGGGAGAGAGAGTGGGAGTAGAAATGTGAACTGTCTGCCGAGTCTTGGCTGGATCGTCTGCTGTGATGGCTGCCCATAGATCAGATTATATGAGTATGGTTTTGTACTCTTTGAATAACGATAGCTGTTATATGCATTTTGATTATTTTCCGACGGTTGTTTTGAATTATCAAAGTCTGAATTCTAGGGATCCGACCATTAAGAGATTCCTCTGATCAACGGCAGTCAAGACACAGTGTACGAGTCAAGTGTCGACAAGACCCACGGGACAGAATACGTCAGGGTCACAGGCTGAAAGAAATAGGGAAAACGACAATTAAAGTGAAATAACTGAAGGAATGTACCAACCTGATACATGGAAAGCAACAAGGTTTTAGTAATTTATCCATGGGGCTGCTAAATCCAACGAATATAAACAACACAAGTCCAACACCACACGAACACGACCACAGAAGAACACACTGAGTGTCAAAGGTTAGCATGGCAGCTTTGTTATGTAGACCCAAGATTCGGGGTTTACCTTTGCACCGGAGAGGGCGATAGGCTTATTTTGCGCATGCGTAATTGATGTAAACAAAAGATGCTTAAAATAGTACAGCTTTCCGGAGAATCTTACGACGCAGGGAAGAAAGGTCTTCACTGTATATGTAAACGAAATATGATGTGGGTAACGAAATTGAAAACATGTGTTTTGTATGATAGTATCAACAGCATTAATATCATGAGTTTTAAAATAATAATATATATACTTACATTACGTTCACAAGGAAGAATGTATCAAGTAGTGTAATGTATGATTAAGATAGAATTCTGCATATACATACTGTCAGGGAAGAATGTTTCGTTGCAGTTATGGTAAATTTTGTTCTAATTATATAAAATTGATGTATATTTCTTGTTGCGTACTCATGTGAATAGGCTGATGGCCTCACATTAAAGTCACGAGTCTCTCTCTCTCTCTCTCTCTCTCTCTCTCTTGCTGTCTGTTTGTTATTCATATCAATATCAATTTTCTAAAGTCATGATGATCATTTTCTACGATGATACAAAGTACAAAAAAAAAAAAAAAAAAAGAAAACAATGTGTGAAGGTAGTATCGGCTTGAACTGAATTAATAGAGTGATGAAAATTGAAACAGAGAAATTGAATCACATCATCAAAAAAAATGAAATTTTCCAGCACTTCCAATATCTTGATTAAGGGAGAAGAAAAGTCAAACCGATTTTTTTTTAAAAATCCATATCAATCACCTGCAATTAGACGCTTTACTAGAATGATATACAACATTATGGAATGCCACCGAACACTTTTTCTGTAATATCTTACACTCTATGACACTATACAATATTATATACCAATGCAGGATGGAGGAAGCTCACAATTACAACATTGAGAAGTTTGCCGGCCTTGTTAGCTCTTAGGGCAAAAGTAGGTCCCAAGCCGAAGTCAGTGTAACAGAAGTTGAACAAAGGGTGTCATGGGCTCATTAGCCTATCATTTCTGGCATTAGCTTTCGATCTCTGGTAAGCAGAGAGCCAGGCAATGACAGAAGAAGCTGAAAAAAGGCGCGGTCAGGTCTGGTCGGAGAGGAACAACAATAAACTTCGTAAGGCTTGAGTTTCGCGAGTTGTTGTCCCGTAGCTATGTGGGTAAGACATTCGTCGCAAGACGACTGGGCCTTCAGACCCAACCACCCAGAAGTTACAGGTTCGAATCCCGGCAGTGCCAAGGGGAAAAACAAAAACCGGGTGACAGTAGGAAGGCATCTAGCTAGGAGTCATAATCCAGATGCGGCCCGACTTCACTAGTTTCTAAGCTCTGAAACATTTGTAAAGGACAGGGAGGGAGGGAGGGAGGGAGGGAGGGAGGGAGGAGGGGGGAAGGGGGGGGGGCGGCACGGGGGTGTTTTTCTCTTTAATCTTTCTGCAGTCCAGCCATCCTTAGAGTTTCTTTCTACTCGGCTCTGCTCTACTCTATTCTACTCTGCTGTACTGCACCGCACCAAACAACACTCCACATGACACCACGCTACACAACACCACACTATATTACAGATTGCACAGAATAGTATTGCATAGCATAGTGATACTATGCAATACTATACTGTGCATTATCATAACTATGCTATGCTACCCTGTACTATACTAAACTATACCATGTTTCAAAGTGGGCTGGTATCAGGCGGAAATTGAAACAAGAACAAAATTACTGAGCCACCAGACGAAAGAACGAACAAAACACCAAACAAAAGCAACTCGTTTCGACCTACTGGGTCTTCTTCAGGCAGGACATATAACGATCAAAACCTTAAAAGAAAGCATGAACAGTCATTTATCTCTTCGACCTGAGGTATACTTTACTATACAATACTATGCTGGTTCAGCAGAACTAGAGTCAGAAAACTCATTTCGACCTACTGGGTCTTCTTCAGGCAGGACAAATAACAATCAAAGCATTAAAAGAAAGCACGAACAGTCATTCATCTCTTCGATCTGAGGTATACTTTACTATACAATACTATGCTGGTTCAGCAGAACTAGAGTCAGAAAACTCATACGATGCTGGTCTAGAAGCAGCCCATTATTTTTTACATCGCCCCGTCCAAAATTCAAACATCTGCAACAAAGTCTCAATCCACAATCCTATCCAGCACAAATGTGCAACAAACTCTAAGTCCCCGATCCTATCCAGCATTACTAAAGTGCTCACCAGCTGCCGCACACGCCAGCATGGCGGAGAGGGCCAGAAACGTGGCCTTCATGGTGTGTGTCTTTGCCGATCCCACCTCGTCTTCGTGTCGACAGTCCGTCAGTGAAACGTTACATGAAGGAAATCCGGGAGCTGTCTTGGGTCCTCGTCCCCAGGGCCCGGGCTTTTATGCACCCTTGATTGCACCACGAAAATATCATATGTCAAAGGTTACTAGGATGGGTAGATAATTTAAAACGATCTTCTACGATGTTCCACATAGCGAGGCGGTTATCAGTGTAATGCATCATCATTAGTAATTGTGAGGCATTATCAGAACTCGGGTAGCTACTGTTTTGGAGTGGTCCAGTGTGATATCAGCATGACACGAGGACAGATAGAGGCAAGTTGGTCACTGGGCCATGTCAACCATCAGGGCATCAGCGGCACGTGGGGATCATTAAATCAGTACTTTTGAAGGAAAAGAAACTGCTGTTGCTGGTTTATTTCTCCTTTATATTCTCAATGTTCCGTCTCGCAACTTACGCTCATCCACCGATTCTCGTCTGCTTCGACTTTCCCTCTGCTCGCCTCAAAACTTCAGGCCAACGATCTTCCTCTTACCTGGCACCTGCTCTGTGGAATGGTCTGCCGTCTTCTCTGCGTAACACGGACTCTGACTTTTAAAACCTCCCTAAAGACACATCTTCCCCCCCCCCCCCCCCCCCCCCCCGACTCATTGACGATATCCACTTATCTCTGTGCGCGAGTCTGCTTGTTTTGACGCGCTCACAGTGTGTCTGTCTGCGTGTGTGTGTGTGTTTTGTTTTTCGTGTGTGTGTGTGTGTGTGTGTGTGTGTGTGCTTTGAGTGAGAATTAGTGTTTTATCATGTTTCTGTAATATGCGCTTTGGGCTCTTGCGAGGTAAAGCGCTCTATAAGTATCCTTTTACATTACATTTATAGCCTCCTTGAAACTCTAAAGGGAGATCAGTAAGAATGGATTCTCTACAGTCTCCTGATCTTCAACTTTCATCCTCTTTATTTGTTTCTTCGTGATGCTAACACTTTTTTTTTTTTTTTCTCGAAGTTTGCTTCTTTGTTTGATTGACTGTTTCATTTTGTTTTTGTTTCGTTCCTTATAACTCTGTAATTTGACCCTTCACAATCTCTTGATCTTCTCCTGGCGAAAACCCTACCGACACCACCCATCCCTCCTTTTTGTTCTTCCATCGTAATTATGGCTTTGTTTTTTTGTTTTTGTTTTTACTTCTTATAATTATTCCAACATTTTTCATCTGTGGACTTCAAATTAATCTGCTAGTGGCCATCTTAAAATCTTTGAATTCAGTTGAGGATAACTGAAACGAAGTTTACTGTACCTCGTTTGTCGTTGAAAGAGACCGGTTCTTTGTTTGTGCTGGGAGCCCTTTCATTGTGTTTGTCCGAAAGGAGAGGGTTAGCTCCCTGTAAAGCAGC
>CM065726.1:58982966-58992966 GCA_033310375.1 Conus canariensis
CTATTTTGCAAACTATGATTTTGTAAACATTACTTGCAGTGGAAAGAAAAACGTTGTATTCGACTATGTATCTGCAAGGCACCAAAGGTGTGTGCAGCATTTCCTCTAACGAGTGCCTCTTAAAGAGTGAATCGCTCCATGTAGACTTCCACGCTTGGGCTGCGACAGGACAAAACCAGGTGTGGCTGTGTTTTAGGGAACTGGAATGAGTGGTGTGGGAATAATGACATTGCGAGAGCAAGGAAGGTGGGACAACAACAAAAAAGGGGTAAAAGGAAATGTTGAATAGGTCAGCCCTGATGCTAATAGCAGCATGAACTACATATCACTGTGTACTTTGACGTTCTTGAGCAATTAGCTTTTTTTTTTCCGTGTTAATGGTTGCTTTTCAGTTTGCACTTCCTCTGGGAACATACTAAATCATGCTTACATGTTGGACAAATACTGTCAGCAATTTGATGTTTGGGATAAATGGTAGTTATACATTTCAGTTTACAACATCGTGTGCTTTTTTTCTTCTTTTTTTAAAAAAATAGTTCTTTGTTGAATGAATTTAGTAGTATCGGCGGCTTCAGGTACCATTAGAACATCATTTCTTAACTCTGTATCTGAAAAACGCTTTCAGCTTATGGAGACGATGCCTTACACTTCATGGGGGGGCCTTTTGCGGCCTAAGGATCAGCATCAATGCCATCTCCCTACCCGTCGACATCCCCAACATCTAGTCGAGATGTATGTGCCCTATTGGTTGGCAGACAAACACACACATACATTACAGACATACAAGCAAATGGAGGCAAACTCACAGCGATCAGTATGTATTTCAATTTACTGAACATCGTATTCAATAAAACATAAGATATAACAAGCAATATCACAGAAATAAAGCATACCTTTTTGGCTTCCACTCATTTTCTTCTTCAACTCTTCACTATCGCAGTGATGAACAGCCTGTATGGCGTTACTCTGGCTCTGTTACGTCAAGTGATATCGCAGTTAAACTGACCTCACACAGGCCAAAACGTGTCCAGACAACAAACGTTTCAGACTAGCTTTACAATGATTCACGTCACCTGATGAAAAGAAACTTTTTATTTTCTCATAGCGGCTGAAATTATATGGAAAGGAGATACAAAATTACCAACGTCAATGTGACGAAAATTGTGTGACGAGAAGAAACTGGCATCACAGAGGCTAGAATGACGGAAAGCGGGGTTGACCTCTTCACAGTTGCTGAAATGCCCAGACTATACAGCCACGCGACCTTTAACCCATAAATGCACCACGTTCTTTAGTCACACGCAAACCTCAATGATCTGTCGTTCGTTGATTTGATGTCTTTCTCTCTCGACCATCAGTGTGTCTGCTCAAAATGTCATTATCCATTATGACGAAAATGCGTATACTTTAGTATCCATTCTCTATACCACCCATCTCCCTCCTTCCCAAATGAAAACATGGTGAAGGACTGTGTTTGCTCACTTTTCAGTCGTCAATTGTATAAGGACAATTCCGACCTGATAAAAAAATGAAATGAAACCGGTTGCTGAACTGAGCATGCCTATGAAGAAACGGAAGTTGCATAGTGAGTGTGTGATTAAGAGGTTTGAGAGAACAGAGCTGCACTCCAAATTATTCATTCGGGGTGCCTAGCTTAGCCCTTGGTAATCAATCAAAGTATGATCATATGGTTTCTTATCCGCCGCCCCCCCCCCCCTCCCCCCGCATCCCTTCACACCGTCCCCGCTTTCAAAACAGTTTTGGATACGGTAACCTGACCGTCCCCCTACAGTTTTCGGCTTTTTCTCGCCGAAAAGAAATGCACACACACACACACACACACACACACACACACACACACACACACACACACACAAACAAACAAACAAACAAGCGCTGTAGAGAACGTCTTGCTCGTTGTCCGATCTCCCGTTCGCGAAGTGAAAAGGTGATTTTCATGCAGTCACCAGTATCCCGTTGAACCGGTTTGAAAACGGCAACTTTTACCGTTAGACCAGTGTTAGCTGCTGTTCGCATGATGCGTAAATACACACTGGATAGGTTTGATTAAGAGTACAAAATAAGATATAAAAGTGAACACTGTGCATTAACTTTCTATGGAGTGTAAGCAATTACGAAAAGTCACAAAAAAAGTTCGGACCGACCTTTAAACCCTCCTTTTTGCCCTGTTACAGTGACCACAGCTATGCTACTCAACGTTAATGCGGAAGCATAGTAACAAACAAGCCCATGAAAACACTGTGCGGACCTGGTCAAACTGCCTGTTCCAAAAAGCAAAAGCAGCAGGAATGGAATAAGAATGGTTGGTATCGAGCTGCATTAATACCACACAAATCCTTTCCTTATGGGGACGATGAAGAGCTCACAAGTTTATCCATCACTAACCAGAGCCACAGTAGGGGTTACCAAAAATATCCAAGACGACTTGGACATACCTGAACAACATTTCTTCGCCGCACATGGGTTGTGATGATCGCGATACACAAGCTCGAGATGCCCCACCCATATAAACAGATCAGATCCTCGTTCACTGACATCATTCACGGACTAAAACATGACATATCTGGTCTTCTTAAGGCAACATTTTTATTCTTGTTATAAAATTTTTTTTTTTTTTAAATTCGCACTTCACAGATTAACGTACTCAGACGATTCCCGTCATCATTCCCCAGCCTGTTCAACAACTGTTTCTACGTCAGTTCAAAGCATCAACCCGTTGTGACGATTCCCGCTCCATGTCGGTCCTATAGTTCATGTTTTATTATCTATGGAAAATGTATTCGACAATTCCTGTTTCAAGGCCAGTCGTATGCCAGACATATTCAACTAGCCTATTCCTGTTCCAACACATCAATCAGATCTCTTTAACATCGTATTCTTCTCTTGCTACAGCAATCAACACTGTACACCACTATGGAGTTCCTTTTAACCTACGGCAACCAGATCTGTTCAGCGTCATGCAGTTACTTTCTCTACCGCAGTCAGATCAGTTCAGCATTATGAATTCCCTTTGGCTACAGCACTCAGATCTGTCCACCATTCTATAGATCATTTTACAACGGCACTCAGATCTGTCTACCATTATATAGATCTTTTTACAACGGCACTCAGATCTGTCCACCATTATATAGATCTTTTTACAACGGCACTCAGATCTGTCCACCATTATATAGATCTTTTTACAACGGCACTCAGATCTGTCTACCATTATATAGATCTTTTTACAACGGCACTCAGATCTGTCCACCATTATATAGATCTTTTTACAACGGCACTCAGATCTGTCCACCATTATATAGATCTTTTTACAACGGCACTCAGATCTGTCCACCATTATATAGATCTTTTTACAACGGCACTCAGATCTGTCTACCATTATATAGATCTTTTTACAACGGCACTCAGATCTGTCCACCATTACATAGATCTTTTTACAACGGCACTCAGATCTGTCCAGCCTTATACAGATCTTTTCTCAGGGACAATCAGATCTACAAAGTATTATATAGTTCCTTTCTCAATGGAAATCAGATCTGTTTCGCGCTATATAGTTCCTTTCTCAATGGAAATCAGATCTGTTCAGCATTTATAGAGTTCCCTTTTCAACGACAAATTTAGAGAATTCCCTTTTCAGTGGCAATCAGATCTATTTAGCATAATATAGATCCTCTTTCAACGGCAATCAGAGTTTTCCAGCATTATTTAGTTCCTTTTTCATGCCGATGTGACCACATGTCGTTGTGACCCAATGGCGATGTGACCAAAATGATGAGTCGTTCTGACCAAATCTCGTTGTGATCTTGTCCTTTTGATCTCATGTCGCTGTGACCATGATTTTCAATATTTTGCCAGAAGAGTGGCAGACCTGATACTGCAGTAGTTCTCATACCTCTCCTTCCTTTTTTATTTCGTGTTATGACTGTGTGTGGACGGCGCTGGATGCATAGGTCTGCTCTGTGTTTTTTTATGGTAAAATATCCACATACAAATCTCTCTCTCTCTCCCCTCTCTCTCTCTCTCTCTCTCTCTCTCTCTCTCTCTCTTTAATAGCTTCCTGCACATAATACAGACTGAAAACGTATATTATTGTTGCTTGTTCAAGACAGCTTCACGGAGCTCGGGCAGTTCCATATGTGCTCCACCCAAACCTTCCAGCCATGATCTGGAAGACCCTTGCCTGACCTCTGAAAAAAAAAAATCCTGTTTTCGTAACGTATAATTAACGTATAATTGTAGAAAATACAAAAGTACTGATCTGGGGAAAAAGTTATAATCGTGGATTAGAATCTTTAGTTTGTGGAATAACAGCTTCCTGCACAGAATAGGGGCCGAAAGTACATAATCTCTCTCTCTCTCTCTCTCTCTCTCTCACACACACACACACACACACACACACACACACACACACACACACACACACACACACAAGCATGCACACACGTACGCACTCACACGTTGTAAGACATACACAAACGCGCAGGCATGTTCCTTGGGAACCACACCCTTCCTACACTCCCAGCGTCTGCTTCCGTGTACCTGGCTTCACTTCAAGCGCCTCCATTGCCGATCGTTTCTTTTCGCAGTGGAAGAGAGCGGCCTGATCGTGGTCATCCTGAGATCGACGGCCTGACCTAATTTGTTAAATGAATCGTTCCATAGAATGCAAGGTTTCTGGGTGGGTGTTCTTGGTGAGATTGTTGCGCGTGGCTATTCAAGTTGATCATAATTTGTAATATGCAAAAGTTATCAGCGCAACATTTAATTTTCCTTAATATGTACCCGCACTGTCTCTTCATGACACCGAAAATGCGTTTTATTTGGAAAGAAGGCTATAGTCCATGTGCAGGATGCTATTATTACAATGATTGAAATTCCAACTCTTCCTGTACAAAGTTTGGGTAGAGAGAGAGACAGAGAGAGAGAGAGAGAGAGAGAGAGAGAGAGATGTTTGTGAATACTTTATGTACCAGTTAAAAATCACAGAGCAGACATATGCATCCAGGCCAATAAACCCTAGAAAACAGTACCGCCGTCCACACAGTCATCACACGAAATAAAAAGGAAGGAGAGGTATGAGAACTATTGCAGTATCAGGTCTGCCACTCTTCTGGCAAAATATTGAAAATCATGGTCACAACGACACTTGGTCACGACACGTGGTCACATCGCCATTGGGTCACAACAACATTTGGTTACAACGACATTTGGTCACAACGACTCTTGGTCACGTCGACATGACCCCCTGTTTCAACGGCAATCTGATCTGTTTAGCATTATATAGATCCTTTTTCAACGGTATTCAGATCTGTTTAGCATTATATAGATCCTTTTTCAACGGCACTCAGATCTGTTTAGCATTATATAGATCCTTTTTCAACGGCACTCAGATCTGTTTAGCATTACATAGTTCCTTTTTCAACGGCACTCAGATCTATTTAGCATTATATAGATCCTTTTTCAACGGCACTCAGATCTGTTTAGCATTATATAGATCCTTTTTCAACGGCACTCAGATCTGTTTAGCATTATATAGATCCGTTTTCAACGGTATTCAGATCTGTTTAGCATTATATAGATCCTTTTTCAACGGTATTCAGATCTGTTTAGCATTATATAGATCCTTTTTCAACGGTATTCAGATCTGTTTAGCATTATATAGATCCTTTTTCAACGGCACTCAGATCTGTTTAGCATTATATAGATGCTTTTTCAACGGTATTCAGATCTGTTTAGCATTATATAGATCCTTTTTCAACGGCATTCAGATCTGTTTAGCATTATATAGATCCTTTTTCAACGGCACTCAGATCTGTTTAGCATTATATAGATCCTTTTTCAACGGCACTCAGATCTGTTTAGCATTATATAGATCCTTTTTCAACGGCACTCAGATCTGTTTAGCATTATATAGATCCTTTTTCAACGGTATTCAGATCTGTTTAGCATTACATCGATCATTTTTCAACGGCACTCAGATCTCTTTAGCGTTACATATTTCCTTTTTCAACGGCAGTCAGATCTCTTTAGCGTTACATAGTTCCTTTTTCAACGGCAATCAGATCTGTTTAGCGTTACACAGATCCTTTTTCAACGGCAAGCGATCTGTCTAGCATTACATAGTTCGTTTTGTAAAGACAATTACACACATCCTTTTTCAACGGCAAGAGATCTGTCTAGCATTACATAGTTCGTTTTGTAAAGACAATCAGATCTGTTCAGCATTACATAGTCCGTTTTGTAAAGACAATCAGATCTGTTCAGCATTACATAGTCCGTTTTGTAAAGACAATCAGATCTGTTCAGCATTACATAGTCCGTTTTGTAAAGGCAGTCAGATCTGTTTAGCATTGTATAGTCCGTTTTCCAACAGCGATCAGATCTGCTCAGCATTGTATTGTCCATTTTTCAAGGGTAATCAGACTTCTTTAGCATTATATAGTTCCCTTTTCTACGGCAATCAGATCTCTTTTGCATTATTTAGTACCCTCTTTCTACGGCAATCAGATCTGTCCAACATTTGAAATTCCTTCTTTTACTATAGTACTCAGACCGTTTTCTGCATTTTGTAATTCCTTTTCCTACGACGAGTAGATCTGTTCACCATCACGTAGACTGTTTTTCTACAGCAAGAAGTTTCTGTTCAGCTGTGTCTGTCTCTGCTCTCACCGACGTGAGACACCTTCAATGCAGAGTCCCATTCCTACTTGTATACTGATCACATAGCTAAGTTCAGATGTGTACTACTTCTGCGCCAAATATCTATTTAACGAAAAGAGCAAAAAGAAATGTTTAGGATACATGTTACTCGTGACCCAACACGTAAACCGTCTTTCCATGTATGAATTACTTCCAAACCACGTGTTGAAACATTAACTTCAGGTTCAGTCTAAAAATGATGTCAACATTGAATATCGAATTCGTTCTTTGGGGAAAAAGACAGATAAGTATTCGGTTTGGGATGATTACAGAAGAACAAAATATGTTGGTAAGCATATGAGTCAGTTTTCACTTCACAGTTTTCCAATAATGTTCCTTGGCGGTCATGGGACAAGTCATGAACAGAATTTCTTCCCGTATGTGGTTGACAAAATTAGTAATACGCCGTTTCAATATGCCAAACTTAAGCATTATGAAGTGCTGATTGCCCAACACAAGTTAATGCAGAATGTATTCGACGGAGATTTTCCAACAAAACTATCACCTACGCTCTGAATGGCACAGAGAACCAATGAAAAACATTGGTGCTGGCCGCTGTGATTTGACTGATTTGCCTGTGACTCCCTCACCGCCACTCTGCAAGTACGATTGCGATGCAGTTACTTTTGACTGTGAGGATGTTCAGTACTGGCCGTAGACACAGTTCTAACTCTGGTAACTGAAACTATACTGCAAACAAGAACCGTGCACGTTCAGGAATTAGACATTATGGCGTTCGTTGGCCCTTGCATTTTTGGTCTGTCTTGTCGTTTATCCAGCGCACTTCCAAGCTTCTTCTGAAGTCACAGGTCGATCTTGACGAACATGAGATGCTCCATTTATAAAGTTCCAATGGCCTCTGACTACGGCGCACCACATTATTCCATGTTTATTTCCCGTCAGCAAGCAACTGTCACTGGGGGAGAATCACATCAGACAATGCCCATTGGAAAGATTCCTTTGGCTTCCAGGAAAAGCAACGGTGGCAAACAGTACGTATCTGGAGGGACGCACCCAGTTGTGTTACGTCCGTGGGTCTGCCCTATCAATAAGCATTGAACAGCAATATCATGCCAGTAAGTTCCGAATGAAATGTCTTGCCATGTGTTTAAGTGACAAGTCAACTGTGCTGCGACACACAACGAGTAATGTACCAGGTGAACAATGTCCATTCAGGGTGTAAGAGGACGGCTGTGACGTCACATCCATCGTATTTGTCGTCATCGTACAGTTGAGGCACCCAGCGATAAAAGACAGTATAGGAGAACGGTGTGGAAGGGTAGGAAGAACAATGCATACCGACAACGACGGTGGCCGCGAAAAACACGGGGCAGCAGCAGACAGCAAGAGACCAGACAGGGTGGGTGTTTGGAAGTCTGTGCAGGCAGACGGGACAGACAGCGGGCGGGGTGCGGGTGCTGGAGAGGCCGTCATCAAGACTCCTTGTCCTGTTTGAGGGGCTTCTTCTTCACCTTCTTGCTCCTCTCCCAGCGCACAGTCTCCGCCTCCAGAGCGGCCAGCTCCATCAGACGCTGCTGGAAGGGGGCCGGCGCGCCGGGCACCGGGTCACTGTACTTGGGATCTGACCAACACACAACCTGCTGAGTCATGTTTCGACAATTTACATAGCTCAGTTATCTTCAACAGTACTGATTTATACTTACATTAGCTCACATTCTGAAGACCACTGTACGCTTTGCAAACTAACGGGAAAACAAAGAGGTGGTACAGACAGCAGCAAGTGAAATCATAATAAGATCCTGAAAATAATTGCTGCTCAAAAGCTGTGAAGCTGTGAAGAGACAAGCCCATATAAGATGTCTTTATGCATATCCAAGACACCTAGCACTAGGTGCCCCACAGCATATCCAAGACACCTAGCACTAGGTGCCCCACAGCATATCCAAGACACCTAGCGCTAGGTGCCCCACAGCATATCCAAGACACCTAGCGCTAGGTGCCCCACAGCATATCCAAGACACCTAGCGCTAGGTGCCCCACAGCATATCCAAGACACCTAGCACTAGGTGCCCCACAGCATATCCAAGACACCTAGCACTAGGTGCCTCACAGCATATCCAAGACACCTAGCACTAGGTGCCCCACAGCATATCCAAGACACCTAGCACTAGGTGCCCCACAGCATATCCAAGACACCTAGCACTAGGTGCCCCACAGCATATCCAAGACACCTAGCACTAGGTGCCCCACAGCATATCCAAGACACCTAGCACTAGGTGCCCCACAGCATATCCAAGACACCTAGCACTAGGTGCCCCACAGCATATCCAAGACACCTAGCACTAGGTGCCCCACAGCATATCCAAGACACCTAGCACTAGGTGCCCCACAGCATATCCAAGACACCTAGCACTAGGTGCCCCACAGCATATCCAAGACACCTAGCACTAGGTGCCCCACAGCATATCCAAGACACCTAGCACTAGGTGCCCCACAGCATATCCAAGACACCTAGCACTAGGTGCCCCACAGCATATCCAAGACAACACACAGACGGACAGACTACCGCTCACACTACACTAAGGTCAGCTGGGTTTCTTGCGTCTGCCCCAAGCGTAAACTGTAAAGAAAACAAACAATTTATCGCCTATGATCAATTGTTAGTTTTTGCGACGAATGGAAACGTACACTGTGTTTAACTAGAAATTTTGCAACAGTTTTTCACTGAGAGAAAACAAAACACAAGTGATACATCTGTTTCGATCACTTTCTCTCATGAAGGCAAACATTCCCATGAATTTGGATAGGGAGACTTGCTTCACACACATTCAAAATAACTCATGATAATGATGTATATCTCCAAATCTGTGTTGTTATTGTGTTGCACCGTGCTGCGCTTGTGTTCGCGGTGCTGGTTTGTGTCACTTTATACCCATTTATTCTCATGAATTATTTGCAAATGTGGATTTACACTTGTTTCCCATACTAGTGATCCCCACTAACAACTAAGAAGCTGATGCTGACAAAGCGTTCCGGATACTGGCTCCACTGAAAGCACACACGTTCTGATCGCATTCAGTGATAAACAGCCATTGTTCAATGCGTTTCTTTTATTCATTGCAGCCCTTTCACTCCATCGGAAATACAACTGATTTGGGTATTTTACTAACAGTAGTGTAATGGAAAGAAACCAAACAGTGAACACTCGTATATACATGTACATGATTTGTCGTTCTCATTGTCACTGTTGACATAATATTAGTGCAAATTTGTCTTCTGAATACAGCATTATGCTACCAGCTTGCTGCTACCTCACAAAAAT
>CM065726.1:58997966-59012966 GCA_033310375.1 Conus canariensis
ACACACACACACACACACACACACACACACACACACACATATTTGTAAGCCATATCTTTTTAAGAGAGTAGCGCAGCCCCCTACCACATCCCCAACCCGCTCACACTCCACCCCCTACCCCTCGGTACTCTTCTTCCTTCCTCCAACCCCTCCTCTCTAGTTGATAAACTCTCTCTCTCTCTCTCTCCTCTCTCTCTCTCTCTCTCTCTCTCTCTCTCTCTTCTCTCTCTCTCTCCTGACTGTAAATGCCAAGGGAAAAAGATACTTTTCCCCGGCATGTATTTACTCTCAGCCTTAGACTTTCAACTACTATGAATGACGTCTCACGAAATCGATTTGGCTTGGTCTCTTGTCTCGTTGTGCGTCTCATATAACACTGTGCTGCCAGCAGTTTGTTTGTTTGTTTAACTCATCCTGCTAAAAAGAATTAAAATAATTATGTTCACTCACGCTTCCACTGTCTACACTCACGCTTCTATTGTTTATGTACAGTGAATACCAGATAACAAAAACTGACATGTTTCAACGATTCCACTGACAATTTGCAGGTGCTGAGTTTTCAAGATTTATTTCAATCTCCAAGAAATACAGCTGTGTAATATATCTATAAAGGCTTCTGGTGCTGCAGCAAAATGCGTATGCCATTTCTGTCAGACTGGGTCGCACTCCAGTACTTACGGCCATCTTAATTAATGCGGGCGTACGAGTAGGCGTCCTGCGAAGGCAACTCAGATTATGTTAAGAGAACTGTGTGTCACACGCTCACTTGTGAACACAGATTATATTAAAACAACTGTGGGTCACACGCTCACTTGTGAACACAGATTATATTAAAACAACTGTGTGTCACACCCTCACTTGTGTGAGCACAGATTATATTAAAACAACTGTGTCACACGCTCACTTGTGAGCACAGGTTATATTAAAACTGTGTGTCACACGCTCACTCGTGAGCACAGATTACATTAAAACAACTGTGTGTCACACGCTCACTTGTGAGCAGTCCTAAGAGAACTGACATTGATAGTTGATATTCAAGAGAATGATCTTGGTTATGGCCGTGGGAGGAGGGGGGGGGGGGGGGGGGGGGGTGTAAGGGGAAAGATCGGGATGAGCTGGGTGAGACAAAGGTCTCTGAGAACACGCAGAAGATGATAAGAACCAAAAAAAATCCCAAGAAACTCGTCACTGAACTGTAGAAAACAAATTTGCACCAGTCGACGCAACAAATCTTACTCTCCGCACATGACAAGGCTCGAACGACAGAAAAAAAAACGCAAACGCAAATCAAGCAAACCATGGGTGTTTGCCCTCAGAGATGTACCAGGGTGAACACAAAATCGATGCATCATCCGCAACAAACCCCCATTCCCAGAACCGATTTCCCTATCGCCCCTATCTGACACCCCCCCCCCCCCCCCCCCACCCCCCCTCCCGCCCCCACGACCTCTCCCGCCCCGACCCCCGCCCCCACCCCCTTCCCCGCCCGCCGCCTGCCTCTAGGGCAGGAGAGAACAAAAAAAATCAATATTGGCAGCACACCAAGAGAACCGGACGAATCCTGAATTTTGGCAACACACATTATCTGCTGGGTGCCACGCTCATGACCGTCCGCCTCTCGCCCTGAAGTCCAGATAGGAAAGGCAAGGCTGGTTGTTCCACGCTGTGTGAAACGCAAGACATTGTCCCGTGAGTGTTTCTAGGCCTACTCTCGTTTCCCCATGCAGCCAAGTTCCACTACCTAGCTCTTAAAGGTCTGCACGTCGCTCTCGCTCCTTCCCCTCCCCTCGTAGTCGAAACAGAATCGGCTGTTGCTGCTCTTACTGTCATGTTCATTCAGGTCACGGACAGTGCTTTCTATTACGCTCAGCAAAGTACTAACAGCAGTCGGCAGCAAACTCAGATCTTCTTACCCAAAGTATATAACATTCACGTTATGGACGTTAAAACAAAGTCAATCATCTAAGTCCACCCCTTTCGGCTGTGCCCAACTATCATGACACACTTCGCCTCCCCCACACTTCCGCCCCCCCCCCCCCCCCTCCCCTTCTCTTATCCTGGTGACAATGAACTCAGCTGCAAAACTCAGAGCACCTACGTGTCAGTGGGTTTGTAAGTACGTAGGGGATGACCTATCTGTATATCTCGCGTGAGAACCCGCCAACCATTAGGTACATAGATACTGCAAGCGATGAAACGTATAGCTGACGGTGTGTTTGCAACAAAGTCGGTTTAGAAAACAATGTAGGACCACCGAAGGCAGCTCAGGTAGTATATACAGCAGGTGCATGAATGCTATTGTGATCACAGCTGCCCCTTCAAGACAGCATGAATAACCGCTCCACCACATTCTATCTTTTATCTGGACACGTTGGTTCTGTGTATATTGTATCGATGTCGTGACAATGATAGTGCACGGAGACTGCCCTCTATATTCATGGATCATTACAACCACTGATCCCTTCACACCTGTCAGAAATACTTATCACTAAACTGAGGGAGCATAGGAGATTGTTGTAGACATACAGCATTTTGTCGAAAGAGCGGGAACTGTTACACTCACGTCACAGCGGTCTATTTGGTAGTATACCAATGTTCTGGCTGGTACACAATTGAATGGAAAGGGGATTGTGTGTGTGTGTGTGTGTGTGTGTGTGTGTGTGTGTGTGTGTGTGTGTTTGTGTAAATGAGTGAGTGAGTGTGTATGTGTGTGTGTGTGTGTGTGTGTGAGTGAGTGAGTCAGTGAGTGTGTGTGTGTGTGTGTGTGTGTGTGTGTGTGTGTGTGTGTGTGTGTGTGTGTGTGTGTGTGTAGAATGCAGACAGACATACATTTGTTAAAAGCCACTTACAGACAAAGAAAATAAACAGACAGACAAGGAGAAAGAGCAAACACGAGTATGCAGTGATCTCCATACCATGTGTACCAGTCTCCATAAAGATGCATTTTCATACAGTCTCATTATACCATGCACCTCAATTCTAACATAAGTCAATGATTAAACACAACTGTGAACAAAATAAACCGGCGAGCTGGGGTCTTGTGTTCCTTTCCGTATCAACAGCTTCCTCTTTTAATTAATCAATCAATCAGTAATAAACAATGCTTACACTACTAGACACTTACATCAATCTATATGAACGTATAACAAACATGTTTCTTGATTCTGCATTAAGACCATGACGCAAGGGAAAGGGACAGAAAAAATAACATGGAAAAATTTGTGGGAAAAAAAAAGAAGAAACGAAATGT
Organism: Conus canariensis; assembly: GCA_033310375.1. Classification (NCBI taxonomy): domain Eukaryota; kingdom Metazoa; phylum Mollusca; class Gastropoda; order Neogastropoda; family Conidae; genus Conus; species Conus canariensis. The sequence continues at coordinate 59,001,217 of CM065726.1, forward strand.
GTCATTCATATAAACGACTTGTCCAAGATTTGGAAAAAGGACAGTACGGAAGAGGACGCTAAATAAAAAGATATCACGGTTCTCTATCAGAGCTTTTCTAAAGATTTTACTGAATGCTGTTCAGAGAATGTTAAGTGAAAATATCAACTTTCAATGACAGCGTTATTACGGAGTCCGTTGAAAGCTGTCTAGAACACGGGGTAGCATTAACCCCCTACATGACAACCACACACACACACATACACACACAAAGAGAGAGAGAGAGAGAGAGAGAGAGAGAGAGAAGAGAGAGAGAGAGAGAGAGAGAGAGAGAGAGAGAGAGACGGGGGGCGGGGGCTGGAAGAGACAGAGAGATTCACAGACATTCAATTCTTACTTATTTCTTACCGGGTGTCTCCTTGCCCACATTTTACTATTCGAATGGTTTAATATTACTTAGTATATTAGAGGAAACAGGAGATAAAACCGAAGACGAATACATGTCGAACTCTCTAATACTTTCTATGAATAATCATGCTTTTGCTTGTGAAATGTCAAATGTCTCAAAAGTGAAATTGTTTAGTTCGGGCTTGATTTTCAGTCTAAATAGTGTTCTGTGTCTTTAAACGTCCTGCTTTGACATCCTGCATGGTTTTTGTTTTGGTCCTTTGTTGAGTAATTCTTAGAACTAAACAAAAGTAAAATAAAAAGTTAAATCTTTGAATATTGTTTGTCTCCTCACATGTGCGTTTGTGCGAGAGTGGGGATGGAGATGAGGGGGCACCTCCTTCCTTTACCGCCTGCCCCCCCCCCCCTTCTCTCTCTCTCTCTCTCTCTCTCTCTCTCTCTCTCCGACAGATTAGAAGAACAGATTCTGCCTAAAGTCCCAATCTTTGATCTAATAAAGGTTTACTGAGATCCGAGTTCTCTCTCTCTCTCTCTCTCTCTCTCTCTCTCTCTCTCTCTCTCTCTCAACTCCGCTGTCTTTTCACAGGTTATCTCTCTAACAAATCCAGCATACACACTTCTCTTACAGCCGCACGCACAGGGTTCTATTCGAATGACCACGCATGCAACATCCAACGAGTCACAAAGCCATACCGATGTCAGGGGACAAAAACCAGGCTGGGCCATTTCCCAGCCACAGACTATTATTGCAACACCGAGAACTGACTAACCTCAGCGTCTTCAGACGATAGTAGTTCCAATTCCGATCGAACTTGTGCACCGACGCTTCACCCACTACTGTCACAGACGCGTTTCCTCCTGTGTGCTCGTGTCGGCCTCGAGCCTCGAGATACAGCAGAAAAAAAGCCTCCTTTCATGGGCTTGGAGGAAGACCGCACGCAGACAATTTGGAAGCTCCTGACAACGGACACAGGATATACCCACATCGATCCCTCCTCTCCCCCCCCCCCCCCCCCCATCTCCCCGCTCCCTCGCCCTACTACCCTAAGCCCTCTCCGCCATCCCCACCCCTCCGCCCTCACTGCAGCACACTCACTCCCACTTCAAGCCATGGTGCCTTTTGAATAGGAAAGGTCGGACGCCTCTGGAACCGATCCAGCATGTCTAGGAATATATGAACTCAATCTTCTTCGTGTCGCGCCATTCTTTCGCCATGGGTGTCACGACTGAAACCGTTTTCTTCTATCACTGCTTTCTCTTGCAACACAACGATTTGACATGCAAAGGTAAGAGTTGAGGGGAGTGCGTACGGGTACTAACCAGCATAATGTTTTACACACAACTACGGAGAATCACCACCAACACCACACTCACCCGCAGCGCCGAGAGCTAAGTAGGTTGGCTGGGTCTGTGCGAGTCAAGTCGTCAGCTCCAGGCTTTGTGACAAGTGTTTTAAGATTTCAGCGGTTTCCACCATTCAACAATTCACGCCCAGGAACGGCGCCAGAAGGGGAGAGAGGATAATGAGGGGGAAACGTGAAAGGGAGGACAGACAAATGACCCGAACATTGGAGGGGGGATGGGGGGGGGGGGGGGGCGAGGGTGGAGTTAATGGCGAGTAGGCTTCGAACAACGACTTTGAACTCGATCGGGGCTTTATTTAGAATTGAGAATCGAGGCACTGCTCTCCCCTACAGCCAGTCGTTCCTAGACGAGCATGGTTAGGGATCCATTGTGTGCTAAAAGCCAGTTGCATGGTGTGCCTTGCAAAGCTCAGACACCGAACTAATATCGATCGGAGTTTCTGGCGGCGTTGTGCTGTTTTCGGGATTTTTTATTTTTTTATTTTTTTTATTTTTTTTTTTTGCGCCGCTGCTCCATCAATCGATTTTATGATTATGTTGATGTGCCTGCTTGCAAGTGTGTGTGTGTGTGTGTGTGTGTGTGTGTGTGTGTGTGTGTGTGTGTCTGTGTGTCTGTGTGTCTGTGTGCTGTGGCGCGCGCGCGCACGCATACGTGAATGTGCTCGTACCCGCGCGCATGCTAGTGTGCGCAGGCATATGAAAAGGAAGAGATGATAACCAGAAAACGGCAGAGGAGGAGACGAACAAGAATAATTCTTTTTACATTGATAAGCTGTCGCACAGACGATCAAAAGAGGCCATGTTACAGCTGAGATACTCCCAAACACCCAGTCTGTGCGTGTGAGGATGCGCATCGCTACATTATCATAAACATGAGCAAGCATGGGATCACAGTAGCGTCAAAAGCCAATTACAGGTGTTTTCCTTGAGGAATAAGGCGACAAAAGGAAAATCGATTATCACTGGCATTGTCCCAAAGGATGTTAACTGTTTCTATTCGATAGTGACTGCTGTTCCCCCCCCCCCCCCCCCTTTTTTTTTTTTTTTTTTTTAAAGATTCACAACTGTTTTCCCTATTATACTTAGGATGATAACTGGTTTCCCTATCATACTTAGGATGATAACTGGTTTCCTTATTTTCTGTAAGGATCCGAACTGTTTTCCCTCCTTTCCTTGGGGTTTTAACTATTTTCTGTTCTCAGGATCATGACCGATTTTCCCGTTTACCCCAGTAAAATATGCATTACTCTGAGAAAAACAGCGAAAACAGAAATCAGATGTTATAGTCGTTCTTTTTTTTTTTTTTTTTTTTTTTTTAAATAATCTGTAATATGTGGCATATGGGTATCAATGTCATTACTGCACCGGAACCCGGAAATGGGAGTGTGAAAAACTACTGTAGTCCTTAGGGGTAGCAACGATGATACTTGTTTTCCATATTGCTGCTGTTTTCCTTTAGGATACTGTTTACCTGGGGAACACGGAAAACAATTGTGACCGTTATGTAGACAGGATTCATAGCTGCTTTCCCCATATTTTCTAAAACATAATGACCGTTTTCCACGGAAGAACAGAAGGAAATAGTTGTGATATATTTGGATAACAGCCATAATAAATTATTTTCATATTATCGTTGTTTACCTAACGGATACCCGTTTTCTTCGGGAGAAGAGGAAACCATCGGCATGTGAAGTTACTATGCTCCCATAAACGAGTTCAAACCTTTTCCATCTAATTCAGACTTCTTCCTTTTCGTACCCAAATGCCTGCTACTCTTTTCTTCTTAATTAAACTGTAAACAGTCTTAATTCATTAAGACTGCTGAAAAACTGTGCCATTAGTATTCAAAGTAAGTGATCCCCGAACGATTCTATGGACAAGTGAAGCAAAACCTTTCTATCCCAGTGATGATGGGCGACATCACAGGCCGATCTGCCGCAAACCATAGGTCCACATTCCTGCCGTGCATTTGAGTATGACAGAATTATGAGATCATCTTAATTCAGTACCGAGTGATAGGCTAATCATATGACTGTCGCGATGGAATATCTTTTCCACTTACATCTTTTCCATCTACATCTGCTTCCAACACTAAGTTAAAAGAAAGGTTAATATGCCACCGAACCAAACAAAAAATTACAAGGTGTATTTCTCGTGATTTGTTTCTTTCTTTCGTTCGTTCGGCGGCATACTGACTTTTCTTTCAAGTTTGTTTCAGTTTCAGCCTGCAGTCACCGCACTCCCAAATCGACTTCCGGGAATTTACAGGAAGTTGGTATTTGCCCTCAGGAATGTCCAGATGTGTTCTTCCATCAAGACCCTTTCATCTACACACACACACACACACACACACACACACACACACACACACACACAACACACACTGTGTGTGTGTGGGGGGGGGGGGGGGGGGTGGAGGGAGAGAAAGAAAGAAAGAGAGAGAGAGAGAGAGAGAGAGAGAAACATCTATCAATCTCTCTCTCTCTCTCTGTGAATATACGTAGTCTGCGTGGATCTGCGCGCGCGCTCGTGTGGACGTGTGCACGCTTGTGTGTGGACGTGAGCGAGTCAGTGTGTGTGTATGTGCGCTCGCACGTGTTTGTGTGCATGGGTGCGGGAGTGTTTATGTCCGTGTGTGTGTGTGTGTGTGTGTGTGTGTGTGTGTGTGTGTGTGTGTGTGTGTGTGCGTGCGCGCGCCCGTGTGCCAACCATTCCCTAGTCCTCAACTCTTCCCCTTCACTCTACCCACTTGTTTCAGCATTTCACTCTTACCTCCCCTTCACTCTACCCACTTGTTTCAGCATTTCACTCTTACCTCCCCTTCACTCTACCCACTTGTTTCAGCATTTCACTCTTACCTCCCCTTCACTCTACCCACTTGTTTCAGCATTTCACTCTTACCTCCCCTTCACTCTACCCACTTGTTTCAGCATTTCACTCTTACCTCCCCTTCACTCTACCCACTTGTTTCAGCATTTCACTCTTACCTCCCCTTCACTCTACCCACTTGTTTCAGCATTTCACTCTTACCTCCCCTTCACTCTACCCACTTGTTTCAACATTTCACTCTAACCTCCCCTTCACTCTACCCACTTGTTTCAACATTTCACTCTTACCTCCCCTTCACTCTACCCACTTGTTTCAACATTTCACTCTTATCTCCCTTCACTCTACCCACTTGTTTCAACATTTCACTCTTACCTCCCCTCACTCTACCCACTTGTTTAACATTTCACTCTTACCTCCCTCACTCTACCACTTGTTACATTTCACTCTTACCTCCCTTCACTCTACTCACTTGTTTCAACATTTCACCGTTACCTCCCCTTCACTCTATGCACTTGTTTCAACATTTCACTCTTACCTCCCCTTCACTCTATGCACTTATTTCAACATTTCACCGTTACCTCCCCTTCACTCTATGCACTTATTTCAACATTTCACTCTTACCTCCCCTTCACTCTATGCACTTATTTCAACATTTCACTCTTACCTCCCCTTCACTCTATGCACTTATTTCAACATTTCACCGTTACCTACCCCTTCACTCTACCCACTTGTTTCAACATTTCACCGTTACCTCCCCGCGGCACCTCCAGTCGACTTGCCTGTCACACTTCCCGCTCCCCTTTACCTATCCGATCCGATTTACAAATGAGGAAGAAAGCAAGCAAGAAAGCTAGCAAGCGCCCCCCCCCCCCCCCCCCCCCCAACACACACCACCACCCCCCCCCACACACCACACACTGACTGACTGACTGAAAACCATTTACTGTCAGATTAACATATTGTTGTTCTGACAACACACACACACACACACACCCACACACACACACACACACACACACACCACGCACGCACGCACGCACGCATACGCACGCTCGAACGCGTGCACGTACGCACACACGCGCGCGCGGAAAGGGGCGCTGTTTACTTGCTCATTCCCTTACAACAGGATCTGCTGCCCATAAGTAATAGAATGCTATGGACCGTGGTGTTCGGGACCATTTCAAAGAAAATAATGGGCGCTATGGGGTCACTCAGATGAATGCTGACACGGGGAGGACTCGACCAGAACGATTCCTGGCACCACAGGGGGAAAGCATTATCAATGGCTGAAAGATTCCTGGGGACGTTTCTGTCGACGACGATGTCTTCAAGTGAAGTTTTTAAGTGAGGGACAGTGTGGCATGATAAACCAGCTGCATCCCCTTCAGATATCTCCAGCGCTAGCACGCCTCTTGTTGTAATTGATTATGTTACTGCTATTGCGTTTTTTTTTTGTTCGCCTGTATCATACAGTTTCGTTTTCCTTCACATGACATCGAAACCGTAGACGTTCATGGGTGACTGCTCTCTCAGCTAACTACTAAATGCCTCTCTCTCTCTCTCTCTCTCTCTCTCTCTCTCTCTCTCTCTCTCTCTCTCTCATTCGTGATGTAGCTATGTATATTTTTTATGCACTGAGGCACAGGGAAGAACATATTATTGCTACAAATTTAAGTGGATTCCTATTATCCATCTTTTTGGATAGCCACTACATTGTTTACGTGTACCTATGTTTACAGGCTGGAGGCCTAACATTAAAACATTCTCTCTCTCTCTCTCTCTCTCTCTCTCTCTCTCTCTCTCTCTCTCTGTCATAAACATCCTGATCACATGAACCTGTTACCTTCATTGCATTTAATGATGCCGCCATAATTAGCCATCCACCACTATCTGTCGCCATTACGGGGTCTGGGTGGTTGCTCTCTGAATGTGCCAGTTCCTCAGTCGTATTGTAAGTCGGATAAGCCTGAGTTCTGAGTTATCGCTTGTGCTGAATGTTTAATCATCCTCCAGTTATTGTTAGCAAAATTGGGCGTAAACGACAAGGCTGTCTTTAAAGAAACTTGGTGGACAGATCAAGTGTGATCCAAGGACGATCCCAGTGAGTTTTGGGCAGGTCCGGATCAAAAGGCGGATCGAAGATTCGTTTGACTTTGTCGAGGTTTGTTACAAAGTAACACAAAACTGAACCGAGCTTTACGAAACTTGGTGCATAGATGGAATTGGGGCCGGATATGCATCTGCGGTGCGGATTCGGGTCAGAGGGTGGATCCACGTTCTGTTCGACCTCAGCAGAGGTCTGCGTTTTCCCGAGTGTCCCTCTAGTTATTAACGTTTCTTTCTAGTGTACATGTACAATTAATCTCTATCCTAAAATTTCCGTGGTATCTTTATCTGTAAAATCTGTATTCCCCACTCAGCATCACCTCTCTGATAAATCAGTTATTCCCTTATACTAGTTTTTTTTTCTGTGTAGACTACAGGTTTATCTTCAACCTTTCCTGTTACCACCTTAAGCCACACTCAAGCGATGGTCAATGTCTGTAAACTTGCCCATAGCTTTTTCAAAACACACAGAAAACAAGTACTGGGGTAATAATGAGGGTGGGGAGGGAAAAAACCGATCGCCGTTATCCAAAACTTCTCAAGAATGAAATGCCGGAGTGATTTCCCTCCTCCTGTGCAATCGATCAAAGGGTCTACCTCCAATGAATAACCAGTCACGTATTGTCCCTGTAACATTACACCATCAATCGTTTCTAAATTAATGCGTGTTGCTTTCTCAGTTTGCTTCAATCTCAGGGAACTTTCGCAACTAAAAACCTTTCCAAATACCAACACACACACACACACACACACACACACACACACACACACACACACACACACACACACAACACACATACGCGCGCGCGCGCGCAGAGAAAGAGAAAGAAAGCGAGACAGACAGACACAGAGACAGAGAGACAAAGATAGACGGAGAAAGAGACAGACAGACAGAAACAGAGACAGAGAGAGCGACAGAGACAGAGAGAAAGAGAGTACCTGTCAGAATCTGTGTCAGCAGCAGTGCTGAACGGAACACAGATGGTCTCCGGCTTGGTGATGCCCATGAACATAGACCGAACAGGGCCATGAGAAGGTTCTGGGGCAATGTCTGATCCAGAAGTGACGATAACTGTTCTAGCAGTCGTCAGATCATCGTGACCTGTGACTTCCTGACCAAAGAGTCGCGGTGGAAAACCAAGCTTTACCGACATGTTTTCAGATGAAGTGACGTGATGCTCCGAAACCGAATTTTTCAGGACTTCTTGGCCTGTTTTAGCACTTTTAACAAATCTTTTGTTAGAGGTGTTGAACGGATCTGAGAGGCTCTGAGAGCTGGTAGCGTTCCCATCCGGTGGTTGGTCTTCATTGGAAGCCTTAGCCGGGTCTTTTCTGGACGTTGCACAGGCTGTGTGGGAGTCCAGAGCATCCTCGTTGCTTGTGGAGCAGATCACACCGGATGACATAACTGTTCTGGGCGCAGCACTCAGAACCGTGCCTGCTGGAGGTTTTGACACGGGCCATGGTGCACGGGTGGCGTCCCGTTCAGCTTCTTGCACGGTGTGACCGCTGGCAGGACAAGGTGAGGTGTGACAAGCGGATTTCCCCTGGAATCTCCTTTGTCCTGGGCTTTGTTCTTGGCCTCGTTCTCCAAAGTGGGTGTTGACATTCTGTTGATGGTGATAATCCTCGGTGATGTCATTTCTCTCTTCGGCATTCTGGAGTCCTTTTTTGAATTTTTCAGAACGGAGGAGTCATTTCTGTTAGATTTGAGCACCCTGCTAGCTGCGCTCTGCCATCGCTTTGGACCTGCTCTACGTTTGTTTACGGAACTGGACTCCTTTACTGATACGTTTGACTCTGACCTATGACTAAGTTCTCCTGAGTCTTTCACGGAACTACTCAGGCTGCCTTTCATATCCAGATCCTTGACAAATGAATTTCCAGACTGTTTGTCAGTGACGTCATTCAACAGCGATGGTGCCCTACAATTTTCGATCCTTGATGCTCTACTACTGTTGCATCTAGAATTGTTGCTGTGAAATGTGGAGGAACTTTCTCTGTCAATTTCAAACGAATAAGAAGACATCGCCGGAGACCATGCTGGATCATCCGCTGGTGTTTCAATGCGCACACCGTTATCCTTGCTGATTCGAAGCCATCTTTCCCTAAGACTGTCCCTTAAAGGTGAACCAGGTCCCACTTTGGAAGACAATGAATTCGTCAACCGTCTGAGCAGTAGGGAGGATCTCTGACGAGTTTCAGACGCCGTTAAGGAGTCCATTTCACGAGCCCCTGTGGATGATTTGATGCGGAGGTTGGTCATATGTGACAGAGGCTCACAGGCAGGGTCCAGAGACTTCACCTCGTGAGGTTTATACCCCGACAGTGGTGTTTCCTCACTCTGCATGATCCCACGGTGGCTGGACCGGTCGTTGATCCACAGTCCGACTTTCTCCTTGTCGCGACCGTGTGCCAGAGAGGTCTTGGGGCGATCATACTGTTTAGGCTGTGGGTAGGATGAGGACAGTATTTTCTCCTCTGGAATCTGAGAAGAATATTTGGATGTGTTGATGTACCTCAGACTAGCCTGACGCTGCACACCTGAGGTTTTGGGTCTCGTTTTTATGGCACTAGTCTGTCCTGTCGCAGCCACGTTGGAGTTGCAGTGCGGAACCATCTTATCTCACGGTAAATTACGTTCAAACGATATAAAGCGTACACACGTAAAGCATGTCTGCTTTTTTCTCAATCAGCAAATTTCAGTAGAATCTTGCAGGTTGATTTGGCATAAGCGTTATTGTCTTCTCATGTCCCACAGAACTGTTTCGAGTTCAACAAAATATAAGCACAAAGCACTTAGAATAAGCACATACGCCCCGAATACCGACCTCTTTTAGTGCGTTTTGCGAACTTTTCTCCCGAAAATCAGCTGATTGTGTCGAATTTTTGGTGGGTATCTGTGGTACATTCAGTTTGCCATTTTTTTTTTTTTTTTTTACACATATTCCTTTTTAGACAAATTCGCTGAAAGTGTCTGCGGTTCCGCGCAATAGGTGTGAACGTTAACTGGCATTATCAATACCATCCACGCAATAGGTGTGAAAGTTAACTGGCATTATCAATACCATCCACGCAATAGGTATGAAAGTTAACTGGCATTATCAATACTATCATTTCCTGTACTGCGATGAGACTCGTACATCAATCATAGAAGAAACATGCTCGGCCAGAAGGGTTCTTTGCTTTAAAATGATATTCTGTGAGCATAACGCATGTAAGCAAAGGATGAAAGTCGCAGACCATGAGGAAGTTAAAAGCTGTTGACGTTTGAATGAATCTCCACTTGAAAATCTGGTACTGAAAAACATCTAAGCGCATCGTACAGAAAACAGATGCGGATTCACAATCAAGAAATGACGTAAAAAAAATCTGATGAAAAGATAATCCAAAAAGAAATCACCGAATTGATCAGTAAACAGAATCAGCATCGCGATGATATCGTAGGTTTAAAGATAACACTGCTCTAGCAGGTTTAAAGATAACACTGCTCTCTCACACATGTTGTCAAGCCATAGACGAAAACAGCAAACAGCTAGGAACTGTGAAAAAAAAAAAAGAGACAGATTCCAGTTTTGTTCACCATCAGCAATGCAGGAGTGGCGAGCCAACGCATTGTCGTCGAGAGAACAAAGACTACTGAGCAATCCGCAGAAGAAAAGAGGAAGGCAAATATCAACAAAGAACTCTTCTCGCTTGAATGTTGACAGCTTCACCTGTAATTTCGTTCTATAAAAATGAGCTGTTTTAATTCCTCAACAAACAAATGCGCTCTGCTTTCTCGGTGGCTCTCGCTATTTTTGATAAGGCACGTACCGGTCAACGAAACACTTCTTTGGCACCTAGATCCTCGCATCCTGCGATCGTTCAATAGTAGACAATCACTAGAGTTCTCACTGTCAAAAGCAGTTCGTAAAGTTATTGCTACCTACGGGTCTAAAGCGAGTTTGCATTCTGATTCATCTTGGTGGCAGTAAGCGTGGAAGCCGCGCACACAACGAACAAACTTTCGAAGGGTGAAAAGTATTGAAATCCGTGCCGAGGGCCTGAAGACAAACAATGACTCGCTTCACCACTACAATAACCTTGTCCATGCTCGGATAACTCTGTGATCCTATGATCGGCCTCCCGGCTTACCACCAGCCCTGCCTGTGACCCCGCCACCCGTGCGCTGCTCAGGCTGTCTGGGCTGTTGTAAGACCTGGTCACTAACCTGGGGAGACGTCACAGCAAAGCTCCCGCACAACTTCAATTAAAGCCAGAGGATTGTGTGGGCATGTGTGTGTGTGTGTGTGCGTGTGTGTGTGTGTGTGTGTGTGTGTGTGTGTGTGTGTGTGTGTGTGTGTGTTGTGTGTGGATATGTCTGTGTGGGAATGGAAGAAGGTAGGAGAGAGAGAGAGAGAGAGAGAGAGAGTGTGTGTGTGTGTGTGTGTGTGTGTGTGTGGATATGTCTGTGTGGGAATGGAAGAAGGTAGAAGAGAGACAGAGAGTGAGACAGAGAGAGAGGGAGTGTGTGTGTGTGTGTGTGTGTGTGTGTGTGTGTGTGTGTGTGTGTGTGTGTGTGTGTGTGTGTGTGACTGTGTGCACGCGTACGCGTGCTTGTGTGTGTGTGTGTGTGTGTGTGTGTGTGTGTGTGTGTGTGTGTGTGTGTGTGTGTGTGTGTGTAAAAGAAGCAAAGGGAGACGTGACGCATGCATGCATATCCCCCAATCGTCCGCAGTACCCCACCCCTCTTCTGTCGAGCCAAGTACTAACTTTCTACACGTACGAAAAGACGGCTTCACCTTTAAGCACACATCTACCCTTGTCAGAGCCTCGCCCTCTGTCTTCTTCAATAAGCATAAGGGTTATCAGCTTCCAGAGACTTCGGGGTGTCAATAGATACAGGCGGTATCAATCTTTCTGGCAGAGTGCTTGTCCTTGTGATCCTATACGTAGGTAAGGGATTTCGGAGGAAAATCCCCTGCCCGTTAACTTCTCCCTCGACCCTTCCTTGACTTCACCTATGAGCATATGTGCTTACAGGAATCGATTTCTCCATAGTCATGGAGGTCAGTGTAAGGC
>CM065726.1:59020466-59047966 GCA_033310375.1 Conus canariensis
AGACCGACGACTATGATATTCCCCCAGCAGACCCAAGCGGGCCCGGAGAGAGACCAACCGAGAAGTGGTAGTGTCTGAAAGCACACAACGACTGTCCATTGCAGAATCGAATATCGATTGTTCCATCAGAGCGGCCGTCAGTCGTCAGCGAACAATCCGACACACGAGGTCTGCTTCACGTGCCAGTGCCAAAGCCACTCAAGCCATCCGATTGTCCCCCGACCAGGGCACGCTAGGTCTTTTGTTTTGACCTCCGCACAAACCACAGATCAGGGAAAGCGATCAGCTGACGAAGACTACAGTGGAGAACCTAGGACCGACTGTTTTCTTTTTCTTTTCTTTTCTTTTTTTCCCCCCTATCGTCAGAGATTGATTCGTCGGAACGCCGTGTGGGCGATCGAGCTTCACGCTACCCTGAGCCCACAATATGACCACCGACAGGTTGTCAAAGACCTCTTTTTCTTTTTCTCCCCCTACACGGCGTTAATAGCCAAGTGCGCCCAGCTTCTTTGTCTCTTTCCAAACCAATTTAGCAATCACACCCGAGACAGAATTGAGCTGAGCTTGCAGCAGCCAGCACGATCAGGTAAACTCATTCGCAAAGAAAGAACAGAGAAGCAGATTAGTAAGCGATCTTTCTGCGCGACAAGGTAGAGAACACAAACAAAACTGCTGGGACGAAAAATCTGTGTTTTTATACGGGAGCTGACGGTGAAACAAGGGCCGTGATCATTCTCCTGTTTCTTGTCGGCTTGAATCTTGTGTGCAATTACTGAGCCTACTACAACCGTACTCAGACCCACACTGAATACTCCTACAATTAGTCCACTGTTGTCAGGCAGTGTGTCAGCATGAATACAAACAGAGTATATATATACCGGACACTATAGAGTACGGGAAACTAGCCTGCGTTTCGATAAAATGACACATCTCTCTCTCTCTCTCTCTCTCTCTCTCTCTCTCTCTCTCTCTCTCTGTGTGTGTGTGTGTGTGTGTGTGTGTGTGTGTGTGTGTGTGTGTGTGTGTGTGCGTGATGTGTGAGCGCGCGCGAGAGTGAGTGAGTGAGAGAGAGAGAGAGAGAGAGAGAGAGAGAGCGAGAGAGAGTGAGAGAGAGAGAGTGAGAGAGACAAGACAAGACAAATGTTTTATTGTCATAGCATTACAGCCTTAAGACAAGGGGGTGAACATGAACAATTGTATGCACATATCAATATTATTTACTGATTTCACACATGCATAAACATACACGCACACACAATGCGCGCGCGCCACAAACAGCACACACACACACACACACGCACACACACACACACACACACCACACATTGATACAGGATCATCTTGAGTAGTTACTTTTTTTAAAGTTAGATGTTATCGCACATTAATTCTAACTTACTCTTTCTTATCTTCATTGCCTGTGCTATAAATTTAGCGACAGATTTAATAACAGTTTCATTACTACTGGAAAGGACTTTTATAACTTTGTTGTGATCGGGAATGTTGGGGAAGGATTCCAGTATGGCACATTTTTTACGGACATCATCATAAGTGGTACAGTAAAATAAAACATGAGTTTCATTTTCGAATCCATTTCCACATGATGGGCAATTGATATCTGTTTGGTCATTTCGAAACCACTGAATACAGTTTTTAAGGCCACAAACTCGGAGTCGAAATCTGAGAAGCTGTCTCTATGCCACTTATCGGTAACACATGACAAATATTTTTCAGGCTCAAAGACATTTTTGAAAGAATGAAACCATCTATATTTATCATTATCCTCCAACTCAGAATGCCAGTTCTGTTTAAAGCAGGAAATAAGCGTATCTTTCAGCTATAGAATAAAAACAGATTCACACCCAACACCTTGACTCAACCAAACTATGCCATACCCATTTTCCGTCAAAATTTTTTGTACTTTTGATGCCCAATTAAAGTGAGAGAGAGAGAGAGAGAGAGAGAGAGAGAGAGAGAGAGAGAGAGAGAGAGAGAGAGAGAGAGAGTACAACCATGGGTTAATCTGACAATAAATTGTTTTCAGTCAGTCAATGTATGAGAGAGAGAGAGAGAGAGAGAGAGAGAGAGAGAGAGAGACAGACAGACAGACAGACAGACAGACAGACAGACAGAGGCAGAGACAGAGAGAGAGACAGAGGGTATAGCTATCTCTTGGGAAGAGCTCTGGAAGGGTCAGTCTTTCAAAGTTTATAGACAGAGACAGATAGAGAGTATAGCTATCTCTTGTAGAAGACCTATGCAAGAATCAGTATTTCAACGTTAACCTAAGCATACCATCCACCTATGCAGTTAGAGGCATGGCACAGTAGAGCTCTTTTCATCTTTGATCCACATAAAGCCTCACAAAGAAGCTAACCATCACTGTGCACTCATCACCTTTGTAGGGCGTTCATACCTCAGAAACAGAACAACATTCTGTTCTATATTGAGCATTCCCTGGAGTGTGTGCAAACTTTACAGTGAAATGCCAGTTCTACCTGATCGATCAAATTGATGCAAGTCCACATTCAGTTTGATCTATGGCCCTGGTTAGCTAATGTAAATATAAAACCCTGGTCAGATCGTTTAAATTCACAATCTTTCAATGTAAACACTTCGTAGGTATTGAATATGATTATGACGGTTTCATGACGGGAAGGGAAGGCAAAGAAGCATATTTATGTCGAGTCAGCTCGGCGAGGCCAGCCCCGGTGTAAACAGGAACGTGTGGACTCCAATCCGTTCCCATAATATTTTTGCTGGGTAAATCCTTTGTTAGCGCCTATAGCAATGTATTATGCAGTCAGGGAGCTATTGCCCCATCGACGAACTGTAAACAAAGACTGCAAGCTGGGCGAGCTGGCCTGCTATGATGTGTTTTATCGATAGGGGCAGTCTCTAGCTCTCCCACGTCGATAAGGGATGATACGACGTAAAACGTAACAATGCAACAAACTCCAGGAAATGTGTAATGATACAGCAGTTAAGGGGAAAAACGTAACAACTGTCATTTTTCGTGCGTGCGTGCGTCGGGAGTGGACGTATAATGCCAGAGCAATGCCTTTTTTTTTTTTTTGATTTATTTATTTTTTTTTTTTTGTTGCTGTCCCAACCTCTGCGCCACCTCAGAGGCAGTGCACCCACGCCGCTCATTCCGACACCCCGTCCACAGCCACAGCCCGGTCGGTCCCGCCGGCAATCCACAGGGAGCAGTCAATGTCAAGTCGTCAAGAGGCAACCCACCGGAGGAGACACTGCACTGCTGTCGAGTCACTTCGGTGGTGTTCAGTGGCGCCTGTTCTTATCTAACACACGCAGGACACCACCTACTATGCCCCCTACTGACGACAATAATTGCTTAGTCGCGGAGCCGGCGTGAGTGAGCTCTCCCCCCGGAGGGCGCCACCACGTCCGTCCAACGACAGCCCCCATGGACTCGCCGATACCGGTGACCCCGACGGAACCAAACCAAGGCCACAGATGTGAGAGGACATCGAAACTGAGGTCACCATGAGAGCAGGGCATGAAGGGCCACAGAATTTGAGACATTTTTTTTTAATGCTGATCGATGAGAATGAGGATGATTAAGATGATGCTACGGATTTCCATTTCGGTCTGAGACTACATGACAGGGCTGTACTCTACGCTTCCTTTCATAATATATCCCGGCGTCAACCAGTGTTGGTCAGGAAATTTGAGCAACACTCTCAGAAACGCATCCATTAAGTGGATGAAACTCGACTGTGTGGTCCCAGTCTTCCCAACTGAGTCCGCAGCAAACTCAACTCTGGGTCGAAGTCGGTCGGGGTAGAAAAACCCACATGACTCTGATGGGATTCGAACCCACGACCTCCCAGCCGGGAGTCCGCGACGCTAACCACTTCGCCACGGCGGCTGGTGCAATGCAATTTTTTTTGTCAAGACTACAATTACTGTACCCGACGGAACATTTGCAATTTAAATCCTTTGCTGTAGATGGCAAAACATCATTATTTTCATCAATTTGAATTTTCAGCAGCACTCACATGTACTTTTGGTAACTTTCCTTTATATTTTGCGGTCCACTTTGGCAACAGAGACCTTGTCGTAAATTTTCGAGTCTCTTGACATGATTCTCGGTGATTATTTTTTTTCCCCGTGGCTACTGGCCAGTATGTTCATTTTTTTTTTTCAAAAGTACACTTATATAAGCCTATTGATTTTTTTTTCAAAACCGTACTGCTATTGTTTTTCTTTCTTTTCTTTTTTATTTTTTTTTCAAAGTTACTACACTAAAGAAAATTGATGCAGCATTCTCCACGGAAAATGCGTTACATTTTTCGCGCTTGATGCTTGTTACAGTTCGATAGATTACGCACCTGAAAATTACAACACTGATTTACTTTAGTAGAGGCTACTGCATTGTTATGTATTACGTCAAAGCAGGTCGTCAAACATCTGTCATCACAGACGTTGTCATGAAGCGGACTAAAGCGCGTCAACAGTCAATAGCTTTAAATTTCGGTCAGCGTACCTCTGTATTAAAGCTCCAACACACATTGACCACTCTCTAATAAATGAGTCTACTCTACCCTTATTTGTCATTCACTGCGGACATCTAATCTTCACTTCTAGATATTGAAAAAAAAAAAAATGAAGAGAAGGAGAAGCAGGACGGATGTCGGTTTGCCTCTATGCATAAAATTTAGAATACTTCTTCACCCCGGATCAGTTGAACCTGGCAGATACCATGGTCAAACTAAAAGTGGAATCCTACCTACAACGAATTGACCGTTATAATCCACGCACGTCTTCAATCTAAAAAAAGAAATGGTAGCGGTCTTTTATATCTGCTGATCCGCATGATGCCCGTGATTCCCCTGAAGATTGACCTGGTCCAGCTTTAGCGTCAATTTTAATATCACGCATAAGAGGGCCTGAAATGTGGACAAGACAAAGCCCGAATTTTAGACACAAAAGCTGTTGAAACAAAAAAGTAATTCAGTGGAAAACATTTTTGTAAAAACAACTGTACAGCAGATTACCATATTATGACAAAGGAGATCCATGTAGTTCGGTTAACGCAACGCCATTGCTGATCGTACACATACATCTATTAGTCAGACTAACTCCTCCTTCCAAACTTGCTGACAACATCTGAATTGGATGCTTTGTCATCAGTCTTGTGTGGAATAAAAAAAGAATACTGGAGTGACCATACATGTACCTCGAGAAAGCAGACACGACGTTTCGAGTCACAGACTCTTTTTCGGAGGCGAAGGTTTGTTAATAACAAAATATCCGATTCGATTTCACACAAAAAGACCTAACAATTGGACAAAAAGAAATCAAAAGGTATGGAGAATGAAATGATAATGGTGATGATGATGATGATGACGATGATGATGATGATGATAATGACGACGATGATGATGATGATGATGATGATGATGATGATGATGATGATGATGATGATGATGAGCCTGCAGGTTACAAGACATACACATATATTGACATGTGTCCTCTGTGAAAATTTTCTGATTATTAGGTAGTCTGGCAAACCTGATTTCAACTTCTAAAAGAAAGTTAACTGATGTACACGGTACTGCCACACGTTGTGGTGATTGATTTTTCAACAACCCACATCCCCATCCCGAACCCCGCTCCTCTCTCTCTCTCTCTCTCTCTCTCTCTCTCTCTCTCTCTCTCTCCCTCTCTCTCTGGGTTTGGAACAATCCTTAGGACGCAAGATCCTTTTTCAGAACTTGCAACTCCGACAATACCAGAAAACAAAGCACAAATAGTACTTGTATATATATCTCTCTGTAGGATCTCTCTCTCTCTCTCTCTCTCTCTCTCTTCTCTCTCTCTCTCTCTCTCTCTCTCTCTCTCTCTGGGTTTGGAACAATCCTTAAGACGCAAGATCCTTTTTCAGAACTTGCAACTCCGACAATACCAGAAAACAAAGCACAAATAGTACTTGTGTATATCTCTGTAGGTAATCTCTCTCTCTCTCTCTCTCTCTCTCTCTCTCTCTCTCTCTCTCTCTCTCTCTCTCTCTCTCTCTCTCTCTCTCGTGTGCGTGTGCTTCGGACAATGCCTTGAATGCAGGATTTTTCTGGAGAAGTCACACCTCGGTCAATTCTAAACGCAAAGCACAGCACAAACAGTATTTATGATTACCAATATGGGTAGATAAACCGGTGAGTAAGGAAGCAAGTACAACTTCAAAACGGCTGGCAGACGGGATGGCAGGTTGACAGATTCATAGATAGGTAGGTCTCAAGACAGTAAGTGGCCAAGTATCTAGGCCTTTACATAGACAACCATGCATGTAAGTATGCCAGGGGCTCAGGAAATGAGAGGAAAAGGCGTGCAGATAGGTGGGTAAGTAGCTAGGAGACAGTGGGTATAAGAAGGCAGCCAGATTCGTAGGTCGACGAGTAGGTAGGTAGGTAAGTCGGTAAACAGATAAGTAAGTACGACGACAGTTAGGCATAAAAGTACCGGTAACTACTGAGCTACCTAACCTCCTTGCTGTTGACGATGAATGCAACGCCCCCCCCCCCCCCCACTTCCTCCCATCTCCCCCATTCCCTCCAAAACTGACGACAGTTATGCATAAAAGTATCGGGCAACTACCAAGCTAACTAACCTCGTCGCTAATGATAATAAATGCATACAGTCCCCCACCCCACCCCACCCCAACCTCCCATCCGCACTCGCTTCAAAATCGACGACACTTATCCATAAAAGTACCAGGTAACTCCCAAGCTAACCAACCTGTTGCTACTGACGGTAAATGCAAATAGTTTCTCCCCCCTGCCGAAACCCTTCCCCCGACTCCACTCCCTCCAAAATCGACGACGGTTAATGCATAAAAGTACCAGGTAACTACCAAGCTAACTGACCTCGTTGCTACCGACAGTAACTGCAAATAGTCCCCCCCCCCCCCCCCCCCCCCGCTCCCAAATTCGTCACATGGGTAGAACTCCAAGCTAGGCAAAGTCCAGGGTCATGGCTCTAGCTCAGGACTCAGAGGACGTTACGGCCAACCACGATAACATCTGAGGTCGGTCAGCTCGCTGAACAGCTATCATTAGTTTCCTTACTCGACCGGAGATAACTGATGTGACATATCATGTGACATATCCCCGTGAATGGTGGCAGGAGTGTAAGTACAATTCTTGAAACGGCCATGGGAGGATTGACTGAGTTCCCAACGCCACACTGATTCGAGTGATGTCAGCAAGAATGCTACCATGATGGAGTTTCCATATTTGAACAGTAATGAAAGAAACAGTGACTGAGAGAGAAAGAATGGGAAAGAGAACGCGCCACCACCACCACCAACACCTCCTCTCTCTCTCTCTCTCTCTCTCTCTCTCTCCTCTCTCTCTCTCTCTCACACACACACACACACACATACATACATACACCTCTCTCTCTCTCTCTCTCTCTCTCTCTCTCTCTCTCTCGCATACAAGAGAAAGAATAGAATGTTTTTTTCCTAAAATGCAACGATTTTTCCTTTAAGCGTGTGGACGAGAAGGAAGGCAAAGATAACATATCAAACTTCAAAGCTCACGGATCGTTCAACGCATAAAGCGGTCAGTACTCTCCAGTCATCATTTTAACATCAGTCCATCTTCTGCTCATCCTTTGGAGATCTCGTTAAATGGCTGGTGCCAGATCGTCTTCTAATAGCCTCTCTTTTCACCATTGCACTTTGCTGACGAGTCCGGACGAAGGCAGAAGCGAACCGGACCCAGCGCCGGTTGTCAGTCGTACTTGTCCTGGCCGTCCTTTGACTCGGCTCATTGGAGTTAAAGTCAGCCCACTGTCGTGGCTGAGGCATTTTTAGAGTTAAGGGCGCCTAACTTCTTCTCTTGGTTTGTATCAAGCTGCCAAGATTAACGGTAGGAGGCCTACAGTAGTGGAAACAAAGACATGTTTTTGTAGTGCTAATCATTTCGGAATATAACCATCAAAAACGGAATTTTCACTTTTGTTGTTGTTGTTGTTTGTTTGTTTGTTTGTTTTTTTTTGTTTTTGAGAAACAAAGAACCGCTGATCTAGGTAACTGAACAATTCGAAACGACCACGGTCAACAGATTTGTTTTTTCAGATTCACTCTTTTGGAAACAGAGGCTGGGTTTGGTTACTTCAAAGATTTGTCATGCAACAAAACAAAACATTACATCAGCTCTGTACCATCTGCAACACTATGGGTGGGGTCACATTTCCAGAAAAAGATCAAATCATGACGCTCCGATCGAGGGCCGGCTGTTGCTGTCTCTGACACCGTATGTCCACCAGATTCCACACTAGAAACCAACATTTATTATGTTCATGTGCTGCATATCCAATGACGGTGGGGTATATTCTGCAAGACTACCGCCGCTTCTATAATCACAGACTATCGCACTGAGCTGCAAAGACAAGATGGGAGAACATCGACAGTTCATGGAGAGTCTGCGTCGAGCTGCCGACTTAATCAGAGCTTTCAACAGACCTGAACTTTCGAAGAGAACAACAAAATGCTGCAGGTTGGTGAGAAGGGACAGCTAAACTCCTCTAAGTGAAAGGAAGTATAATCAAAGATGAATAAAAAGTTACTCGAAGCAAACACGAAATAAAAGCTGTCTTAATCATCATTAAAAACCGGAAACCAGATTAAATGCAAACCAACTATCCTTATCTTCATACTCCAAAAAGCTAAAACAAAACTTAAGATAAATAAAAACAAAAACAAAAAAAGCAGTAACAGCTACTTTAATCTCCACGCAATGTACTGCGGCACTTAACAAGAACTTGGGATCACCGTTATCAGAGCGTTTTCTTCTCTAGACTACTAGGTGTCGGACTCTCAACGATCAGCTCCTTTTCTCTTGATCATGTTCAGGTTTACCATTCACGTCCAAATCGGATGATGAATCAAAGAGGGATAACCGTCCCTGGAAGGCGTGGGAAGGGGACATGATTAACAATACATTCACCATCCCAGAGGAGTGTGGGAAGGGGACATAATTAACACTACACTCACCATCCCAGAAGACTGCGGGAAGGGCACCTAATGAACACTACATTCACCATCCCAGAAGAGTGCGGGAAGGGGCACTAATTAACACTACACTGACCATCCCAGAAGATGCGGGAAGGGCACTAATTAACACTACACTGACCATCCAGAAGATTGCGGGAAGGGAAACTAACACTACACTGACCATCCTAGAAGACTGCGGGAAGGGGAACTAATTAACACTACACTCACCATGCCAAAAGAGTGCGGGAAGGGGAACTAATTAACACTACACTCACCATGCCAAAAGAGTGCGGGAAAGGGAACTAATTAACACTACACTCACCATGCCAAAAGAGTGCGGGAAGGGGAACTAATTAACACTACACTCACCATGCCAAAAGAGTGTGGGAAGGGGAACTAATTAACACTACACTCACCATGCCAAAGAGTGCGGGAAAGGGAACTAATTAACATACACTCACCATGCCAAAAGAGTGTGGGAAGGGGACCTAACTAACACTACACTCACCATGCCAAAAGAGTGTGGGAAGGGACCTAACTAATACTACACTCACCACCCCAAAAGAGTGTGGGAAGGGGACCTAATTAGCGATATATTCACTATCCCAGAAGAGTGGGAAGGGGACCTAATTAACGTTACAATCACCATTCCAGAAGAATGAGGGAAGAGGACCTGATTAACATTACAATCACCATCCAAGAGGAGTATTGGAGAGTGACCTAATTAACACTATATTCACCATCCCAGAAGAGTGTGGGAGGGGGACCTAATTACCATTAAGTTCACTATAACAGAAGACTGCAGGTGGGGGACCTAATTGACACTACACTCACCATCCCAGAAGACTGGGGAAGGGGACCTAGTGAACACTACATTCACCATCCTAGAAGACTGCAGGAAGGGGACCTAATGAACACTACATTCACCATCCTAGAAGACTGCAGGAAGGGGACCTAATGAACACTACATTCACCATCCTAGAAGACTGCAGGAAGGGGACCTAATGAACACTACATTCACCATCCTAGAAGACTGCAGGAAGGGGACTAATGAACACTACATTACCATCCTAGAAGACTGCAGGAAGGGGACCTAATGAACACTACATTCACCATCCCAGAAGACTGCAGGGAAGGGGACCTAATGAACACTACATTCACCATCCTAGAAGACTGCGGGAAGGGGACCTAATGAACACTACATTCACCATCCCAGAAGGACTGCAGGAAGGGGACCTAATGATCACTACATTCACCATCCCAGAAGGACTGGGGAAGGGGACCTAATTAACACTACATTTCACCATCCCAGAAGGCTGGGGGAAGGGGACCTAATTAACACTACACTCACCATCCCAGAAGGGACTGCGGAAGGGGAACTAATGAACACTACACTCACCATCCCAGAAGGACTGCGGGAAGGGGACCTAATGAACACTACACTCACCATCCCAGAAGACTGCGGGGGAAGGGGACCTAATGAACACTACATTCACCATCCCAGAAGGCTGCAGGAAGGGGACCTAATCAACCCTAAATTCATCATTCCAGGAGAGTGTAGGAAGGAGATCTAATTAATGAACGCTATATTCATCATCCCACGCGATGCCGGAAGGAGACCTAATTTACACTACCTTCACCATAAGAACGACTACACTTGCCAACAGAACGACAACACATTAAAAAAGGCAGCGAAAAGGCCCACCAGGCGCCGGCAAAATTGGAGCTGGCACTATGCGATGGTAGCGTTAGTGCTCTGGCTAAACAGATAATCTGTCGTGCTTTGCAAAAGAAAAAGAAAACAGTGGAATCTGTCATATTAGCGGGTAGTGCACTCGACTGGTCATTCATTAATATGTAATACGCGTTTGAACGTTTATTTCTGAGACTTTCGCTGTGACACATTCCATTCCCTCTCTCTCTCTCTCTCTCTCTCTCTCTCTCTCTCTCTCTCTCTCTCTCTCTCTTGTATGTGTGTGTGTCTGTAAGAAAGAGAGAGAGAGAGAGAGAGAAGAGAAAGAAGAGAGAGAGAGAGAGAGAGCGAGAGAGCGGGTGACAGAGAAAGAGAGAGCTCCTGCGGACATGCCTAGGACAGGCCTGCACACGTCTATGTGGTTATGAAGTCTTAGTGTCAACAAATGAATTGCTCGGAGATAACCACCTCCTGCGTACATTTATGTGGTTACGAGCAGTCTTGACGTCAATGAATGAACTGCTCGGAACCACACACACACACAAACAAACAAACAAACAAACAAACAACTTATAAACAAAAGGACACAAGGCTGAAACGCGAGTGAACTGGAGAATAGAACACAAATGACGGAGTGTAACAAACCAGCCATTTTCTTGAAAGAAACAACAGCAAAGAGACAGAAAAAAAAGCCAGAAAAAAGGAAGGCATTATACAACAAAACAAGCTAGACAGGGAAACAGAACAAATGTGAGAAAACTGAAAAGAATGAGAACCTTGTGCTTGAAGATTGTTCAAAGGTGTCCCACGGAGGCAGTCTCCTGTGTTCACACGACCTTTTATACACAACCTTGTCGGCAAATTTAAACGCAGCCAACAAAAGGTAATACGGCGAAAACAAAACACAACCAGTCTGTTGTCTGCGCAAAGAAATTTCGCGACTTAACAGTGAGATTCTATGTTCGGGAAACCATGGACTGCTGCACGGGAGACCTTTTCAAGTGAACTGAAAATAGGCCCGATTCACTTGCTAGATTTCTGTGAATTCATCGTTCCTCATCAGTTTGTTTGTTTGTTTTCCGAAAAAAAAAAGATTGTGTGCATCGTACTGATCTTAACTTGTTTTTCTTTTTTTGTTTTATATTGATCTGCTCCTTTATTTTCACCTCGTAAGACGAATTAGCGACAAAATACTGTAATAACATTCAAACCTATATATTAAAGTTTTTCAATAACTTGTCAGCATACAGCATACCCACAAAGGCTCTTTCCTTAGAATGGTGGAATTGGAAAAAAAAAAGTGGGGCAGGGGGAGGGAATGGGAAAGGGCGGGGGGGGGGGGGAGGGGGGTACGGAGGAGGGTTGGGGGAGGGGGGGGGAGGGGGCAGGAGCCTAAGTTTCTCGTATCCATTTATTAAAATGACGTAACTGTGTATAATGTAAAAATTGTACCCAGAGAGAAGACGCAATCCTCCGCACAATACCGACAACCACTTCACAAATGAAGATAGATTGCGCCCCACTTTAGAGCTAGCCTTTTATAATGCTTGTGAACGACATTCAGTCATTTCTGAAACAAGTAACCCCAAATTGTAAACACATCTAGAAATTGACTTTACAACGAAAGTGTCAACTTTGATATCCACTCAACTGCTATTTGGGATATCTTGAAGACAGACAAACAAAGAGGCCGAAAACAATATCCTGTTTCAAAGAACTACGCCATAACGCAGAGTACTCGACATTCTGTTTCAAAGAACTACGCTTTCACGTTGGGTAACCCTGTAATACAATCCCCAAGAATGACCTACCTGATCCTTATCAGCGGCAATGTCTGACGGCGATGGTTGTGCATCAGCTGCAAGCGGATCCGACGATTGTTGATGAGCTGTTGCAGTTTATGGGTTTCCGCCTTCTCCACTGCCTCCTCGTAGCGATTCTCATGAGAGTAGCGGAGAGGGGGGAGGGAATGGGTATAGTGGCGCTTCAGAACCACAACTGACTTAGTCTGGTCCTTGTCAGGCATCTTCTCAGGGTACACTTTGACGGTACAAAGAAAAACCGAAAATGACCGTCGTTTTCATCGTTGATCGTATTCTGATGTCGGGTTCTTGTTTGCCAGCACAATCTATACGTAAATTCATCATATTATTTCTTTTATCAGATGAATTCTCTTTTCGCATGAGCAAATCTGTGTTTGTGTTTGCACGTACTGGTTGCCAGGTTTGTTTTCAGTCTCTTCTCGAAGAAGTTTTTGAAGATATGGAATACATCTATTTTAAAATGTTTCAAGACTTCCATCAAACGCAGTTAAAACACCAAACCTCCCTGACGTTTGTTACAATGGCTGCCAGCGTTACCAAACAAACCGTTAAATAAACATTTTCAATAATTCTATGTCCAACTCTTTTTTCATTCAGTCACAAATTCTTGGAACCTAACTGCGAACGTTTTGTCGCCCAAGCCAAACTACAAATAAACTGATCAAACTGACAAAGACACTGTTATGCTCGCGCTGGACCACTCGCGTTCTTCCTTCAATCCCATTTAGAAGTAGACACACACTCAGTTTTCTATGACATCATGAACAGGCACAATCGTAGTTCGTGATCAACCGCATAAAATCTACCTGCACTGCCAACTGCGCTGATTAGTCCGCCTAGCTGACCTCCTGACTGATTCCACTTCCAGATAGGACCGGTGCGGCGTGGCTATAAACTCGGGTTACTTCCACTCCGCCAAGTTCTGGACCAGCGCTCTGCTCAACACGCCACGGGTCAACACATACTGAATCGTAAACAAAACCTCTCGGTGAATCGGTGTTAAATCACCAGCTTGTTGGAGTCCGGGGAAGGCTGTTGTCACCGCTGGCCACGGAAAGCAACAGGCACAGACTTGAACCCGTGCTTGGTCCTAAGCTCACCAGTGGGCTAGATATATGGCTTGCTTACTTTTATTGTCAGCCAACACTATGCGTGGACAGTCACGATACCCGTTGCCCTGTTCACCCGTCTGGACCCTCTCTATCAGCTGTGTATAATTCTCAACAACGGCGGAAAGTGCTACTCGCTCCTCAGAAATGTGAGGTTTTGCCCGACGCTGAAGTGTTCTATTCACCACTGCAGAAACAAGTGGAAACCGAGCTATGTGGTCTGCAGTTCTGAACCTTCCTCCCATAGAATTTCCAGTGTGTTTTTCCTACTCTGCGGGGGTTTCCTTTCTCTGGTTCCGAATCAAACTCCTTGGCTGGATCTCCACGCTTCACTGACTTTGTATCAAGTCTTTGAAAGGACTGTTCCTGTCCCTGTCTACAGACAAAAGTCAGCAACAAAAAAAAAAGAAGAGAGAGAGAGAGAAGGGAGGAAGAGAGAGGGGAAGACGAGACAGACAGACAGCAGACAGACAGACCGACAGACAGAGACATAGAGAGCCACACACACACACACACACACACACACACACACACACACCACAGTACAGAGAGAGAGACATGAGAGAGAGAGAGAGAAAGGGGGGGGAGACAGAGACAGAGAGAAAACGAATAGTGGATGGAAAAGGGGGGGGGGGGGGGAGGAGACAAAAATGTGTCGCTGTGGCGTGTGTGTGTTGTTGTGTGTGTGTGTGTGCGCGCGCGTGCGTGCGGTGTGTGTGTGTGTGTGTGTGTGTGTGTGTGTGTGTGTGCCGGCGCGCGTGCCGTGCGTGTGTGTGTGTGTGTGTGTGTGTGTGTGTGTGTGTGTATGCGTGCGTGTCTCCTCGTGTAGGAGCTTGCGTTAGTGCGTGTTTACGCTAAAGCTATTCTCAGACGCAAATATCGCTCGCTTTTCCCACACGTTCTATCATTATTTAAACCTCTCAAAGCCTTTCATTCCAAAACGCCTTTTCTTCCAGTGACAGGAATATGACAGAACACCGATCAACAAGGGGAATGTTTCAATACCTCGGCTGGAACCCACCGCGGATCTGGTAGCACTGCATAGTGTTTGTGGACTGTTGATTCCGCTTCCAGAAAAGGACTAAAAGCCCGGCTGACAAGAGGGTGCTGAGGATTACGAAACCGACAATCCACCAGAACAACAAAGCCGCGGTTGAAGAGAGAGTGGATAGTGCCATTTAACACCATTGAGACCACATTAGTTCTCAAAGCTGAAGGGGGTGAGTGAGTGAGTGAGTGAGTGTGTGTGTGTGTGTATGTAGTGTGTGCGTGCGTGCATGATGCGTGCGTGCATGCATATGCGTGTGTGACTGCGTGCGCGGGCGTGTGTGTGTGTGTGTGTGTGTGTGTGTGTGTGTGTGTGTGTGTGTGTGTGTGTGTGTGTGCCCGCGTGTCAGAATGTAAAAATGTAGTTTTAAGGTGATTGTGAGTGTCTCCATGGGTCACCTAGCGCATTAGCACGTGTGTGTGTGTGTGTGAGAGAGAGAGCGCTTTACTGCAGATAAACATTGATTAGTATATTGTGAATATGAAGAACAGTGTAGAGAGAAGCCAGATATCTCTCTCTCTCTCTCTCTCTCTCTCTCTCTCTCTCTCTCTCGTCCTGCGTCTGTACAATGCAGAAAAGAGCACGATAAACATGTCTGTGTTAAGAGTTGTCTTCCGAGTGTGAGTGAATTTGTCTCCAAATGCATGCTTTAAAACTTGAATCTTACAACAGAAATAACAAAGAGTCTTTGTGAAAGAATGGATCGATTTGCCGTGATACTCCACGAAAGAATGATGACGATGCAAATCTTTAATCTCAGGATAAACTTACAGCAACTGTAAAAATAATAAAAAATAAATTAAAAAAAAATTCAGTTGCGTGCAGGAATGACTGAACCATGGGGAAATATTAGGAAAAGCTTAACCCAACGGTAACGTGTGCATAATCTTGAACACCAGCAAGCAAAGAATGACAGTCAGGTCAATTATGGACAAATCTACACATAAAACTAACTGATGTGCGGAAAACGCAATTCAATCCAAACGCCATTTCGGTAAAAAGTTAATTTTTCCAAGCTGAGCAAAACAACTCGTGGCACTCGAGAGGGCACCAGACTACAATCATACACCGTATCTTACAACTCAAAAATATTTTCCTCTGCGTGAACACACTGATTTTCTAGTATTTAGTTATTTAGCCAACAACCACAAGTCCTCCCACATCGTTTTTAACTTTGTGTGTAACAGTTTTGCTGCGTTTATTTCATACTGAATGTTCGAAAAGTGCATGGCTGGTATCTGAACAGCAGCTTATCTTATTAGGATGTAAATGCTTGAAGGATGAAAAGAGCTGAAGACCAAGACTATAGATTTTGGAATAATTTCGTCAAAAATGCAAACTGCACTTCGAGAAAAACAGGCAGGGTTTCGACAAGACAGATCATGCAAAGACCAGATAGCAAACCTGCGAACTGCTATCGACAGTCATTAGGATAGCAGTCTCCTTGCACGCTGCATCTGTGGACTTCGAAGAAGCATTGTAGTGTTGACAGGGACGTCATTTGGAAGTTTATACACAACTATGGCTGTCCACCATTATTCATTACCATCATCCAGCAACTGTACGACAAATTCACCTGTCAAAGTCACACACAACGACATTCTAGGTGCAGACTGGTATAAGACAGAGCTGCCTTCTATAACCACCATCTTCTTGTCGTTGGTCTACTGGATCATAAAGAATTTCGCAGATGGCAGAGACAGTGGACTTTTACCAAACACATGTAAGACTTGAACTTTGCTGAGGATGTCAGTCTCCTCTTGTACAGGCATCCGGATGCTCAGGCAAAACAAGCCGGCCTAGCTGAGAAAGCAAAGAAAACAGGCCTCCCGGTTACCATAAAGAAAACTGAAGTTATGCAGGTAAACAGCAAATAGCAGGATTCCAGTCAGTTAAGAGACGAAAATGTCAAAGAATTTGATAAATTCATCTACCAAGGCAATGTCGTCAGCAAAGATGGTGAGGCAGACCAAGACATCCGCAGCCGCATCAAAGGGCACGGAACGCTTTTAACACTATGCAACATGTATGGGATTCTACGAACCTTTCGCTCCAGACCAGGATCAGAATTTGGAACACGAATGTGAAGTTTGTTCCGTTACATGGTTCAGAGAACAACAAAATGTAACAATCTTCACGCAGTCATCAACAAGCGCCTTAGGTTCATCCTCAACATCGGATGGCCAGAAATCTTTTCTTACAAAACCCCGTGGGGACAGAACCACACAAATTTCTGTACACTTACAGATACAGAAAAGGACATCCTGCTGGATTGGCCCACACGCTACGAAAGCCTCCTACCATCAGGTCAGGGCAGACACTTGAGTACAATCCATACGATCCCCGCAGGGGAATGAAAGACAGGGCGCTCTTGACAGACTGGGCGTCAGTGCATGCAATCGGAAGGGAAGGCAACCGAAGGGAAGCGAGGAACCGAGACTGCTGGAAGGGTGTAGCCGCAGTCTTAAGCGTCAAGTCAGGTAAGTCAAGTCAAAGGCAGCCCACCGGACTCTAACCTAGCGGTAAGCAGCTTTATTGACCTTTCAAACACTGGGTGTGGAAGAAATACTTTTCAGATACCAGCGGTTCGCTGAACTGATTGAACAATTTATGACAACCACACATGCGTCTGATCGCATCAAATGAAATATGTTAACACAAAGTGAAACAGACTGATCAAAAGAAAGAAAAAAATCATCATCATTTCTTGGAGGTCTGTACTTTATAGTTTATAAAACCTTATGTATGTCAAATGTCCTGCTCTTCGCAAGGTTACACTGAACGAATAGCACTGGACCTATGTAGCTTTCAAAGTGGCGGAAGCACTGTGCTAACAAGCTGCATATTTTTTCTCTACTCTCTCATCATAGAACATATAATAACACTGTCACATTTTGTTTCTTTGATAAATGTTGCTCTGATACAGACAGACAGAAAGAGAGAGAGAGAGAGAGAGAGAGAGAGAGAGAGAGAGAGAGAGAGAGATGTGTGTGTGTGTGTGTGTGTGTGTGTGTGTGTGTGTGTGTGTGTGTGTGTGTGTGTTATGTGTTTTTTATTTGTACATTACAAAATATGCATTAAAAAAAAAAAAAACTTTAGTTACGTGTGTCATAGACTGATTAGCATTCCCTCCCCTTCTCTTTCTACCAGAGAGAGAGAGAGAGAGAGAGAGAGAGAGAGAGAGAGAGAGAGAGAGAGAGAGAGTCAGCGGCAAGAGAGGAGGGAGGAGAGAGAGAGGATGAGAGAGAGGGGGTTGGGGCAGACAAAAGAGAGACAAAGGTACAGAGACAGAGACAAAGGGAGCATATGTGCCCAACCAAATTCCCAGAACAAGTGCAACGGTGGAAGAAAGTGTGTGCATGTTTTGATAAGCGAGCGCACAGAGATTCCTCCCGTGATATCCTGGTCCACAACACTGACCTCAGGACGTGGGAAATCTGAGCTGGTTGGTTGTGTTGCATGCTGTGTCTCGTGTCCTCCCTGTGGTTACTGTACAATCGAGGGGCCGGCGGGAAACAGAATATTTTGAAGGACTAGCTCAATCGACATATGTTGAACGGAGATGTCCGATAGCCCCCTGCTGCAAAATCAGTACGATTGTTGGCAAGCCGAACCTTGCTGAAACTTATGCTCGTGTGTGCGTGCGTGCGTGCGTGCGCGCGCGCGCGTGTGTGTGTGTATGTGGTGTGTGTGTGTGTGTGTGTGTGTGTGTGTGTGTGTGTGTGTGTGTGTGTGGATTCTTTCTTTTTCTCAGCCTGCATTATCGATTAGGATTAGTTCTGAATTAAGATATAAGAAGAAAAGGACGGAGGAAAAGCAGAAGAAGGAAAAAAGAGCATAAAATAAGATGAGGAGATAAGCCCAGAGGAAAGAGGGAGGGGTAAGAAAATGAGACAACGACGAAGACACCTTGAAATAAGAGCTGTCCCGTAAAAAACGTTGCCGACACTTTGTGAAACCCACCACCACCACCCCACTGTTACACACACACACACACACACACACACACACACACACACACACACACACACACACACACACACAGAGTGTACACACGTGTGTATGACAAGAAACCAGCGAAAAAGTACATGTGCACACGTGTGTGTGGTAAGGAACTAACAAAAAGAAAGGAACATTGTTATTTTCTGTGTTTCGTTTTAACTCTCCACTTTGCACGAATGTGTATTGAAGGAAAATTTAAAACAAAATAAAGAAATGCAAAGAACATGTTCTGAAGGCGTGGAGACACTGGTAGGTAAGCCTTTTGGGGAGATGGAAACACGAGTTTATGATGAAACAAGATTTTACTTTCAAATCATCTATCCAGCAGACATGTACATCATTTCTCAGGTAGTTGGTCATGTTCTTATTAGAACACACGCACTCACTTTGAAGACAGTGTCCAGGAGGGAGGGGCCTCGCTTCTTATCGGAGGTTGACATTGCCCAAACAAAAGGATGATTAACGGATGGGTGAAGATTTTCCTGTTTGAACGTATATAGCTTACTCCATACACAACATTGTGACGTGGGAAAAGGAGAGTGAAAGGATAACGGTAGGACGGGTAAGACGGATATGGACGCAGTACAGAATCAGTGGCACATTGTCTGTATGTTCCTGGTTGCGCTTTTTTATGACAGTTTAGGCAAAAAATAGTGCGATATGGGCTCTCTCTCTCTCTCTCTCTCTCTCTCTCTCTCTCTCTCTCTCTCTTACCATTTACCATGAAGTCTATGGTTTTTCTCCAGTTTGCATACTGACTAGCGTGCTTAGGTGTCGACACGCTGCGTAAAAAAATGTGTATAAAAAAAAAAAAGAAAAAAAAGCACTTCTCTGTTTCTCTGTTTATATACTATACCATTTCTCTACTGTGATGAACGCAAACTTTCTCTATAAGGAACGACAGATGTTACTACATTCCGTATGAACTGCCTCATATCTGTGATGGTATTGGCACTTTGTTCTTCTCATTCGTATCAAATATCATTGCTCTGACAATACAAGATATGGCTTATCTTGTATACCAGGCGTCACCCCTTCTCCCCTCCCAGTAAAAAAATAAATACCAAAAACAAGTGCCAGAGATGTAATAATTTTCCAAAATAAGCACAGTTCATCATTTTCCAACATTACAATACTCAGTATCACCAACACCACCATATTCTGCCGTATTCTACGCACAGATTTTACCATATTGCTGTGAGACATCGGCACACAATTTCTCCACTGGTATGACGCGGTGTCTCCAACCGTTCCTACACCACCTGGAAGCCAGGTCTGGGCTCTCTGCCACCCAGAAGTACTGTCTCTCTGACGGGGACAGCGTGAGGGGGGTCACTCACCTTTTGGAGGCCAGGTCCGACTCCGAGGACAAGAGCTGCTGCTGTTTCTTGGTCAGGTGGTCTATCAGCTGCCTGACGGTGGGGATCTTTTCTTTCTTTGGAGTCGGTCGTCGGACTAAGCGGACCCGAACTCCGTGGTTGGCGTACAGGTGGGTCAGCAGCTCGCATCCAGCGGGCAGGTGCAAAGTGCCGTCTGGATCCACCCGTACCCGCCTGTCTGCCCCCTCCACTGGCATGCACAGCACGTCACCCAATGTAACCCAGTTTATTCTTAAGGAAATATTTTTTTGTACTCATCGTTTCGTGTCCACCCATTCACTGACAAGGGCAGCACAATGGACCGCTCAACAACGATCTCATGCGACTCTTTTTCCTTTAATCAGGATTTGTCATGATCTTGTGACTAAGAAAAATCGGTTCTGTTTAGATTAGGTCAGTGCACGTATGCCCACTTTTTTCTTCCATCTTCACGAAATACGCAAAACCAACTGCTCATTCAATATACAAAACAACGAGATAAACACTGGAATGTTAGTCGTGTATAATTTCAAGTGCAAATTTCAGAAAAACGATGAACAGCCTTAGCATTGAAGCAGTAAATACAGAGAATTTAAGGACTGTCATTTATTAATCAAACACTATCTTGTTTAATATAGCACTTGCCTAATCTGTTCCCATCTCAGTTAATATCACCAACATTTACCCATTATGTGTGGTTGTTTTGACAACTCACAGCCCAGTGAATGTATTGTTCATTTCGCTACCATTCGAATACACACAGATGAACTGAAGTAGAGACTAAGACAGGTTATGCTGTATAATATTGTAACTTTAAAAGCCAAATGAAGAATCCTCTGTCCACGTATTCAGAAACTGACATTATCATCCAGCTAACATGGTTGACAATGAGTCTTTTCTTTTCATCTAAACTACAACACACACACACACACACACACACACACACACACAACACACACACACACGCACGCACGCACGCACGCACGCACGCACGCACGCACGCACACACACACACACACACACACGCACACACACACACACACACACACACACACACACACACACACACGAAAGAGACATTAGCTTTAAACACCAAGTCAAACACCTACCAAGACGACACTGATTCTTTGACTGAGTGTAGGAATGGAGAGCGAAGGTGGGAAAGACGGGCGAGCTTCATTCTTCTTTCTGGCATTTTTTTTTTTTTTTTTCACAGTTTAATGTCACTCACACGGGCAAAGAATGAACAGACGTTTGGCTTGTAAACAACTGTTTGATAAATTTCCAGACGCATTGAATTACCAGCAGCGTTTAACTCGACCCACCAAGCAAAACAACAAACAAACAAGCAAAACAACAACTGCGCCTGAGTTCCCTGTGAACGGGTGTGTGTGTGTGTGTGTGTGTGTGTGGTGGTGTTGTGTGTGTGTGTGGTACATGATCTAGCCCCAATCAAGTCCTGTCGGATCTTTGACATAGCGAATGCTGTTGTCTACATAAGTGCTTCAATCTTCAGATCACTGTGACCAAAACCTGATACTCAAAATTCTTAGTTCTCCTGTTTTTATTTGTGTTTTTCAATATAGTTCAGCCAGCCCCCCCCCCTCCCCCCCCCCCCCCCCCCCCCCCCCCCCACACACACACGCGGTATGTACAGTAGTAATGCGTCCGAATTGACATTTTTTTTTTCTTTCATTAAATAAACGGGTACAACCTCTTAACAATCATTAACGAAAGTTTGTGTGTGGATAATACTCCATAGGAACCTGTGACATGACAATTTTTTCTTTTAAGTATACATACATACATATATACATGCGTGTATAGATACAGATATATGTATGTATATATATGTGTGTTATATATATATATATATATATATATATGTTAATTGTGTATGTGTGTGTGTGGTGCGCACGCGCGCGCGTGTGTGTGTTCCCCTTACTGCTTTACCTATCCCTTGTTCCTTTTCCTGTTATAAACGTATCTACCATGTGTACTGTTAATAACTGCAGACCTGGTTAATTTCTTCAACCTGGGCCCAGGCACTAGGGAAACTGGAAAGTCAGTCACAAATCACGCTAATCGTTTCAAGACTGGCCGATATTTATAGGGTAAACTTGTCTATTTGGCCATTAATATTTAAATCTATATCTTCTTCTTACTCCGAAACGGGGAGAGAGGGGAAAAAAAAAGGAATTGACGGGTTTAAACTTCTACCAAAGTTTATTTCGAACACAAAAAGGGTTTGTAAAGATGATAGAAAAGGCACAGGAACAGGTAATCGGGTTCTTGATGGCTGTAATCCGGGTAAACACGGAGGGTCGGAGAGAGGTCAAAGACCGAAGGAAACGATATCAGCTATTATGAAGAATGCGTCTGTGAACCATATATTTGACCATAAATCAAATTTAAATTCCGCACAAATAAATCATACAGCAGCTGCGTCTCATACACTTTCCACAAGACTATCAGTGACGGCAATCTTCGTGATCACTGTCTGCGAGCAGACAGACAAATGGGGGGAGGGATGTGGACGGGACGAAAGGGCGGGGAGGGAGTGCAGGCGGTGGAGGGGGGTGGGGGGTGGGGAGGGAGGGATTTTGTAACAGGGCTACCGATATCAAAATCACTACTCTAAACCGAACATCCAAGCGACATACACAGTGACCTACCTGGTCGCAGCATGGCGGCAGTGATAATCCCACCGAGGCACAGAGAGCAGAAGTCGGCAGCGCGGAATGCCGGTGTTGGCCACCCCTTTTCTTAACACACACACACACACACAACACACAAACCCGCCCTCTCTCTCCCGTCACCACCGGCTGTCTAGTACCAACACAGGTCACTATTAGGACAACATGCTCCGCTCTTGGCTCCCATTCTCTCGGGGGACTTCAAGTGTAACGGAACCGGATTGCATAGACAATAAGCCACCTCGGTATCTTTGAAAAGCGACGCTGACTTGCTGCTGTTCGGTTTCTCAAAGACCGACCGTAACCTGATCTTCGAGACTGACACACGTGCGCACGGATGAAACACACACACACACACACACACACACACACACACACACACACACACACACACACACACACACACACAGAGTTGATAAACCCCAAACACACTGACTGGGAACTAGAATGGCAACATGATTTCACAGACCGCTAAGTCGATCGTTTTCAAAGACAAATTTACGATGGTCAGGTCATTACGAACAACAGCGAACACATGTAATTTTCGCAGATAAATAACCCCTCCCTGTTGCAAGCTAACGGGGCGGGACATCTCTGGATCCATTCAATCTTAATCCTTACACAACCCACCCCGCCACGACGTTGGAAACCACCGGCGTTTAACTCCTGTCTTCTTAACTACCGCCACACTACAGACGAGTGCACGCGTTCACCCATTCGGGGATGATTGTAGTCTTTTTATTTATTTATTTTTTTTGCCACTGCAATCAAGGGCCAGCGTGGTCATGACCACACTGAACGGAACCACAAATGCAATAAGTAAAGCTGAAAAGTCAGTCAGTCTTTATTGTCGGCAGCTGCATCTGGAAAGCAATAAACTTGATCTATGAGGGGCTGGGAAATTTACAAGCGGGGGCTGTCTTCAGACGACAGGTAGAGTTTTATTGTGACTGCCGTCCATATCTTGTCAACAATAAACTCCAGATAAGGCTGTCGGAAAGGAGATCTATGCGGTGCCTGGGTCACCCGGCAGGTAAGGGCGATATGAAAAGAGGGGGGTGTTTGTTCGTGTGCCGTAATGTGACACATGAAAATGCGGCGGTTGTAGAATCCCGTGGGTGACAGGAGCGCGCCAGTACGTTTTTGTGGTGGAGCTGAAAGCACTCCCGTGTTGCTTTTCAAGGCGGAGGTAAAACCCCTGCTGGATAATCTGAACGAAAACTTGCGTGCGTGCGTGCGTGTGTGTAAATATGTGTGTGTGTGTGTGGTGTGTGTGTGTGTGTGTGCTGTGTGTGTGTGTGTGTGTGTGTGTGTGTGTGTGTGGTGTGCGCGCGCGCGCGCGTAAGTGTGTGCGTGCGTGTGCGTGCGCGCGCGCGCGCGCGGTGCGTGGTGTGTGTGTTTGTGTGTGTGTGTGTGTGTGGTGTGTGTGTGCGCGCGCGCGCGCGCGCGCGCGCGCGCGCGTGCGTGATAAACAAACAACTAGTGGCCTGAGCTGCCGTAATCGTCGCTCAGTATTGACCACGGTCACCAGTTATTCCTTAAACAAACAACAGATTCATACCAACCTTGCCACCACCCCTTAAGACCTAGCCTACGCGTCCTCCGTAGAGCCGATTGGGAAAACCGCCCGCACCTCACACGGTCAGACTCGTCCGTGTGAAATGTGCTAACGCATGTTGCGCACAAAGATGACGAGCTGGCAATAAACCGACTGATTCGGAATGTGGAACGAATTGAAAGTATGAATCGGTGCACAACTGGAAGTGATGCGGTGGAATTTTGCTTTTATCTTTCTTTCCTTTTTTGTTTTTTTTGTTTTTTTGTTTTTGTTTTTGTTTTGTTTTGTTTGTTCAGGGACAATTTTACAAGAGGTCATGTCAATGTTAAGTAGTATCAGCAGTTGTTGCTTTTTTTTTTTTTTTTTTTAATTCTCCATTGCCCTCCGCTAACGGAGTGGTGCCACTTTTTTTTTGAGGGGGGGGGGGGGGGGGGGGGCATTCTCACAGGTGTAAAGCGGTAATCTCTTAGTGTAGAAGACAGGCTTCAGCCGTTACGAACATCTTCCGTTGTGCAAAGGGGTTGCCCCTCACCATCCCAAATGTTTGGCTGTATTTAAAACAAACCTTTTTCAAATCAACCCTGAAGTTGAAACGGCTCGTGTCAGGACGTCTTCAGAAATGGCATTTACCGAACCTGTCATGTATGATTTTGATGGATCAGAAAATAGTGCCGTGTATCGGTCTCGGTTGACGAACAAACGGACATCATCCCGAAAGCTTTACAGGCCCTTACACAGATAGTCATGCAGCAATATTTCTTCGACGATGCAAAACGGCCGCGTCACGTTGGCTCATCGGGCGTACAGGAATATTGTTTGCAGGCCAGCCGAACATGACATCATTTCAGGGGCCTGAGGGTCAACAAAAATGTGCTGCTGTGCACGTGGGTATGATGCTGTGACAATCCCATGGAAACGAGTGGCGATAATGCGTCTCCAAGTACCAGTCTGCTTAAAATAAGACTGGTAATTTCAATGTAGGAAACAAACATGTTCACAAGAGGATCATGCCGCTGTGTCTTTCCAAAGTGACTGCACTGGCAGAACCACTGGATACTTTCTGACTTCTCGGGTTATCTGCGTGTATCTTTTGTGTAGCTCAGCCACTCATCCATTGAGCTCCAAGCCTGGAACTGATTGTATTCATTACAGTCGCATTCAAATCACTTCCGACAAGTTTACGTCTTGAGCACTAGGATTTCTGAAAAGGAATCAGAAATGCTAGAGTGAAAATCTCTCTCCCTTCTCTATCTCTGTCTGTCTGTCTGTCTGTCTGTCTGTCTGTCTGTCTGTCTCTCTCTCTCTCTTCTCTCTCTTTCTCTCTCTCTTCTTTCATGCACGAATGAGAACTAACTTTGTGAAGTTAAAACTCACGCACACAAACACATACATGCACTCATGCACACACACACATACGACCATGCACACTGAAAGAGATGAAGATGGCACCTAAAGTATCGCTTCCTCTGTGTGTGTGTGTGTGTGTGTGTGTGTGTGTGTGTGTGTGTGTGTGTGTGTGTGAGTGTGTGTGTGTGTGGTGGGCGCGCGGGGGGGCGCGCGCGGTGTGTGTGTGTGTGTGTGTTGTGTAAGAGAGATAGAGGTGGGGGGGGGGGCAAACGGCGAGAGAAGCTTGGATACTAGAAAGAGACAATGTGCACAGAGAGAGAGAGAGCGAGAGACAGAGAGCGAATGAGAGACAGAGAGAGAGAGAGGGCTAGAGACAGAGGAGAGACGAGCGAGCGAGAAGAGAGAGAGAGGGGGGGGGGATAGAGTCTGGGATACTTAGAAAGAGAAAACGTGTACAAAGAGACAGGCAGACAGACAGACAGACAGAGAAGGCTGGGATACCTAGAAAAAAAACTACGTGCACACAGAGAGAGAGAGAGAGAGAGAGAGAGAGAGAGAGAGAGAGAGAGAGAGGGGGGGGGCTGGGATACCAAAAAAGAGCCTACGTGCACACAGAGAGAGAGAGAGAGAGAGAGAGAGAGAGAGAGAGAGAGAGAGAGAGAGAGAGAGAGAGAGGTGGAGAAAGAAAAGGGGCCTGGATGCACTAGAGAAGGTTCAAAGAGACTACGTGAAAGAGAGAGAGAGAGAGAGAGAGAGAGAGAGAGAGAGAGAGAGAGAGAGAGAGAGAGAGATGCACAGTGCTATTACAATAAGTCAAAACGTTTTTCAGTAACACTGCAGACTGTTCCAGTCGCTCTAGCTATCACATAAGTACCTCTAATCCACAAACCCCACGACAACCGCGATCCGTCAACCTCTCGACAGTCCCAAGGAGAGGGAAAATCATACATGCAGCTAACAAAACTTACGGCTGATTAGATGCGAGTTACACGAACAAGTAGGCCTGTGTGTTAAAGACACACACAGCCTGATCACGTCTATATGATTTACGTCGCGCGTGCGCGCGTGCGCGCGCGAAAGAGAGAGAGAGAGAGAGAGAGAGAGAGAGAGAGAGAGAGAGAGAGAGAGAGAGAGTGTGTGTGTGTTAAAGAAACTAGGTCTGATCAGGTATATATGATTTACGTGACGAGAGAGAGAGAGAGAGAGAGAGAGAGAGGAGAGAGAGAGAGAGAGAGAGAGAGAGAGAGAGAAGTGGACAGAAGTAGTATATATAGAAACACCATTAACTAATGCATGACCGACCAAGACTCGAACACAACGATCCGTTTGGCATATTTTTTCCTGCAACTCTTCCAAGCGCAAGGCGAGAAATCACACACTTGCGCGATTATCATGATTTATACCTGGACACAATCATAAAGCGTTCTATATGCCATTTGGGGTGTATATGGGGTAGAGGGGAGGTGAGTGCGTGTGTGTGTGTGTGTGTGGGGGGGGGGGGGGGGGTCTGTGTGTGCGTGCACGTACGCACGCGTATGGGCATGCGTGCTTGCATGGGCGCGCGCCTCTTGTGAGTGAGGTGTGTGTGTGTGTGTGTGTGTGTGTGTGTGTGTGTGTGTGTGTGTGTGTGTGGGCGCGCGCGCGCGCTATTTCACTGCCTGACAGACACAGAAATGGAATGAAAGATACAGCATGACATCTACAGACATGTTGACAGATAGTATTATCATTATTATATAGATAGCATCACGAGCTAAACCATCACCTCCACTCGTGCAGAATCATCTTTCAGGTTTCTTTTCGGAAAACTGATTCAAAGTGAGGGAAAGAGAAACAGTACATCT
>CM065726.1:59052966-59055466 GCA_033310375.1 Conus canariensis
CAAGTAATCATTTGATTTGCAAGTCATACGTATGACAATTTCAACGTTGTAACGTTGGAACACATTGAAAATCGAACTGATGCATGGGTTCAAATCAAATCTTACCTCTACAAGTGTCAGGCTGGCTTCTGGATTTATAACAATTGCTGTTCACGCAGGCACGCTTAGCCTCTTCATGAAAAGCTTTGTGCTCGGAGAACTTGAATAAAAAACAAACAAACAAACAAACAAAGATTAAAGTCCCATAGCCTAATAACCAGAAGTCAGAAGTCAGAAGTTCACCGTCCCTTGTATACAGTATGGTAGAAGGCGGTGACCATCCCTCTTTTCCGCTGACTTTAATCGTCCCTGGTCTGAATAAGGTACTCGTTTACCGGCAGAGGTTTTCAAGAGAAAAAGAAAAAGAAAGGAAAAAGAAAAAGAAACAAAGGGAACTTCAACTCCACTAGTGATTCGGACTGAAGACCGTCTCATACGCACGCAAACGCTCTAACAATATGAATACAGGCTCCTCTTAGAGAACGCTCCGTGTTGATCAGCATGCTATACTTCATCAACATCAGGCCTACTGCTTTTGGGAAAGTGTCTCGAAAGAATGAAAATACTTTTGAAAAGAAAAACTCTTCTTCCTGCCCTCCTACACTTGGGCTGTCATCGGAATTCCTGGAGGTTTTTAAGTCAATGTTGCACTTGATTCAAAGATTTGCCCCACCCCACACACACACGCGCGCGCGCGCGCGCGCGCAGTACGCACGCACAAACGCACGTACACACATAGACACTGACAGAGGAGGGAGGGAGGGAGAGAGGGGAGGGGAGAGAGACAGACAGACATAGAAACAGAAAGAGACAGAAACAGAAAGAGACAGAAAGACAGACACTGAGACAGAGAAATACAGAGACATACACGTACACAAACAGAGAGAGAGAGAGAGAGAGAGAGAGAGAGAGAGAGACAGAGACAGAGACAGAGAGAGACAGAGAGAGACTGGGACAGAGTGAGAGCAACACAGGTACCATGCGCACAATGTGTTTCACTATGGTCTAACACATCAAACACTGCAGAAACAACTGCAGAAACAGATGAAATTAAAAAAAAAAAAAAACCAGTTCAACTTTGTACAGACAACAACTAGTCTTTTGAACCTCTGATTTAAACAAAATAATACAAAAAAAAATGGCAACAAGAAAAGGATACATGCAAAAAGTAACGCAGTATAAACCACGAAGCACTCGGCTCACAAAAAAAAAAAAAGAAAAAAAAAAAAAAAAGCAGGCATGGCTCTGCGCAAGTGGAGGAGGCAGCAGAACTGTGCTGACTACTCACAGGCTGTGCAGAGGACGCTGCGTTGGAAGAAGACCGACGCCTTGAATCTCCTGTCGGAGGCCCCAACTGCTCTGCGAGGACACTGCAAATGATCACCACCACGGCATGCGCTCACCACCAGCAACTGTTCCACCCGATCGCTCTATTTAAGTAGGATGCAGCTCGACGGATATAAACACAAAACCACCGCCGCTCACTTGCCTCCACGGCCTGAACTTCTTCTATTCCTCGACAAAAACTTGAACGTCCAGCAATGGTGAAATTTTTTTTGCGTATGGCCGGTTTTAACTCCGCCATTAAGGCAACCATATTTCGTCTTCGGTGATGATGTCTAACCAAGACGCTGCTATGCCTTTCTGTGTTGTTTTTTCTCATGTCTTCCATCCAGTAACACACGATGGCTTACTTTTCTTCGAAAGAGGGAATGAGCGCGTGCGCGCGTGCATTTGTGTGTGTGTGTGTGTGTGTGTGTGTGTGTGTGTGTGTGTGTGTGTGTGTGTGTGTGTATGTGTGTGTGCGTGTGTATGTGTGTGTGTGTGGTGTGTGTTTGCATATGCGCGCGTGAGTGTGGTGTGTGTGTATGTGCGTGTGTGCGTGCGTGCGTGCGTGTGTGTCTGTGATGTGTGTGTGTGTGTGTGTGTGTGTGTGTGTGTGTGTGTGTGTGTGTGTGTGTGTGTGTGCAAAGAAGGGAGAAGGTAGGCGGGTGATAAGGTGGTGGTGGTGGTGCGCGCCCCCGTTTTATTGCATACGTTTGCACACACAGGATTTTGTTTCAAAATCTGACCTGTGGGACTTGGCGAGGTATGGAATCTGCTCAAATATGATTGCAGTCCTAGGCTGAATTTAATCCCAGGACCCTCGGATCAATAGAACAATGCTTTGTCCACGAGGTCAACTGGACCCCATGGGCCCTGTATGATCACAAGTGACACAAACAACCACCACCACTATATACAGAGGACTTCATATATCATTATATATTATTGTTATGTATTATTGAGCAGTGTGCGTGCAGCTACTGATGATTTTGTCAACCACTATTGCTAACTTCTGAATACTGCGCAATTTCAACAAAAGACCCCGACTAACTACCACCACCACCGTTCATCAGCTCGGAGACCTGTAAGGCTGAAAGAGAGAGCAGGTCTATTGCTGTAAATCAACGGCATTCAT
>CM065726.1:59060466-59172966 GCA_033310375.1 Conus canariensis
TCTTACACTGTAGAATGTGTTATGTGTTCAATGCTGAACGTTATCTTTTCTCCACATTGTGTGTTACATGGTGACCTTTTTTTTTTTTTAGTCAAAGTAAGAAATTTCCATTTAGTTGTACATGCTTTCCTGTACTGTATTTGAATTTACTAATGAATGCTTTCAAATTTGGTTTTACATTATTAACTCTACATTTGTAAATAAACAATTTTGCTCATAACAACATCGAATCAGAAGTTTTACATGTTTTGGCTTTATCGTCCATCCTAAACAAAACCAGTTCAACATTAAACGACAGCCTCACACAACTGACACATTTTTCTTTTAAATGGTTCCCCCCCCCCCCCCCCCCCCCCAGAACTCTTGTGAACTGGGACAAAACCACAAGTAACGGTCTTTTGTGTCTCTTTCAACACCACAGAAATTGCAACGATCGTTCCCTGTTATTTCCATGTTCTTTAAGACAGAATCTGAAACTAGAATTCGATAACATATTTTAAGCTCAAACCACTTACTTTTATTTCTTTATTATCCTTAAACTTTTAGA
This sequence comes from Conus canariensis, assembly GCA_033310375.1. Taxonomy (NCBI): domain Eukaryota; kingdom Metazoa; phylum Mollusca; class Gastropoda; order Neogastropoda; family Conidae; genus Conus; species Conus canariensis. The sequence continues at coordinate 59,061,014 of CM065726.1, forward strand.
CAGATTCCTAGTCGGCTGGGATTCATAGCTTATTTCCGCAGTTGATGAATGGTTTGATACTGATATAGATTATTTCAACGTTGTCCAGTAGTTTTTCATAGTAAATATTTGGTTCCGCATTTACACTCGTTATGGTTTGTAATGCATTACTATTTTCATTCTTCACATTGTTTTCAAAGTTTGTTTCTTTTTCTGGTACAGTCTTTCACAGTATGTATATAGCTTAGATAACTCAGATAATTCATCCAAATTCCGAACACTTCTTGGCTTAAAAACTCACAGCTTTCACCAAACGTATCCCCCGTTTGAAACACATGTTTTTCTGCCCACGTTTTAAAGCAAAAATAAACATTGCTAATTTATAATTTGTCATTATAAAAGAGTAGTTCAGCTGCCACTTGTCTATTGTTGTCGTAATCGATATGAGCATTTGAAATGTCACAGGATTTGACATCATCCTTCCAAAGCTGGTTGCATTTGCCCTGTATATGTCTTTATATGGTTGCTTATCTGTGCGCTTATGTTTGCTCGTATTTAATCCGCGTATGTCCTCTCTCTCTCTCTCTCTCTCTCTCTCTCTCTCTCTCTCTCTCTCTCTCCACAACACACACACACACACACCACACACACACACACACACTATCCTTTTAACTCCGGTGCTATCTGAACAATAATATTGCAGTCCATCACAAGAAACCCCGATGGCATTATTAACGTGCTATTAGTATTACAGAGAGTGAGAGAGACAGACTGAGAGAGAGAGAGAGAGAGAGAGAGAGGGAGGGAGGGAGGGGAGGGAGGGAGGGAGCAAGGGAGAGGAAGATTGTCATAAGTACGTATATTTTACTTTCAACTGCCTTCTTAGTGTTTTATCATTCAGGCAATATCTTCCGGCCTTCCAATATTTGAAGCTCCACCCCAACCCGCATTTTACAGGAATATCGGTGAGAGAACACCCCCTCTTAAAATTTGCAAAACAACCCCACCCACGCACTCCCCTCACTCACCCTCCCCCACCCTCCTCCCAATAAGCATTTGGAAGACTGCATTGATTTTTTGTCAGTTCAACCTGACCCCCCAGTGCAAAATAACATCCAACGCCACTGCAAAGGGGCACAAATGCTAGTGCTGCGGGAAAAGAAACCGGGGGGGGGTCTTGATTGAACAGCACACAATCATCGCGAACTGGATAATTAGATCTTGATTCAGATACCTTCCAACATTAAATCAGAAGCAGCTTACGTCACCGTACCAACTACTGTCTTCACATCTGAATTGATCAAAGCTGATGACACAATTATCCATGGAAAACAAAATATTTTGAAATGATTGTAGCTAAAAAGTCTGTATGGAATCTATTTTTTACCGATAATCATGACACAATACTGAATCAAGTACACGTCTTCTAGTAGGCTATATAATCTTAATCTACAAGACAATATAATCCGTGGTTAAACCATAGATCTGGTTTTCATTCAATCTTTACTTATGCATACTCCGCATGTTAAGCGTTCTCCAAAGGAAAATGCATCATATCTGTTACACTTCATTAATTTGATTACTCACCGCTGAAGCAAAAGCTCGTAATGCAAAACCAGATTTTGCAATTATGCGTTCAGCAAAACTGGAGTTTGAAACATCGACCAGTTCAACAACACACTATCAGTGATGGTCAGTCGACGTCCCAGCCTAAACGTCTGATGAATGGGAAGAAAAGCCAGAGTGACCTCCCTTCTCGAATCTTCTTTCTTGATCATATTCTTGTGCGACAGGTACGTTTCTCTTTTAAGTTATATTGCTTGTGCTATACGTACATATCTCTTTAAGCTATGCATTAATCGTGTGTGTGTGTGTGTGTGTGTGTGTGTGTGTGTGTGTGTGTGTGTAGGGCCGGAGAGAGCGGTAGATAGAAGATTAACGTCCTGTTAGCCCTTCGCTCTTTAGAACACAATTTTATATTTACTTTCATGTCAATCAAATCGAGGCTACCTGTATTTGATTCTGTACGTCTGTGTACTTGTCTGACTATATTCAAGACCGAAGAGGCTGTGCCAGTGTTGAATAAATGTTAATTTGTATTTGTTCATTTCTCTTGTTGCTGTGTAAATGTGTTCAGTACAGGGTATATAGGCAAGCTTGGAGCATCCTTTTGGGGGGGATGTTTCCTTGTTTGTTCTGTGTGCTCTGTGCTGTCATGTCTGCTAGGCGATTCGGTGTCGAAAGCAACATTCCTTTGGAGTTTTTTGGCGTGTGGGAGCAAGAGTTACCCTACTTGTTTGTTCTTCGTCGAGCGTAGTCTGCTACAATACAGTCGCCTAGCCCTGATCGGAGGGTACGTACTTCTACAGACTAGGGGTAGGTCCATCTTGTAAATCTTCGTCCTCCTAGATTGATGTACAGGACTTCGGTCTGTTTTCTCGGCTTGATGTCCTTCCTTTCTTTGGCGTCGCCTGCCGACGGGAGACGGTTGGATCACCGGGCGGTCTGTCTTCATGCTCGAGTGGCGGTAGCCTCAGCCGGCGGCGGGGGAAGGAAGGGGGGGATGGGGGGGGGGGGGGGGGACTCAAAGGACGGAGCAGGGAGGGCTGTTGACGAGCCGCAGCACTCTTCCCGAGGGCTTACTCCCAACGAGGTGCCGATGCCATGCCTGCCATAGTGTGTTGCCTCCCGGATCCCGTCCCCACTCCCTAGCAAAAAAAAAAAAAAAAAAAAAAAAGTTGTATTGTGTTCCCTCCCCCCCCCCCCCCCCCCCCCCCCCCCCCCCCCCCCCCCACCCACCACCAACATTTTCATCGGGTAATATAAGAGCTAAAAGTAGTATTTTTGGCATATTACCTAATGTACCCTATCTATGCAGTATCCCCAGACCCTGCTTCTGAACCAACCCACCCCATCACCCTCACACACACACACACACACACACACACACACACACACACACACACACACACACACACACACACACATTCGTCATATACTGATACAAACCATAGTATTTCTTTTGATCTGAACAATTAGATACTAATGAAAATGTAAGTATATGTTTTCCTGAACATAATCCCCACCTCCAACCCACGAAAAAAAAGAACTTCCAACCGTACACGAATCAAATACGAATAGATCTAGTTGCAAAGCGAGAGGACTGCAGGCGGAAATCTAAACAAATCTTAAATAAATGTTAGCGAACCGCCCAGAGAACGTGGACAAACGAGTCACAAGACGAAACACAACTAGTTTCGACCTCTTAGGTCTTCATCAGGTGAGACATTAACGAATAAAACAATGAAAATTCACTTAGCTTTGATCGCTTCAGATCACTTGGTAGGGTTCAGCGCAAGGAAGAAGGCGTTGAAGAAGACGCCTTCTTCCTTGCGCTGAACCCTACCAAGTGATCTGAAGCGATCAAAGCTAAGTGAATTTTCATTGTTTTATTCGTTAATGTCTCACCTGATGAAGACCTAAGAGGTCGAAACTAGTTGTGTTTCGTCTTGTGACTCGTTTGTCCACGTTCTCTGGGCGGTTCGCTAACATTTATTTAAGATTCAAATACGAATAGTTGATTATTTTAAATATTTGGCTGAAAAATTAAGTTAGTTGGAACCGTGTTCAAAAAAAAAAAAAAAAAAAAAAAGAAGAAAGAAAGAAAGAAAGAAAGAAGGAAAAAAGAAAGAAAAATAAAAAGAAGAAAATGTGTATGCTTTCAAGCATTGTTCTCGTTTTCGCAATAACACTACTTAACCCTAGCTGTCTGTTTGCAGTTGTTCGATTCGTATGCAGTTGGAATTTTTTGTCGGGGGTTGGGGGTAGCCTATATTTTGGAAATGTTGTACCTATATTTTCTTAAACATGTCTTAGTTCAGATTAAAAGAAATACTATGGCATTTGTTGGCAAAATACGAATCTAATATCAGTCATAGAAAAAGTACGAACTGATTATCATTTCAGGGCTAACATAGAAACATTTGCGTCAGAGAAAAACATTTTAGCCAACTGCGTGTGTTCTGTATGAATTATGTAAGCAAGACTTTTCATTTTAATGTGGTTTAAACCTTAACCGTCTCGAAAGCATTTAAGTTGACACAGAATTGAAATATTTCTGAGTGTTCCATATCATCTGCGGACCGAGATGCATTATATCAATGTGTTAAAAAAGATATTTATACTCACAGTTAACGTAATTCGCAGGAGAGCAGCAAATAATGTTTACTTCGCCGAAAGAAAGAAAAAAAAATTGGAAGAGAAAAGTACATTTCTAGCTTGCCACATTCTTATCCGTCTTACGTTTACCTAGGCCTGTTCCAGTTCAGAGAGAGAGAGAGAGAGAGAAGAGAGAGAGAGAGAAAGAGAGAGAGAGAGAGAGAGAGAGAGAGAGATCAGTCGAACGCTGACAAATTCATGTTTCAAAACATATTTGGATATGTTGTAATTGTGAAATGAGTGTGTCGCGGGACGAGTTTTCTTATATAATGGAACGTCAAATTATAATTACCTTCAACTTGAGTTTATTCGAGAAAAGTTTGTTCCAACAATGTAACTGTAACACAGTACCATATGTTTAATTTTTGTAACCAGTTCTGAGCAGGAACAGGGGAGCCGGGGAAAGGAGGGGGATGTGGGGGGGGGGGGGGGGGGGGGGGGGGGCGAAGGGGGGGAGCTGGGGGGGTTGACTTAAGTAAACCTATGACAGTGGGAGAGGTAGTGTAGTGTTCTTAATGCGGCCGCCAAGGTGTTTTCATTACATGAAAAAATGAACTCTTGAAACAAATAACAGTCCTTCTTACCAAATGATCAGGCTGTTTTCCAATCGGAAAAAAAAGTCAATGCGCCCACGCCAAAACAGACTCACTTGATGCTGGTCCTTTATTGCCTTAGGATCCACGCCACAGGTCTCTGAGAACGACAAAAAAAACATGGACACATAACGAGTACCAATCGGTAAAACTTCACGAAAAACAAAACTTTGCACCTACACCGTGCAGGTAAAGTGGCACCATAAGATATTGAAAATCTGCTCTCCGCTGGACCTATAAAATGACCGGGACAAAAATCAATCACTTTGGGATTAAAACCCATTTACATTTCGATCAATGGGTGCACGAAAAGACTCTTTTGTATCTGCCGTAATGTACGGAAAAGCGAAAGGCACGGCGACGTGTCTGCATTCGCCAATGTAATACATTGAAAAACAGCTTAATTATCTCCGCAGCCTTTTCTAGTCCTATGAAACTGTTGAATACTCCTGCACCTTTTTATTCTGGAAGGGCCTGCAGTAAGCTTTTAACGAGGCCAGAACATACCACAAAATTACAGAATCAATAGAGCAATGCTTAGACTAATATCTAGGCGTTATTAAACAGGCGATCTTCTCACTTCGCTCAGAGAAAAGGTGAATGTCAGATTACGTGTAATTCGCCTGAGTTTAAGGCCAGATTGTTCTAAGACCGAAGACTGTGCTGAAGTCGGTCCAGAGAAGTTCAATAACACATTGTTTATCCAAAATCCTAGCACGGCTGTTCCCAGACCTTAGGTCAGTCCAATAGTGTGTTGTTTATCCAGAGAGTCGGGAATGCTGTTCCTGAACTGAAGTCTATGTCGAAGTCCATTCCAGCACTTGTACACTGCTCTTCATCCACAGAGTCAGAAGCGTTCTTCGCAGACAGAGGTCTGCATCGGATTAAACCTACAACTGTTGTCTTTTTGCAGGCAGAAAGTTTTCAACGGTGGTCTCCTGCATCAGTGCCTGATGAAAAGATAGTTCATGTCCGCAGGCTACCCACGAACAGCTGTCTCTAGCGTCATAAGGCGGCCTATCGTTCGCACTCGACTGGCGGCCAGCTCGTCCCCCAGCTCTTCGACTAAAACGAATAACTGGAATATCAAGCGGCAAGTTACGAAGCCACAACTGCGTCCAATCATTTCCAAAGGCTGACCAAAGGCACTCTTTTGAGATACGCTATGCTATGCCTAAGGGGAAGGAACCGTCTAACCAAATGGGTGAGTCTGTGAAACAGAGAAAATACTGAATATGCATCCCAGGTCTTCCACCCTAAGCAGCCACAAACCGCCGATCCGAGAGGAAGGGAAGCTTTGACATTCTGTGGTGGCCAGTCGAACTCTCATCACGGCGATCTGTCACAGGTGATTTGCTACCTTGGGATGACAGGCTATCACTCACCTGGCCATGGATGGTTACGATCGCCGCTGAAAGAAAGAAACGTCAGTGGCTCAGATGAATGCTGTAGACCTTTGGATCCCCTCCACAGCATTGAAATCCTCTTGCTCGATCAGTCCAGGTTCTCTTGGATGAAACAGTGGGGAGGAAGGTGCTTGACTATCGAACGGGAGCTGTCGCACAGGCATTCTGCAGAGTTAGCCTACCGAGGAGCAAGTTGGTGAACATTGTTGTATCTGAGATGAGAGTATCAATGCCGTTTTCAGCCTTTTGGATTGGTTTGCGAAGCTGAACGCCAGGCCTGCAGACAGAAGATTAGCATTTTTTTGCCCGGAGTCTCCCTGGTGTCACTGTCATCTGGCCACTTTCCACTTCCCTTAACGTCGACCCCTTTGCCTCCTGTTGGGACTTGTCTCACCTGAGGACAATGGATGCGAATAAGTGCCTGTGAGTAGTGCGTGTGTGTCCTGGAGAGTGTTAAGCCCGGGGCCAGCTGAGAAAGTCGAGTTAGCAGCACGTAAATGACCGTCTGTTGTCTCTTCAGCCCACTTTCTTTTCTCTCACTGTTCGTCACCAGGACATCTACCAAAAGCGTATGTACTTTGTTATATTCCCTAGCAGACCAGGATTTGCGGCGCTTGGACACCGTTAATCTGTTAGCACAGACCTTGGCAACGTTGCCCTCTACTCCATATCCAACCTACTCCTCCCTCCCGCCCCCATCCCCACTCCACTACTCAGCCGAATTCACTATCATCTTAGTTCAAAGTATCACTGACTCAGCCACAGGCACGTCTCTTTCTTTGCATCACGTAGTTTGAAACATCTTTGCCCATGCGATGACTGTGATATTTCCCCCCTCCCCTCCCTCTTCCTCCACATCCCTCCCCTCCCTCACTACCCCACATCCCTCCTCCCCTCCCTCACTTCCCCACATCATTCCTTTCTGTTCACGCTGTTCCATACCTTCATAATAATGTCTGTCATCACGAATAGTAGTAACACACTATGTGACTGGATTCCCCAGACTGACACAAAAATAGACCCCAAGTAACTTACAGTAAAAGTCCCGCTACAGTTATTCCCAGTAACTGGACAGCTATCATACAAACGTTATGTTGGTGACATTAACAACAAACCTGAATTCAATGCACAGTGGGCTGACTGTGCCAGATCAAAACTGGCCTCATGTCCTCTGCAACAATGCTGATCTGTCTTCTATCCCCACCAGTCTCACCAGTGACGAGCCGTACCGTGCCAAGGTGCAGGTGAACTGTGGCACCTTGAAACTCATCACCATCACGGTGATTTATTCCACAGGTACTGTTGCAGTGCAGGGAAACCTGTGCGAAAAAATGGCTACGCCACGAATTCGAATCACTAATCCAACTGATTCGCGCAGTCTTTACAGCTGACCCGTCAAGATTTTTCAGCCAAACCTGCGCAGTCTTTACGCTGAACCATCAAGATTTTTCACCCAAACTTGGACGAGACTGAATGCGACAAGATGAGTGACCTTCCCCTGCTCTCCGCAAAGAGGCTTCCTCCTGGTGGCCTTTGCTCCCAGGACATCCCGTCTCCCCAGGGAACCCCTCGCCTTCCCAGACTGCACTAGCTAACCACTCCAACTACCACTCTCGACAGTCTCATCATTCCAATCATAACTAAATGACAGGACTCAGTATGTGCTGCTTAATGGCAAAACCTCTTCAACAGAGTTTGTCACACATGTAGTCCCACATGGCTCAGTACTAGGTCTCCTCCGTTTAACATCTTCATAAATGATTTACCAATATCCAGATATGATGAGAAAGCCACGACGGATTTATTTGCTGATGACTTTCACTCAAAAAAAAGAAAAAAAGAAGAAAACAAAGAAAAAGAAAAAAAAAAAAGAAAGAAAAAGAAAAGCAGCAATCTACAAACAGAAACATTCCTCCAGAAATGTCTAAACGAAGTGTCAGACTAGTGTAATTCAACGTCAATGGTCATACACCCCGCCAAAACAAAACCTATCATTATAATCACTTGCCAAAAACACCAATTACCTCATCTTTACTTCAAACTTTATTTGAACGGTACTTCTATCGAGCAAGTAGATAAGCATCGTGTTCTAGGTGTAACGATAGTTGCAGAATTAAATTGGCTGTCTCCACTAAATGATTTGTAAACACACACACACACACACACACACACACACGCGCGCGCGCGCGCGCACACACACACGCACAACACACACACACACACACACACACACACACACACACACACACACACACACACACCTTTTTCTTTTTATCTCAGCTAAAGCGCTATTTCAATATTACTGCACTTAAACTTTTCTTCAACGCACACATAAATAATGTCACGTATCAACTGCGCTTCAACAGTATGAGAAAAGAGTAAGGACGTCCGCACAAAAAAGACTAAATTCTCTTCATAGACGCGCAGCAAAGCTACTAGGATGAATAATTCAAGCTTTACCACGACTCAGTAACAGAATACAGTGACCGGGAGGAAGAAGTGGAAGGTGAGATGGTCAGTTGAGGTGAGGCATGGGGAGGGGGGGGGGGGGCGGGTGAGGGAAACCCCAGAACAATCGATCATCAGGAAAACCAGAAAACTGCACAAAAAATGGGGAGAGAGAAGAGCAGTGATGGTAGTGCAGCGCTGGCCCGTGTGTCTCATGGGAGTTTGATGGCTAGCTTCTTGGACAGGGCTGGGTGAAGGGCCTTGTGTAAGCGCCAATATCGTCTGCGGTAGTACTGCCGAAGATCACGCATACTTGATATTTGGCCAACGTGCACAACCATTTTGAAGTCATGCTTTTACACCCCCTCCCCCTTAAACAAACACGAGTGAGAGCGATGGTATTTGGATATAATGTGTAAGCATACGTTATGTTCGATGTCTGTATGAGTGTACGTACTCATATAGATTTGCGAGTACGCATGAATGTACTAAATTATCCTGTTGGTATGCAGACATGGGTATTGTTTGCAGATATGTATGCAGAGATATCTAAGTGCGTGTGTGGCATTTGTATGTATGATAGTGTTTGTAACCTTAAACTATCTATTCGTATATCTGTGTGTGTGTGGTGTGTGGGTGTGGGTGTGTGTGTGTGTGTGTGTAAAAAGGGCCTGTCTGCCATAAAAGCAATGGCAGCTAAAGGTATTGAACAGCGCCATCTCTACCGATTGTATCACGCAGTTGTACTCAGTGTGACTGATTATGAATTAGGGCGTACAATACTGTCCAAAAGCAACCTTCTTAAATTAGAAAGAATTCAAAATGAAGCAATGAGATTGATCCTGGGAACCACGAAGGGTACACTATTTTGAAACTACGCGATACTTGCTAGACCTTCTTTCAATGCAGGCAAGACACAAGCTAGAACAAGTGAAGGCGTATTTCAGAGCACTTGAAAATCCCCAAACCCCACCACATGTGGCGGTCAAGGAAAGCCTAGGACGTGGAAAATCATGGATGAGCCAGGCAGAAGACAATATGCAGCTTGTGTGCCATTTAGCAGAACTCAAAGAAACGAAGGAAAGGGGAAAATATCCAGACCATCGCAAACACCTCGACCAGATTGCCATCGCTCCAGAATTGGAAATACACCGTCGAGAATGGCCAGAACGCAAAACCAATGCAGAAATTCAGATGCACAAAAGAAGACATCGTTATACACACTGACGGTTCCATCACCAAAGATCGACCGGGGGTGCACAGTGAACCGAAATGGCCGAACTGTACAGGAAAACAATGGCATATACAGTTTAACAACTTCACGTATAACAATAGTGACACAGGCACTCCACTGGCTCTCATCCAAAGACCAGTTTAAACTCAACAAGCCATGATACTGACTGTGTCCATACTTCAAAAAGTGGAGAGTGGAACGGGTAGCCCTGCTTGGCATGAAGCAATGAGCAACGTTCCATTGGAGAGACTTACGTGGATGTACATCCCTGGACATGCAGGAGTTAATGGCAATGAGAGAACAGACACACTGGCAAGCAAGGCAATGCGGTGTACAGTTTGGCCGATCTGATGTGATACGATATCTAAAGAATCACCTGAACAAACGAGAGCAAAGCCACTAAACATAGACCATTTTTCAGATCTGAACATCAAGAGAGGAAGTGACCGCACATCCAGACTTAAAGGAAAGGCAAGAAACATCCTCAGCCAAACAAACATTGAAATAATCTCAAGGCCAACACTGCGAAGACTCCTAGAGATTGGGACAAACTCGTACTGGGCCTTCCCAATAACAGACACAATGGATCAAATGCATGTCAACTGAGATAAGACTTTGAATCTCTCATGAACCGGCGTATACTGTAGACGTGTGTGCGCTGGTGGTTGTGCATCGGTGGGGCGATGCAGGTATGTAAATTGGAGAGTCCACAGATGTGTTTACGTTGGGGGTGTGTGTGTGTGTGTGTGTGTGTGTGTGTGTGTGTGTGTGTGTGTGTGTGTGTGTGTGTTTTGTTGTTGTTGTTATATATATATATATATTATAGTGTGTGTGTGTGTGTGGTGTGTGTGTGTGTGTTCTTCTTCTTCTTCAGTTTAACGTCCTTCCACTAAAAGTGATATCAGACGATGTGTTGAAGTATATGGAGTGTGCGTATTAACTGTGTGATTGTTTCTTGAAAATGTGTTGTATGAATAAACATTTCTTATGATATGAGTTGAGATTGGAGATGGCCAGATAGAGGGACAAAGTGTGGATGTGAGTTTGTGTGTGAGCGTGTGTGTGTGTGTGTGTGTGTGTGTGTGTGTGTGTGTGTGTGTGTGTGTGCGCGCGCGCGCGCGCGCGCCGCTTGTATGTAAATGTGTCAATTTATCCGGAATTAGGCAAGTACGCTTCAAACTGACTGTAGCATAGGAGTAAGAGTACTGTAAGTAATGCTAAGTAATTAACAATCTAATATTAAAGGATAGAACATCAAAGGTAAATGCCCACTGGGCTGTGTAACAAACATTTACAAACTGAGGAAAGAAAAGAGTAGTCATTCAAAATCTTGGACACAGATGACGGACTGGATCCGTCAGATAAACTACAAACGCCCGACTTACGATATAATTCCCTTGCTCTTGGACAATTGATTAACAGATGTCCTACTCCGAGTGTTTCTCCACACATACATCTAATGTTTTTACAGAACTTCGTACGAAGGGAATTTAACCGCATTCTGTGCAGTAAACTTCTAATCTCTCTAGACAGAGAAGCAAGGTGATTGTTTGACGAGGCTTTCGAGTTGATTTTGCCACAATATTTAACACAACTCTGATAATACTGAGTATCCGAGTTCATTATCAAGTTTCTGAAGCTTTCATCCGATGTTTTGTTTAGAAGAATATTGCATTCTGTTAAATCCAAAGGAATATTAAGGGGAATTGAACCTTCAACATTTCGAGCTGCCTTTCTTGCAGCCTGATCGACTCTCTCATTTGCTGAAATGCCGCAATGAGAGGGGACCCAGCAAAAACTAACTGATGTGCCTTTATCGGATAAAAGATGTATAACATGATTTATTTCTGTTATTATCTCCAAACGGATTTTTGAATTTGAAGACCGGATTGCTTCAAGAGCAGATCTAGAATCAGCACATACTAGTACGTGACTGACATTCAGATGGAGATAAAGAATATAATTTAAGGACATTAGGATGGCGGCTAGCTCGGCACTAAAAATCGAAAAATTTCTGCCAAGATGGTACATTTTCTCCACGTTTAAGTCAGATATTACAAAAGCTGCCCCTGTCCTACTGTCTTCTAGCACTGAGCCGTCTGTGAAAATTTTTAGGTGGTTCTTGTACTGATTTTCCAGGTGTAAGCATACGGAAATTTTTAGTATGTTGGGTGAATCTTTTTTTGATAAATCTGAATGAATCGTATCAAAGGAGGCTTTCGTTTGTTCCCATCTTGGCACTGGTGAAAAGGATGGTTTAACAGCGATTTCATTTCTATTTATGTTGGAATCTCTGATAAGGTTAGAAGTATACGAGTAGATTGATTTTGTAGATTGTATTCCTCTAGCTCGTTTTCCAAAATCTTTTTCAGAATTTAAACAAACTTCTTTTGAACAGAAATTTTTCTGTGTAAAACTCTTCAGAACGAACTTCGACGCAGCTACTTTTCGAACCTCGCTGAGAGGTAGCACTCCAATCTCATTGTATGTTCCTAAGTTGGATGTATGTATGGGAACACCAAGAGCGAGTTTGTAAGCCTTGCAATCAATGCTCTGCAATTTATTTAACAGATGTTGTGGTGCGCTGAAAAATACTTCCTGAGCATAGGTTAACCTAGATCGCACAAGAGCGGTTGATAGAGGTATTAAAGTCGAAGCATCTTGGCCCCATGGTTGCTTGTTTATAATCTTAAGAAAGTTTAAACTTTTCCGTGCTTTATTTAATATGTGGTCAATATGCTGGTTCCATGACAGTTTAGAAGTTAAGATTATACCTAGGAATTTTACTGATTTAACATATTTTATTTCGATGCCATCTAAAGTAAAAACTGGGAGCTTTTCTGGGTCATACCCAGAATTGAAAAGCATTATATGTGTTTTTTCTAAAGAAAGTGCGAGCCCGTTTTCTTGTAAAAATACATTTATTTTATTGAGTTCTCGCTGGTATAAAGCTTTTATGTAGTTCAGCGACCTCGAAGGGGTTATTCGTTTCATGGTTACTCTCATCCAAAGGCATATATCATCAGCAAATTGAGCTAACTCTGTGCCTTTCGATAAGCCTTTCGGTAAATCTGCCATTAAAATATTGAATAAGATAGGAGATATTACTGAACCTTGTGGCAGTCCCATTTGCAATGTTCTCGGATTTGCATAAGTATGTTCTATTTTTGTTTGAATTGATCTATTTTCTAAGAATTCTTGAACATAATTATACATGTTACCGTTAATTCCAACAGTTTTTAATTTGTATAATAGTCTACTATGCCATACTTGATCATAAGCTTTTTTTACGTCAAAGAATGTAGCTAGTATGTTCTTTCGTCTTGCAAATTGTTGTTTCACTTGAGTTGTAAGTTTGACTAGGTGTTCTACTGTGGATCTGCCAGTTTGAAATCCAGCTTGGTTAATCGGTGTGACATCATACTTTTTACAGTAATAAGATAATCTATTTAGTACGATTCGTTCCATTAATTTACAGGTATGGGATGTTAAGGCGATTGGACGGTAACTGTTTATGTCAGTGCGAGGTTTTCCATGTTTATATATAGGAACGATAATGGAATGTTTCCATAACTGAGGTATTTTACCATCATTCCAACATTTTTGAAAAAATAAATGGAGGAACTGCACAGCGTTTGCTGGTAGGTGGCGTAGCATTTCATTCGAAATACCATCAAGACCGACCGAAGTTTTCTTGCTGCTTAATTTACTAAGACATTCTTTAACTTCTTGTAGTGTTATAGGAGCATTTAGGTAGTGGTTATTCCCAGGGTCATTACTACTACTTATATAATGCTTATCCTATTGTTCCCGATATGATCTATTTTTTTCTGTCAAACTATTCATGCTGCTGTTTTCGGCAAACATGTCAACAAAAGCTTCAGTTTTATCAGAATTTGAAGGGAAATTAGATTTACCGAGTTTGATAGAGGGTGTGTGTGTGTGTGTGTGTGTGTGTGTGTGTGTGTGTGTGTGTGGCGCGCGCGCGCGCACGTGCGTGTGTTGTTGTTGTGTGTGTATGTACACGCATATGCACTCACACACCGCATACACACACACACACACACACACACACACACACACACACACACACACTCACACACACACACACGCACACACACACACACACATTGGCTTGTGCCCATACACTCATGCACACACATACGTGTACACTCACCACACACACTGATAATAATGGCACAGACAATATTAGTTTGGTACTCCAGGTCTGACCAGCGCGTTGGGCTATTGCACAGGTCAGACATCTGGTAAGGCGTAGTCACGAGACCCTCGTCATAAATTCTCTCATCTTGGTCATTAATTCACTTGTCCATCAGCTTTAAATCATTCGCAGTGTGATCTTGAAACTAAGCAGATGTGGTGTAGCGTAGCCTATATGGACTAGTCCGCACGCAATGACACCTTCTTGATGAAACTGAAACTGAAAGTGTGTGTGTGTGTGTGTGTGTGTGGGGGGGGGGGGGGGGGGGGGGAGGGGGGGGGGGAAGAGGAAGGTTGTGGAATCATGTTTGAGATAATCATATGTTTTGTATGGTCTCACTACCTTAACTCATCGGAAAGTCCTTTGGGTGCGCCACAATGAAGAACTGTTTTCCAGGTTCCTCCAGTTCTGCCAGAAAATGCTTTCCGTGCCCAGTCTGCAATGTCGTCAGTCCATCCTTTTTTCTGTCTTCCTGTCTGCCTCCCTTTCTCAACAGTTCCCTGGATTCATTAATTGAACAAGGTTCCTTTTGCTCGGGTTTATCTGACGAACTGCACATCACCTCTATCAGACAGGCTATGACGGATTGAAGTTCAGTCGCGCCTATGGTCCGAACCGGGTTTGCGCGCGTCTCCTCTGTGTGTGTGTGTGTGTGTGTGTGTGTGTGTGTGTGTGTTGTGTGTGTGTGTGTGTGTGTGTGTGTGTGTGTGTGTGGCGCGCGCGCGCGCGCGCGCGTGCAACGGACAACTGAATTCGGGCCGTCAATCGTGTGCGTAGTGCCGGCATGCAGAATTAGGTAGAATGTTTTACTGCAAAACCACAAATGGCCAAGTTATAACCTATCACTAATATAACACGCCTGGTGCATATTGTATTTGTCCTGTTGTAGTTACATTTCAAATAGGTGTTTTGTATAATACAGCCAGAACCCCTGCGAGAAGCAGATGACAGGCAGCAATATAGAAGATCGGTGGAGTCGTCCCTCATGTCCCCCTACGAGCACTTTGGTCATGGGAATGTGATGAGAGATACCACAGCAGATGCTGGCATTGTGATCATCGGGGTTGAGCACAACGTAGCTGCGTGCTACATGTAAACGTGCATATGTGGTGGTCGTGATCGGTGGGATAGAGGGAGGGGTTGAAAGTAACAAGGTAGCCTGCGTTGGGGGAAACAGGGAGAGATTATATGCAATCGTGCATGTATGTGCTCGTTTTGATATCATGTGTTGAGAGCGAGCTGTGCAAATGGGGATGATGCGCACCTTTTGAGGCACAGTCGCGATACACCTACTGACTGGAAAAGGTAGGTAAAGCGTTCTGCCATATATCGCCTTGGGTATATATCCGTAAGCAGTCCATCTTTACTAAGTAACTAACTAAATTTTGTCTGAACCATCTCTAGAAACTCATCGGAAAGTAAAGGCTGAGATGCCAGAGAATACATTTTACAACATCGCACATTTAGTGAAGAAATATGGGTAAAGTAAAGACTGGAACTAAGACTCCATCCTACTATCAAGTAAACTGTGCATGAAAATCACGAACAATTGCCGGAAAGCAAATACAGGAAGGTTGCATCGACGGAAATGACCTCTGACACTCGAACATGCCATGTGACCCACATGTCTGCCAATCGAACCCAAGTTCTCTTGCCGCCATCTTTATCTCAGAAACCATCGAGATCGGGTGAAATGAAAATTGATGTTCATAGACAGAATATAGCGAAAGCCTCTTAGTTACAGCCATTGTCTATAGTGCTGAATTGTACAATGGCATCCGAAGGAGGGGGCAAAATAAAAAATAAACGTGGACATTCGTCATCTAAACCATACGAAAGAGGAAAGGTGAGACGAAAGTTGTACACGTGAGTTTAATGTAACATGAAGATGAACATTTAACCGCGTAAAATTGGTCTTGTAGTGTCAATTTCAAATTGTAGCACGTTCTTTCGTCGCTATTATCGTCGATCATTTATATAAACTGAGTCTAACAGATCCAAGCATGCTCGATAAATCCGAGTGTATTTTCATTATGATTGTCTTTCGCCCTTAATTCTGTTTATTAGTGAATCTTTGCTTGTCTGAGACTTCAAAATTTACATCATTTTTTTTAGTCCCCTCGGGCTCAGTATGAAATGAACACAAGACAGTGTAGTTGTACCTTTGCACGTTATGTCTTTTAAACGCTGGAATGCAGTTTCACATTTTACAGAGATGAATTTAGTGTGGTCAAAAAGTAGCGTTGCGCCAGTTTTGAGTTATCACTGTGGTTAGTGATGCTTTTGACCGAGTCTGGCGGTCATGTGAGACTGAACTGTAAGTGAACATTTTTGCCAGTTTTATTGTTCAGTGTATATTGGGAAAAGTCCTTGCAAAGGATGAAAGATGCACACAAAAATCAGTATGCTTCAGAAAGTTTTCTCCCAGAGGAGGCAGTATCTGCATCCTCTGTAGAGTCATCAAACTACAAATCTTAAAGTGAAAACTTTACCTCCATGGCAACATCTGTACATGTATGTAGAGCAGTAGTTGTCTTTCTTTGGTTCTGTTTTGTTTTTATGTTGACTTTATTTGTTGTCTTCTTTTTTCACCCCAATATATATGTGTGAAGTAATCTTGGTAATGCCAAAGATGTTCACGTGTTGGAAAAAAAAGAAGAAAAGAAAAAAAACAGCATGTATTGGGGCTCAGTCCCCAGTTATCAAACCTTGATATTGAAAAATGTTGAAGATCAGATATAGTTTGCACATTATAACACAAATTGTTGGGGGAAAAAAATTCAACGTTCCAGTTTTTAGTTTTATCCAGCAACAAAACGGGGCTTTAAAAATTTTCTATCATAGCAGATTTTTACTGGCCAAAGCATGTGAAGAACTTCTAAGGCATGAATTGGGTAGGAATGAATGAGGATCATATGTTTTGACTTGCCATTTGCAACAGACATAGATTTACTCATCGTGGTTCAGGCTATCAAGAGAATCTTTCTGATCCAGTGGAGTACAGCACAAGCCCTCTTCACATCATGTTATTTCCCAGATTCTTTAACCACTGTTGTGTGCCTGTTTAGATGTGGTTGTCATTAACTTCAGGTTTCCAACTTTGGCATGTCATCTCTGCGTTTAGCACCAGATCATACAACTCCCTTGCCCCCCACTCTATCCATCTCTCTTTGATTATACAATGTAATTTGTCATCAAAAAGGACAGCATTTGAGATTTGCGATGAAGCTTGTCTTTTATCCATAAAATCTGGAGAATTTTCCATTTTCAGAATCCATTTACTTTACATTATCAGTCGTTAACCAATTTTATGAAAATGCAGGAGTCTGATTTATGTGGTTATTCTCACGTGATGGCTTAGCCATCCTAGCTAGCTGATATGGATTTCCTGTAAAAGTGGGAGAGCTCCTCAAATCGATTAGAATTTTTTGCTGAAATGAAGCAACATGTTATTTATTTCATAGCAGATGTTTTTATTCCGATCAGCCAACAAAGATTTGTGCCTCCATGATACTGATAGATGGCCACATGTTTTCTTCACTTTTGTACTAATAATTGAATATTTGGTAACTGAATAAGTGGTCTATCACCACATGTTTTCTTCACAGTTTTGCGCTAATAATGAACTATTTGGTACCTGTATGAGCGGTTGGAGAACCATTTATTCAGAGGTGTTTGCTGACTTTTCAGTCGGCCACATTTATGTCCTTGTAATTCAAGATGGAAGTGATACAATTCTTCACTTACTGTCTCGGGTAGGAAAAGTTTTATGAAATGTGAAAGGTTGTCAAAGAGACCTGTGGTATTTTCACAGCTCCTTTAAAGGACCAGCCAGCTTGCAGTATCTTTAGTGTTCTGTGTTGGATTTTTGTAGCAAGATCTTAAATGGGGGGAAGGGGGTGGGGGGTGGGGAGAGAACCCAACTGGAGAACGAATTCAAAAATACGTAGAGTTCCGGAGGTAATATCTGGTCTTTCACTGGTTGAGTTGAGGAAATGCTGACAAAAAAAGTGTTGGCCACTGGTACTGTACACCGATTTAATTTTCATATGTTTGATCATGTTTTGTGCAATGGGAAAGTGAACCATTCATTTATGGCTCTTTACTAATTGTTATGACTAGCTGCTGTTTCTCTTTATTTGTTGGCCTTTTCTGAATTTGCCATATTGGTTTTGAAAATAAATTGCACAATGACTAGTTTCTATGTTGTACCTACTTGTGGTAGACTGGGTGATAAATGAAAAACAGATGATAAAAGATCACTCCAGTCCAAATTATCCTGCATTGATATATGTGAGACACTTGCTTCTGCCATTCTGGTTTTATTATTATTATTATGAATACTTAAAGTTATACAGCGCCTGTCCTCAGCTAGAGACCAAGCTCTAAGTGCTTTACAATTGGTGATTTTCAAAACTAATCATTGAAAAGATTGCATATTATTTGGTTTAGGAAGCAGTATCATTTGAAATATATGTGTTCCTTGCACACTGAATCTTATCAAGTATTGAAGTGATACAACAAACAACAAATACTTCACACACATGTGTGCGTGCGTGCGCGCGCGCACACATGCACGCACGCACACATGCACGCACGCACACACACACACACACACACACACACACATGTTTAGACCCTATTTCAAAACACGCATCATTTGGCGACTACTTGATTGATCATGAATCCTTTCAGTACAGAAATATAACTTCGATGTTGGACATTGATAAAAGAATTACTGATCCTACTAGATTATATGAAAATTATAAGCACACTGCTGCAAGCATTGCAGGTAAATTGAAATATTGGTATTACAGATATTTTTTTTTCCATGTAAGAATATTAAAGGAAATGATAAGTGATACAATTGATCTCAAATGTCAGCAAGTGCTGTGTTTATGCATGGATGTGTGGGTGTATGTATGCTTGTTTTCCTAAGAATGATGTAACAGATTATAGTCAGTTATGACAAATAATCTAAATTTGTTTTGTTTCAGTCTTTCTTTGGTCGTATTGCGGATTCTCTAAAGGAGGTCCTCCGACCTTCATGGCTTGCAGCTGATAGTGGCCAGATATCATCTGTTGGGGACAGGCCTGGTGTATCATCTGTCTCTGAGGAAGAGGAGGAATATTTTGTAAGTATACTCTCATTTTTTGTGGCCTGAATGCTTTGATGGGGATGTTACATTTTTTGTGGCCTTGCATTTGGTTTGCTATTGTCCCATATGATGCTATAAAAAAAAAAAAAGAAAAGAGCTAGAGTAGGACTAGAAAATGGAACAGGTAAAAAATTGTTGGGTGCGAATGTAGGTCTTGTCATTTGGGCATAATTGCTTATATTAGAGCCTGGAATTTGTCGCAGAAAGGAGGATTTTGGCATAAATCAAAATCGAAAGCCGCGGAAAAAAGACCATACTTTTTTTTTTTTTTACAACCCCTCGGTGTAGCAGATGACTTTGCAAACTCTTACTCGCCGAAGGAAAGCTCAGTTTAGGCTGGATACGCCCAATGCATAGTGGGTTGACCTTGATCCGTTCATTACTTCAAGATGGAGGACAGGCAAATAAATAGTCAAGCGTGGCAACGTGTTCAATGATTCAAAGGCAAAGAATAGTTTGAAGTGGACATGGATGGAGACGGAGCTGTTAGCTGAGCAAATCTGAAAGGTCAGTGTGGTAGGGACTGCCATCTGTGATTTGTGCCACTGCGACATCATCTACAACCCGAGAGGCCGAATCACCTTATAACTATTATAAGACCACAACAAAGCTGCTAAGCTTCAGAGTTGGCAAGAGGTGTATAGTGGCTGTTTAACAGTGTGTGTGTGTGTGTGTGTGTGTGTGTGTGTGTGTGTGAGAGAGAGAGAGAGCATTGGAATTTTTAATGCTTTATAAATGCTGGTCTGTTACAACTTGACAAACCCACATTGATTATGTACACCATATCTGCCAACCTGTTGGAACAGAAATTCCTGTGAGAAGGCGTAGCGGGGATCCGGGGGCCGCAGTAGGCCCCTGGTGGGTTGCAGGGGCAATGCCCCTGCTGGGGGTCTGGGGGCAACACCCCCAGTCGCTGACGGGTACATGCACATTTGGAGGTAAAAAAATTAGCTTTTCTGGGGTCGAAAAGAGGATATTTCTTCCATCTCATCGTGCTAGAATTAGACATGAACAGTACTGACAGGAAAGCATACAGATTACAAATATTACAGTCATCACACATTACTCAACAATAGACAGCACTTCAACTTACCATTTCAGTCCAACAAGTAAACTGTGGCTTGACAGGTTACGCAGAGAAGAAAAGTCTCCAGACTAATGTCCATTTGTGTTGCTCTTTGCTCCTAGATTATCTAGCTACGATGAAAGATGCTTTGGAAGTCTTGGTTTTTCAGTCTGTATACAATGGATACCACCAATATTGCAATTTTCTTGTTTCATCATCCCGGGATATCAGATTCTCTATAGTCTTGTAACAGCAAACTGAAAGTTTCTATCAAGATGTTGGTAATCATCATAACCATGGTAATAAAGAACACAAAAAATGGAGGGGGGGGGGGGGGGGGGAATCACAAGGAAAAATTCCTTTCCTACAATGTACACCTATATCTGTTCAGAACTACGCTTTTTTCACAACCTGTCAGCCTAACAGGAGAATGCTGAGGGGGGGGGGGGGGGGGTGTTCTCTGTCCTTGAGGGCATCTGATGTTGCCGACCTTGCTTTTTTTAACAGCTCTATTGGAAACTGCTGCTCATAGCAAGCCCCACTCATGTTGGCTTTGACGATGTACCACCATCATGGCATCATCGCCGCATTCCTCTTGTGCTTGGCAGAAGAGGCATGAAGTTCGATGTCTTTTTTTCCACCATGTGAGATGTTGATGTCAGTACGGCATTCTTTACAAAACGCGTGATGTTCGTCTCTCTTGGACGCATCAATGAAGGCGTAGTCGACTTTGTATCACGGCAAAAACTTGACTTTTGCGGGTTTTTTGTTTTTTCGAGTCCATGTGGCACTGCTTTCCTGAAGCCATTTTCGCGCGGACGGAAGTACTGGGCAGAAGTCGATTTGTTTCAGTAAACTGATGTGTCTTTCTACCGACACCTTGCGAAAAATTACCGAAACGTGAAGTGATTTTGAGTTTTCATTTTTCGGGGGGAAAAGACAACTTTCAGGATTTCCTGACGTATTTTCATTTTCGGGAGTTTCCCGAAAATTTCGGGAGGGTTGGCAGCTATCGTACGCTCTTTTGGCTTGTCTGTTACAGCTTACACCTTTTGTTTTGTTTTGTTTTTTCAGTGTGTGTGTTCGGGGCATGATTGAATTCTTTTTAGAATATCTTGTATTAGATGATGCAGTTAGAATAAAAAAAAAACGAGAAACTTATGTTTGTGTACCAGTCAATAGGAACTACTGCTCATGTTTTACTTTACCTTGTACCATTTTATTATCCTTTTCAGTGTATGTTTATTTGTGCCTGATTGAATTTTTTTCCTGAAAAATCTTGAGTCAAATAATAAAGTTAAGAAAAGATGAGGTATGTGTTTGTGCTCCAGGTAGCATGAGTTTCAGCCATGTTTTGCTGAGTTTTCCATATGTTGTACAGTAAGCCTTTTCAGTGTATATTTTGGGCTTGACTGAAATGATAGTGTGTAGGAAAAAGAGAGAAAGTGTGTGTTTGTGCTCCAGGCAGAATGACCTTCTGCCATTGTTTTGCATTGTTTCCCATTTGTTAACTTGTACAATTAGCCTTTTCAGTGTATGTTTTAAGATTGACATTCATTATGAATTGTAGTGTGCTAGATTCCTTCAAATTTGCCTCCAGAATGCCTCAAATTGTACAGATTTTTAGTCTTGATTTTAAAAATTTTCCGGGGGAGCATGCCCCTCCCCCCCCCCCCCCCCCCCCCCCCCTAGAAATTCCCCCCTTTTTTTTTCTGAGGCTCTGCTTATATAGATGTACATAGATACTGCCTGTTGAAAACATGCCTATTTTTCACTCAGTTGAACTTCCCAGCGGGCTAAAAGAAGGGCTTCTGGTACCTAATAATAAGCTTACTGTGCTAATTTGGTAGTTGCACAGTGTTTGGGAGATGCTTGTGATTGTCGGTTTTGAACTGTTAAACCATGGTAACTTTAGCAATGGTAGTGGTGTGCGAGAAGAAATAAGGTTGATGTTTTCAAAATGTATGTTCTTGCGTAAAATAAGGATGTTAGTTATAATGATACTCTTCAGTTCATCATGAAAAATATATGTTGTCAAAATGGCATGTGAGTATCCCCTGAATAAGAGGCTTTCCTTTTTTAGTAATATTTGCCAGTTGTTTTGATTGATTTTCTTTTTCATGATCCAGCTGGACTATTGATGGTAACGTTTCTCACACAGATTCTGAATGTTATAGGTCAGATCTTTTTCCTGTTTTAATTCCAGTCAGAACATTGATAATGCAAAATTTTGTGTGACTTCAAAAAACTATTTTCAGTCTCCAGCACAGTCTCCTTCACAGTTGCCGGGCCAGTCAGGACTTGAGTTGAGGAGAGGGAAGGTATCTGCATCTGTAGCTGTTCAGTATCGAGATGCCAAGCACAACACAGGTGACGGTTCCTTTCAGCTGCTGCAGTCGTCTCGGGGGTCATCGACTACATGGGAAAACAGGAGTCAAGCGACAAAGTCGACGTGGAGCAACAATGTCTTTGACAAGGCACAAGTTACCAGATACTTGTTTCCACAAAGCTTAACTGGTGTGTTCTCAATGCTATTCATTACAGTTTTAGTTTGTCAGTTGTCATGTTCATAAATATATTGGCATCAGTGTGTGACATTCTTAGTTGATGGAAATTGGCAGTTTTCTGACTCTTTTGGGTGGAAATTTCGTCTTTATTAAGAGGGGGTACAGTGCTACTGCATGCTGTTCAATCTTTCACTGATCCACCCACCAGGCATTTTTGCATCACTCCTGATTTGCTTGTTGAGGGTTACTGAGCTGCAAAGTGATACACTTTCGGGTTAGCATGCTACAAGCTTGTTGACAGCTGCCGCACTTTGTGACCAAACGTTTCGCCATAAAAGAACAAATTTGCCCTCTTCTGTCTTCCCCCTCACTATGAAAGGACTTGAAGGGAACTGGGACTGAGTAGATGTTTTGACTGTTTACTTGTTTCTTGGGAAAAAAAAGAAAAAAAAAAGTTCCAAGTGAAGAAGGAGAAGAGGAAAAAGTGAAAGAAAATTTCGCTAGATGTTCCCAGTTCTGCCACCATATTGATTGATTTCGTCGTTGACCTTTTTGACTTTCTGTAATTCGAATCAAAACCAGGCAGTAACTAACAAGACTTCAATGTTTTTAGTCAGCTCTCAATTTATGAGCAAAGCAAAGTGCGAGAATGCGCTTTTATGTCTGACTTGTGGCATTGCAAGTGAGTGCTTTGCTTTAATATAGAATGTCACACTTTTAATATCAAAATGCATCATGATGCTTTTGAGGCCTGGACAGCTCTGGTGACTTTACAATTTGTTTTCCATGCAAGTTATTTAGGAAGGTTTAAACATGTAGATGCAGTGTTTTGAGCCATCTGCTCTTGCTCTTACAAGCACATAAACAGTGTGCTTCATATCAAACTTGAGAGTGATTGATGACAGTTCATTGAAGAACTACAGCTCTGATACCATAATAGACTTGACAAGTAATTTAGACCTGAGTGGCCATAATTAGGTGACCAAGAAGTGGCGAGTTGGTGTTCAGATTGATTTTTGGATCTTTTCAGTGCAGGTCAGTGACCACAACGGTTAGTTAAAAACGTCAGCAACACACAAACAGACCCATGTACTTCAGATTCCATCCATTACTAGGAGTTTTATCCCGAGTTTTATGTGATTTGGACTTCAGGCATGTTTACCCATCCAGTTTGGCTGTTTAGTACATGTTATTTGTTAGGCGAAAATGCAGCAAATAAGAGAAGCTTAATAACAAAATACATTGGAAAAAAAAATCTAGAGAAGTTCTTGTGCTAAAAACACTTGGCAGAGTGTAACCGTGGTTCTATCTTAGTGAGCTGGTTTTTGAATGTTTTGACAATAGAGGGATTGCTAGTGGTAAGTCTCAAAAGTGAAGTTGTATACACCTGGCTGTGTCTGCTTATTCGACAACAGGCTGATATATAGGAACAGTAGCGGGTACTATATGCCTTGAAATCTCAGGGGGAGGGAGGCAAGAGAGCATGAATTTGTGCTGAAGTGTGCTGATGGAGAGGGCATGAAAGGAATTTGTTTAAAAAACAGTTGAAAGATTTGTACACACTGTAGGGAACCTGCTTGTTTTAGTTGAAAAGTACACTAATGACAGTTACAGAATGACTAGGTGTGGGTCTTCCAAAGAATTTTGCAAAGCAGTACCCCAGTTTGATGAGTTCATCTCTGTGCTCAAAAAAAAAAAAAAAAAAAAAAAAAAAAAGGAGTTTGTTATTTGGTACATGTTACGTCAGGAAAAAAGTACCTTGGAGGTTCAAGTTAGATTTACACTGTCTTTATTTCCTCTGCCCAGTTCACACACTGTATTGTCATTGAATGTTCATATTGAAAACGGCTGTCAGATGTCTGCGATTACTGAAATATGATTATAGATACGTTATTACTGCCTGAAAGGAAGGGAAATTTGATTTAAGTGTGAACATATTGTAACAGATACTGCTCTCAGTGCTAGCAGAATGAGCTGAATAATATAGTATGTCTTCAGAGAAGACACCATCAGACAACTCCTTTTAGCCTGATTTGTGTGTGTATGTGTTCTTTTTTAGATTAAAGAAAACTAGGACTTCTGCGAGTTATGTTAACATCAAAACTTCATTCTGTCATCGTAAAAAGGATTTTGCATGCAGAACAGACAGCAGAACTAGCAAAAAGAATATTTTACTAAACGAGTAGTTCACAGGTTACTTATGCTCTTCTATTTTTGGATCGAAAGTTTGCAACTATAGGAAACAATTCATATTGGAGGAAAAGAAAGGGGTTCTTCTAGTTCAGTTCTTGCTGCCTGTGGGAGTTTACATTTTTTCTCTTTACTGCCACATGTCATGTCAAAATTCATTGGTATACTGGATTGTCATAGGAGACAAACCAGCAGTGAATGCCGTAGAGACATCCGCAAGGGGATTGGGAGGAGTGGCCCCAGCCAGAACAACTTCTGGCCACTCCGTGTCGGTCCATGAAAGGTTTGGAAGATCAAAGGTAGATGTGGACTCTTCAGCAGCCGCTTCACACAGACAGTCGGAGCAGAACCAGGAGATAACGGACAGTGTACTGGCATCGACTTCAACAGCTTCTTCCACCTCAGAGTCCGCTGCAGAGGAAAACCCATGTGAGTCACCTTTTTCTGCTTTATGGTGTGAGTAAGTTAGATTATGAGTCACAGTGGGTTGTTTCCAATGAACATCAGCTGTCATGTCATGTACTTTAAAAAGTTATTAAATTACTTGAAAATTATTTTATTAGATTACTTGAAATTATGCTTTCCACTCCACACACATACACAGTCACACACACGCACACATGCACGCACGCACGCACACATGCAGATTGAGTTTTAGTATTCAGCAGTTTTATGCACATGATATAAATAAAAGACAAAAGAAGAAGGCGAAAAAAAAAAGAAAGAAAGCAAAAAAAAAGAAAAAAGAAAGCAAGAAAAAGAAAGGAAAGAAAAGGAAGCTTTAATACTATCCAGCCGAGAGCGGCACGGACGGCACGATTCCCTGCTGCCGCACGCTCGCGCACAGCGCTCATTCCCTGCCGACGCACATATTTGGCCACTTTTTAATTTATTTTTACGGTAGCTAGACAACAACTGACGGTCTTGTGTTAGGTGTCACAGGAAAGAACAAACACCCAACTAATCGAACATAGTAATTTCAAATCATTTACTTTCAATGTGTACACAGGACTGTGCGTTGAAAAACATGTCTGACAAGTAGAAAAAATGCTTTGTTTGCATTCTATTCCGTTCTTTTACAACACCAAATCGGAAGATGAAGGGATGGCTGCATCTTCAAACAATTCACTTTCCTATTCTCTTTCAAAGTTTTCTATCTCTCTATCACTCCCCTCATCACCAGATCCACTTTGTAATATGATTTCAAGCGCTTCATTGAGTGAGAAATCGCTACCACCCCTTCGCCTGACCGACATTTTTTCTGGCACAGGAAATACGTGCGGCGTGCCGGTGCCGCCAGTTTCTTTGTTTCAAAGCTCCTGGGGTCAGCCAAGTTCACAATAGGCCACTGAAAGTATGGTCTACAACTCGCTCCAACATCCCCAAGACTAGTTACAGAGCTTATTTCCCTGGATCATTTCATGGAAAGTGTAGGAATTTTTTATGTTCCCGTCGTCTGATTGTGGACGACACGGCAGACTGCACTGCTGTCTGTCCGTCGTCCGGACTTGGATGACTCGGCTCAAGGGAGAGAAATCCTGTCGTCCACTACTGGATGACTCGGCTGGTAAAGGTTAAGCTTTCAATATGTGTATGTATGTCACTGTGTGTGTGTATGTGTGTGTG
The DNA here is from genome assembly GCA_033310375.1 of Conus canariensis. Taxonomy (NCBI): domain Eukaryota; kingdom Metazoa; phylum Mollusca; class Gastropoda; order Neogastropoda; family Conidae; genus Conus; species Conus canariensis. Next base: position 59,087,662 of record CM065726.1, read on the forward strand.
TGTGCGTGCGCGCGCGCGCGCGCAAGATTTCACCATGAGCTGTGACTGATTTTAGGTCTTGTGTCTGAGGACACACAAAAGCTGTCAAGGGGTTTGTGTGTGTGCGCGCGCGCAAGATTTCATTATGAGCTGTGACTCTGGTTTTAGATCTGTGTTTGAGTACACACAGAAGAAGCTGTCAGGAGGTATGCACGTGTGTGTGTGTCTGTACGGAACAAACAAGTTTTCATACAGATCAGCTTTGTATGAGCGCACTCATTTGTTCATGAATTCTGCATGATAACTTAATTATTTGTTATTCATTTTTGTTAATGTTATTTTCAGAAGATGATATATTTGCTGTTAATTGCAGAGTCTTCCAGACAGCAAACTGCCGTTAGGAAAATCATAACCCTGAAACAGTCAAAAGAATGGATGTGTGATTGTGTATTTGGACATCACTGTTTATGTTACGACATACTTAAAGTTGATCTAGTGGTAAGTGAGTTACTGACAACATTTAACACATTGAAATGTTCAGAAACCCCATCCCCCATCCTGCCCAGAAACCTCACACACACACACACACACACACACACACACACACACACACACACACACACACACACACACACAGATATGAGTCGTTATGAAATATGCCAAGAATTGTGTCATGCATTCTGAAAAATTAACTTTTTAATTTTTTTTTTTTTTTTTTAACCCTCTGGTCCTAATGAAGATACTCACTTACTTTTTTGTGAAATGTTGTTTTGTTTTTTTTTTAAATGTAGAAGAATATAAAGAAAAAGTAAGTTACTTCTCACTTTTAAATTTTAGCTGCCGCTACCCACTTGTATGTCATGCACCACATACAACACAGTGTTATATTCATAACCTTAACATGGAATAGTACAGTTTCAATGTAATTATGTAATAAATGACAATCTTGCATCTGTAGACATATTCGTTGACTTGCATGTTTATGATTTATGGGTCGAAACATAACTTCAACATTGACCTGAGAGAATAAGAAAACAAGCGAAAGGGGCACAGAACTGCTAATTATGGTGGAATTAACTTAGTCAGTACACATTTTGACTATGCTCAGTTGGCAGCTCACTGCTTCATCACACTCTGCAGTGACATTCGCAGCAGATGACAAGTGGGCCTGGACATATGATTTAGATTTGTTTTGCCTATTTTGAGCAGGAAGAAGATTTATCTAAGATATGTCTTAAGAGTTACTGTATGTACAAATGTGAAAACTTAGCCAGTGTGGTTTTATATCTGTTCTGAAAGGGGGAAAAAAATCAGGTGTCCTGAGGCAGTGATGACTACTGTCCCTGAATAGCCACGTGTGTTACGAAAAAGCCTAAAAGACGATGGCTGCTCTGGGCATGAGGGTTGTAGATCACATGTTACTGAAAAATAAAGTACCTATAACAACAACTGGGAGCACCCTTTTTTCACAGTTCGACAAACATGACTGCAGATGAGACTTCTTAACTGAACCATAGAGCATAAGGCCATGACTGGCTATGGAGGAAACTGAATGGAGTCAGAGTTAAGAACAGCTGTGTGCCACATGGTGTTTAATTTGTGCTGAAAAGCATTTCTCAGGGAGCCTTGTGAGTTGTTGAAAATTTGAGTGTCTTTAGTGCATGGTTAACAACAGCTTTTTTTATGACAATTTCGAACTATAATTGTAGTGCCTATGACACCAGGCATCAGTTTAAAGTTCCATTTGCAGTCTTGTTTAATAAAAGTTTGAAAACATCATGCTGTGAAATGTGAATTTATCCCATGCATGAGAAAATGGTGATGGTCAACCTGTTATGTCCATATCTGTATAGCGAAGCGGCAGAGGCTGTGGAGCCCAGAAGATGTGCACAGGAGACAGTCACATGCAGCTCATCGACCAGCCTTCAAGGCCTCTGTGTTCTCGTTTCCTCGTTTGGTGAGGGTTATTTTGCTATGTTTAGTTGTGTCTAATGGAAAGCCAGAAGGGAGAGTTGTGTGTGTGTGTGTGTTTCGCCAGTTGGATTGCCTACGTAAAGTTTCAGATATGACCTACCTTTTGAGTCTTCAGGTTCAGAGAAACATTTCTTGTGTGGATGTGGATAGATGTACCAGTGATGCTTACTGTGTCGGAATAGCCATATTTGTCATTGAAAATGTAAAAATCAATGGCCATTCCTAGTGGTACAGTTGAGGATTGCATGTTACAAAAAAAAGAAATAAAGCAAAATCAAAAGAAAGAAAAACTTGCCCCCCCCCCCAAAAGTTGGAAGCACATATTTTCAGTAGTGAACAAACCTTGTGGCAGACGGGAAGGTGCTACTCAAACTGTTAAGATATCCATTAATTCATAAACCACTTTGAAAAATGCCAAACAGAACTGAATTTAAGCAAAAAGTGTGAACAGATGGCAAGTTGTAGCATGTAAATCAAAATGTGAGACTTATGAAGAAGTTGGAAAGCAAAGTTAAATTCAAAATCGTTGGTGAAAACCTCCTTTGAAGGAATACAAATAATCTGGCGACAGAAAGATCAGTCCAGTGAGCTGCCTTTTGTAGTGGTGGTTGATGCCACCAGTCTAGGATTTAACTGGATAGTGAATGGTACGTTTAACAGGAAAATAAAAAAAGAATATTGCCAGACCTTCAGAAAATGATACGGTGAACAATAGAAATGTTTACAACAAAGACAGAACGGGTGAAAATTTGTGCATGATCTGCAAGTGCTTATTATGTGATTCTTTTCAGTCATGGTGGCTGTTGAAAGCATTCAAGCATCTATACATGTAGTGTGTGTGTGTGTTCAGTTATTTTCTTTTAGTTCCTTTGCTTCCTGCATAGTAATTTGCCTGTCATGAGAGACGACGAAACAGTCTATAAAACTGCCTAGATTTCATTTTGGGCATGGGGCTAGCCCCCTGGAACACCCACCAGGGTGTTGCCTCTGGACCCCACAGGGGCCTAGGCAGCCTTTGGGCCCTGGCCTTTTTCAGAGATTTTTCAAGCTGTTCTCCAGCCTGATCTGTATTTGCATAATTTGTGCGCTTGTGTTTGTGTTCATTTGGACAAACGAAAAAAAACAAATGCGTAAAGTATTTAAATACAGATTACAAATGTGTGTATCTATACACGCATGTGTGTGTGTGTGTATGTGTACAGCCATGTGTTTTGTGTGTGTGCATTTTTTTTTAAGGATGAAAACTTAGGAAATAAAGATGGATTTGATGATTACATTTTCAAAACAGACTGTTGAAACCTGTTTGTAGATACGTAATATACAATGATGCACCCTTTTCTGTTTCAGAATGAATCCAAGTATGAGTCATCGTTTTATTCAGGAAGTACAACGTATGGTGGTGCTTCTGCCTATAGAAGAACTAGTCTGAACAGCTCTTTACCATATCAAGTAAGTCTGGGTTTTGGTCTTAATCTTTGCTGTAGGGTTTTTCTTTTTCTTCAGCATGACTTGTACATAATTACCAAAGTAATTTTGATGGTGCCAGCCAAACTTTGGAAGCTTGGGTTGTTTTAAACCAAAACAAAAACACCATACCCTGGAAAACTCTAAAAAAAAAAAAAAAAAAAAAAAAAAAAAAAAAAAAAAAAACCCCTGCTGGTCTAGATCACACCAACTGTAGTTTAAGCATCTAGTGAAGGCTGCAGAGGGCAATGTCTGTATCTGTATGGCTGTTCTTGATTTTTGTCATTGACTGTTGTGATCATTCATTTGCTCGCGGACCATACTGATTTGATCCATAATACTAATGCTGACCCCCCAATGCTACCTAACCTTGTCAGTAGTTGTGTTGAATGGACAGTACTGTTAACACTGTCACTTGCTACATTGTCAGTAGTACTGTTGAATGGACAGTACTGTTAACACTGTCACTTGCTACATTGTCAGTAGTACTGTTGAATGGACAGTACTGTTAAGACTGTCACTTGCTACATTGTCAGTAGTACTGTTGAATGGACAGTACTGTTAAGACTGTCACTTGCTACATTGTCAGTAGTACTGTTGAATGGACAATACTGTTAAGACTTCCATGTGCTACATTGTGAGTAGTTGTGTTGAATGGACAGTGCTGTAACACTGTGACTTGAATAATATCAAGTTTGAAAAAGAAAATGAGACTTTTTTCCCCAATAAATCAAGGCACTTGGCAAATGGTAGCTTCTTTCATATTAGCAGACATCCCCAGACACCGGTTATTTACAGTCAGACCTACCCAAATAACCCCTATGAGAACATAATGCAGGGTCTGCCTAAATTCGGGTGGGGAGGGGGGGTGGGGGTGTAAGTTCAGTGGTAGTGGCAGATGTGGGCGTACGGGTTGTTAAAAGATTCTGTGACACACCATCATGCAGGAGCAAACTTAAGCATACAGATCACAAGTTTCCATAACGGTGCCATATGGTAAATGATCCAGTATTATGATATGACAGTAAGTGATCAACAGTGCTCTCTTTTAAGATTTATTGCTGATTTTCTGATTTCATCATATTCTTGCAATTTTGACTTGAATATTTCTAATAATTGATAATGCTGGCTTTATATTTTAAGCAGCATATTTCTCCATGAATTTGAAAAAAAGAAAGTAAACATTTGAGGTAGTATTTAACCTCTTCCCTGCCCGCCCCGTGTCTATTACGGGGTCGTTTCCGCGATCCTGTACGCCCGTAACCGTGTCTATTACGGGGTATTTTCGTCATCGAAATTTCGAAAATCGGCACGGGAAACAACCCTACAAATTGTCCCTGACTCTATTGGGGTGTTTAAATAACAGTTCTATCCCTTTATCGGTGTACTGAAGTGTTAGGAAATTGTCGGTTTAGTATTCAAGAAGGGACGAGCTGATTATCATAATCAAGATGGCGGATCAGAGACGAAGCTCGACACGGCGACCTGTTTTGAAGCGTTATAACGCACTGGAAGTTTTAGATGATGTGTTGAATGATATTGATAGTGGTGACGAAGACTTCCAAGCATCAGGTGACAGTGATAGTGATGAGGAAGAGATGGATGGTAACCAGCACCATCCACTTTTGTCGGAACTCGTGGCGGTCACGAAGAAGACCCGGACTTTGACCCACGTGATGTTGGTCAAGCGAGCGATACCGGCCATGATTCGACCAAGAATCAGAACCAGAGCCGATTCCCAGCACCAGCACAGCACCCCCTCCTGTCATGAGAGGTCGTGGTAGGGGCAGGGGAAGAGCTAGAGGCACTGGACAGCATCAAATAAGGGGGCGTGGCAGAGGGCGTGGAGCTCGACAATCTTGCCCCAGTCTGGTGTTGCTGATGGGAATCGTGCGACTGCCTGCAATTGAGCTGTACTGGTCGAAGAAGGTGCTGTACCGCATTCCAGTCTTCAGCTCAGTAATGACAAGAAACAGATTTCAAGTAAGTTTCTTTATCTTTACTCTCTCTGAGTCTCTCTCTGTTTACTTGTTCTCATTTTCCTTCCACCCTCCCTCTCCAACTCCTTTCTATGTCCAAGTCTTTCTTTTTAGCATTATAGATGAGGATGATTGTGTGTGTGTGTGTGTGTGTGTGTGTGTGTGTGTGTGTGTGTGAGCTTCTCTGTAATGTGTGGTGTGTGTGCGCTTCTGTTTTGTGTGTGTGTGTGTGTGTGTGTGTGTGTGTGTGTGTGTGCATGCTTTTGTGTGTCATTGTTTATGGTGTGTGTGTGTGTGTGTGTGTGCTTCTATGTGGTGTGTATGTGTGTATACTTCTATGTGGTGTATTTGTGTGTCATTGTTTGTGTGTGTGTGTGTTTGTGCTTCTATGTGGTGTGTGTGTCTGTGTCTGTGTGTGTGTACAAATGTTTGTATGTGTACTTGATTGTTTCTGGTGTGTGCGTGCGTGTGTGTGTGTGTGTGTTTGTTTACACACACTGATCAAATGTTCAATCCTATTTCAGATCATCCTACAATTTATCCACTTTCACGACAACTCTGCGATGCCACCACCAGACCATCCCCAGTATGACTGGCTGTACAAGATCTGTCCAGCACTGGACCACCTCCATGAAAAATTTCAGGAGGTGTATGAGCCACGGCGAGCGGTGTGTGTGGATGAAAGCCTACTCCTTTAGAAGGGTAGGCTTATATTTCGCCAATACGTCCCCCTCAAGCATGCCAGGTTCGGGATCAAGTTATACCTCTGCTACCGGTCCGACGATGAAGTGAGGCTGACGGAGAGGCATTTCATGTTCCCCATCCCACCGACACCCAACAAGGCAGCACCACAGAGGGCCTGCAGTGTCTGCACCAAGAAGCTGAAGATCAGGCGTGATGTGCGGTCCCCCACTGCCCCTCCAAGCCTGCACTGTGCTATCCACAGTGCTACATGGATGATCACACTAAGTTCAACTACTGGGAGTAGTGTGGATCCTGTAGCACAGCTTAGTTTTGCAGTGCATGTTTTTTTCATAGATCTTCTTCAGTTAGTCAGTGTGTGCTTTTATCTCTGTGTTTTTATATTCTTGAGTGCGTGTGTGTTTTTCTTTTTTTTTGTCTTCATGGTGGTGTTTCTTCTGAAACTCTGGTTTATTCATGAGTGTGACCAGACTGTTCAACTGGGGGAAATAATCAGACTGGGTTATATTGGTGAGGCTGCTCAACCCAAGAACAACCCCAGAAACCTGCGAGATGTACAGAAAGAAGTTGTGTACGGGTTATGAACATGTACTGAGTGAGTACCAGATGTTTCTTCTCGCATCCAGTGAACACTAACATCAGTTTTTCTAGTGTTTTGTGTGGTTTTATATACAGCAATATGACTTTTTATTTTGAAACTGTCATAAGATTTGATTTCATCAAATTTTACTACACTGTTTACTAACAAAATATGATTATTAGTACATCAGGTTATAGCCAAAGATGCAAGATAAAAACATGCAAAAGATGTAAGACTTACCTAAGTGAATGAGACATACTTAGTGATCACATTAGTAAACCTACTGCAAAAGGCAAAATTTGGTCCCTTTATGTCTGGATCATGGTACCTACAATGATATATGTATGTATTATCATACAGAACAGACTTTTCTGGCAGTCATATCAATGCCAGATGTTTATATTATGTTCAGTCAATTCTAACATCATTTTTTTCAAAGTTGTTTTGTGGTTTGATATATTGCAATGTGTATGCAAGTCCTCAAAAACAGTCAGTTTAGTACAGAAAAGTTGATATTATCAATTTTTACCATACTGATTGCTAACAAAATATAAATATTATGAAATGATAGCATACCACAGGGTATAAGAAAAAAAAAGAGCAAAAAATGCAAGAGATATCTCAAATAATGAATGAGATGTGAACAGATGAATGAACCTACTGCAAAAAACAGAATTCTGTCCCTTTTCCCTTGGATTGGGGTACTCCTCAAGATGTGTATAGTACTATGCAGAAGAAGACTTGCTGGCAATAATATCAATACCAAATTTTTGTATGATGTCCAATCAATACTAACACCAATTTTTTCCATGTTTTGTATGGTTTGATGAGCTGCAATGTATGTGTGTGTGCCCCAAAACAGTCATTTCATTACTAAAAAAGTTGGTTATATTACTTTTTACCATATTACTTATCAACAAAATCAAAATGTAATGACATCACATAATGCCACAAGGTATAAGGGGCAAACATGCAAACAATGTAATAGATATAGCAATAAATGAAGGAGTAGTGAACAGATAAGTGAACCTACTGTGAAAAGCAGAATTCTGTCCCTTTATCCTTGGATTGGGGTACCCCCAAAGATGTATATATTACCACACAGAAGAAGATTTGCTGGCAATGACATCAATACCAGATGTTTGTATGATGTTCAGGCAATACTAATAGCATATTTTTCAATCTTTTGTGTGGTTTGATGAGCTGCAATGTGTTTGTATACACTCAAAAACAGTCATTTCATCACAAAAAAGTTGGTTATATTACTTTTTACCATATTACTTACCAAAAAAAATCTAAATGTAATAACATCATATCATGCCACAGGGTATAAGGGGAAAACATACAAACAATCTAATAGATAAAGCAATAAATGAAGGAGTAGTGAACAGATGAGTGAACCTACTGCAAAAAGCAGAATTCTGTCCCTTTACCCTGGGATTGGGGTACCCCCAAAGATATATGTACTACCACACAGAAGATGATTTGCTGGCAATGATATCAATACCAGATGTTGTATGATGTTCAGGCAATACTCACACCAATTTTTTCTATGTGTTGTGTGGTTTGATGTGTTGCAGTGTGTATGTGTGTGCTCGAACACTGTCATTTTATAACAAAACATGTTGATTATGTTACTTTTTACCACACTAGTGCCACCAAAATCAAAATATTATGATACCACATAATACCTCATGCTATAAGGAGGAAAACTGCAAACTATCTAACAGATATCTCAATAAATGAATGAGTAGTGAACAGATACGTGAACCTACCACAATATCAAAATTCTGTCCCTTTACTCCTGAATTGGGGTAACCCCAATGATGCATGTATTACCACATAAAAGAACATTTGATTGGAGTGATATCAATACCAGATGTTTGTATGATGCTCAGCCAATACAAACACCCATTTTTTTCATTGTTTTGTGCGGTTTGATGTGTTTCAATATGCGTGTGATTGTTCAAAAACAATTAATTTGAAAAAAGTTTATCATAATACTTTTTACCAAACTATTTGGCAACAGAATCAAAATATGAAGTCTCATTATAGACCAGGAAATAAGGAAGAATCATGCAAAAAAACTAAGACATATCTCCATAAATGAATGAGTATTGAACAGATTACTAGTGAACCTACCGCTAAAGCAAAATTCTGTCCCTTTACCCTGGGATTGGGGTACCCCCAATTATGCATGTGTTACCACACAGAAAAACATTTGCTGGCAGTAATATGAATACCAGATGTTTGTATAATGTTCAGTCAATTAGAACACCAGTTATTTCACTTTTCTCTTCGGTTTGATGTGCTGCAGTGTGTGCGCGTATGCAGAAAAAGTGTCAATTTATTACAAAAATAGTTGATTATATTGATTTTTATCATACTTATGACCAGCCAAATCAAATTATTATGATACCACATCATAGCAGAGGGTATAAGAAAAAAACATGCAAAAAATCTAAGAGATATGTCAATAAATGAATGAGTAGTGAACAGATGAGTGAACCTACTGCAAAAAGCAAAATTTGGCCCTGGCACACAGCAATACAGAAAAACACTTATACTGTGGCAGGGAAGGGGTTAATGCAAAATCATTGAAATTCTTAGTTGAAATTCTTGGATTGTACAAAATGTATGTTTCTTTTGGACTGTTGCATGAACTCCAAATCATTTAAGTCTTACTAAGAGATTGAGCGTTGTGTTGTTGGCGATACTTTAATGCTCGTCCACTAACATTTTAATGTTGTGAACAGTGAAATGTTAGATTGCCAATGGCTTCTTCCAATGTGTAATGCCAGTGGTTTCATGTTTTTAATCATTAGATTTTGTGGTTATTGTTTTAGAATGCCTTGCCAATCCGCAAGTCTGTGAAAGCAAAACCGTTGGACAACTCTGGAAATGCTGTTCTCAGCTCATCAGCCACACAGATCCTGAAGACTCTGGAGAGATTGTCTGTAAGGTTTTTTTTTTTTCTTCTCTTTTTATAATGACCCAAGTGTGATAGGACATTACACTGAATACATCCTTCCTTATTTTTTTTTCCTTTACCCTATCCACCCCTTAACACCTAGTTAATGAACATTTTGCACACTAAACCTTCATCTGCTAATATTTGCTGTTGAAACATGGAACATATGATTTTTAATGATAAGAATAATGCAAATTGTGCCATTGAGATGCATGCAGGTTTGCGATCTACCCCAGATTGCTTGTTTTGAAATGTTGAGTGTTAGTAGCATTCAGGATGGCAGTGTCTGTTCTGGTGCTGTCCAGTGTCTAAAAGTGTGATTTACAGTATTTGGACATATTTATTGGACATGGATCTTACACAGGTGTGGTGATAGTGTTAGCGCTGAAGAGTTGTCATTGGTGCCAACAGATGTAAATTTTAGTACAGCAAGAAAGACAACATTTTTATGACATTGCAAAAGTTTTTAGATAAACAAGTCATTAGAATAGACTGAAGATGTCTTTTTTGTATTCTTTTAGTTGTTTATTTCTCTCTTTTATTATTGATTTAAAAGAAAAAAAAACCTAGACATTGTTTCAAGCCATGTATAGATTTTTATCTGTTAAAGTCGCTTTTTTTTCTTAGGTTTATAAATTTAGGGGAACAAGCTTTGCTCACAGATTTTTAGAGATGGAATAATGATGTTGCTGATTAAGATTGTCCTACATTTCTTGATTACCCTGCCGGCCTAACAGGTTATGAAGTCATGATTCACTCCATGCTCTCCCACAGTTGTTTTATTTTCTTTTTTTTTTTCTTTTTTTTAAGGAATGAAAAATTAGATTGTTCGTCATGTTTCCTTTTGCTGATGAAAGGCACATCATAGAAGAAAACTCAAAAACTAACATTCTGCTATTTCAGGATACAAGAAGATCAAGAATCAACGACACAGATACAGAAACTTTTATGTCTTTCACCGTAAGTATCTTGACTGGAATTTTTTCTTTTATGTGTACATTTGTGTCATGTACATTTGATTGAAGCAGATCTTACAAAAGTGACTTTTTTTTTTTTTTTTTCAAAACTGATATGCCATGTTCAACTGAATCAAGTGTGTCAGCATTTTTATACTTACCACCTCAAGAACAAAGTGATGGGTACATTATTTAATGCACTTTAGAGCACAAAATGCCAGAAGTACATGATGAAAGATGCACATTTTCATATTTTTCCCCACTTAATTTTTGTTCAGTTTCTAATGTGCCTGTGTATTATGATTGAGCTTCCACTTGTAAGTATTCAGAGTTTCTAATATGCCTGTGTTTTATTATCGATCTTCCTCTTGTCAGTATTCAGTGTTTGTAATATGTCTGTGTAATATGATTGATCATTTTCTTGTGAGTATCAAGAGTTTCTAACATGCCTGTGTATTATGATCAATCATCCTCTTGTCAGTATTCATAGTTTCTGATACGCCTGTGTACTCTGATCATCTTCCACTTGTCAGTCAATTAGTGTGACATGGTGCTTTTGCATAGTCCAGAATATTATTTTGTCTTCTGGAACTGACATTCCTAGGGTTTTATTAGGTAGGTCCAGCCTAACAGTAGCCATGGCTAACAGGCAGCAGAACAGGAGAAAACTGCCAGTTTCAACTTGTTCATACTCCTCAACTACTCAACACTGTCAAATAAAAAATATCTCCACATCTAAAATGAACCTCTAACATGAAGTCTGTGTGTTTTTTTATGGTATGAAAGAAGTGTGCTTTTATTGTGAACGATCTAAACACACAAACCAAACACTGCGTCGGTGAGCTTGTGCAACGATTCAAGCCGCGGGCTATCCGTGACCCGCAAACAACAACATCCGGAAAAGTGTTCGTAACCGTGACAAACTATATGCACAGCGACGATGTTGGTACCATATGAAACAGAAAAGCCTGCAGAATCGAATGGTATAAATTTCGTCATAGTTCCTTTTCATTAAGTGCCGCAAATTTTGTGCCGGAAGACTAGCATAAACTTCAAAAGCATGGCAATATCGCTAATTCTGAACAAAACATGTTAAAAGACCACTCGTTTTGTAGAAAAATCAATGCTCTTTTCGTTCGTGTATATAAGGACGCACAGGCTGCTGTGTGTATAAGTTCCGGCCAGGATAAAGAGAGAACCCCGTAGTCCAATCGGCATTCAGCATTCCGACAACAGTGCCATCCGAAGCTGACACGATGTTCGAGTCGAGTGGCGAGTTGAAACCGATGGATCTCAACGATCTTGAGCGTGATCTTGGTAAGTATGCGAACGATTCATTTGTTTAAGCCCTTGCCCTGTTATTTTTAAAGAATTCATGTTTCTTAAGTCTGGAAATTATTTTAGAAGTGATTTTTTTGCATCAGACAATGGGAGACATGTGCTCAGTCGAGTGGTGTTTGTTAGCTCCCGTGATCGGTACTAGTGGTTGCAATCGGTGATCAACCTTTTTGTTTTAAAACAATTTCATAGAATAACTTTTACCCAGGCTTGTTCAGATTTCATTTTAAAAGGTTTATGATTTTTGTCTAGAGCGAAAATTACGAATAAAGATTAAAATTTGGCAACTGTAACTTCGACAGGGACGATAACTCAGGTTTCAGACCTCAATGAAAATTGAAAGTAGCAGATGTATTGATTTAATTTGCAGTATTGTTGTACCAAAGTGAATCAATGAATTCATAAAATTAATAAATTGATAAATAAATGAGATAAAAGGAAAATAAAAAACTAAAAAGTAAACAAAAAATAGACTCATTAACTAATTAAGAGAATGTTAGCTTGAAGCTGCAGTATGAGTGTGGCAAATGAACTAAAAGATAGGAGCAAGAAAATCAGAATTTGGAAACTTGGAGCATGTATTATAATAAAGTGACTAGCTGGTGTGTGTGTGTGTGTGTGTGTGTGTGTGTGTGTGTGTGTGTGTGTGTAGCTGGTAGCATTCACTTAAAAGTCTTACTGAAAATTGAGGCAGTGTGTGTTTTACTGTTGAATCATATATCCATAAATTATAGAACTTGGTATAAAAAAACATGTTCTTCAAAATTATTATGCACTTTCACCCACAGTCTCTGAATTCAAACATTCCATTTTCATCATTGATAGATCAAAACAAATGTCCAGTTATTAACTGTGCTCAGTTTATTCAAAATTTTGTGTGTGTGTATGTGTGTGCACATGTGCATGTGTATGCATGCATGCATGTGTGTATGTGTAATACATTTCAGAAGATGACCAGTACCAGCTGCTTGCTGAAAGAATTGGTCCAAAGAAGAAGGGCCGGCCAGCACATTTGCCAAGTCTGGTTGTAAACAATCGTCTGCTACTTCAACTCAACATGTTGAAGAACCGCGGGAGAATATGGGCTGAGGTCCAGAGTCTCTTTAGTGACATTTGCAGACACCAGATAGAACCTGTTCCCACTTGCAGTGTAGAACCACTGATACGGACATGTCTTCGACAGTTTTCCCAAACAGCATCACCGCATGTAGAAACTTTCCTCAGTATTGATAAGGACATTGCATGGATTGGACCATATTCTAAGCAACATCAGGTGTCCAAAGTTGTGATTTGTTGTTCCTTTTGGACATGTATTTGCCTGTTATTTGGAATATATTTGCTTGGTGAAATTCTTGAGCATTTGATTCTGTCCCCGTGATAATGACAGAATATATGTGGAATGCGGGTGATTTTGTTTACTTTGATGTAATTTGTACATAAAGGTGAAGGTTAAACTCATGGATGTTTTTACCTTTAGATTCCTTCTTCAATGCTGATTATTTTGATACCTCTACTTTGTCTGTAGCATGTGTCATTCCCTAGTTACGGATCGTTAAGTAACGGTACCCTGTGTTTGCCACTAAATGACATGTCGACAAATTAGCATTTTAGTCATTTTTGAAGAGGCACAGCTAAAAAATGAATATTCATTGAGCTCTGGAAAAAAAAAAGGCTCAGTGTATCCATCACAAATAATAACTCTGCCAATCTGAGGGCATATTGGGTGAATAGTTCAGAAGATATGAGGGTCCAAACATGGCCCTCTGGCCAAAACGTGAAAAACGCCATTTTTTTAACCAAATTTTAAAGCTCAATATCTCAAAAACTATTAAACCCATGGCCTTGAAATTTTGCATGTATATGACTTTTAATGGGGTCTTTTGAAAAATACAAAAACATTCCATATTTTGTAAAGTTAAAAAAATGGCTGGACCTACCTAGTTTTATTAGGTGCTGGAAGTATGTTACTGAAATGCCTATTTTGTTTTGTCTTGAAAGAAATGTAGCTTGTAGTAAATGGGATGATGTCTATTGCTAAATTGGAAGTTGCCAGCTCCCCCCCTCCCCCAATGAGAACTCTTCTGTGCGGGAGTCAAGAAAGTTGATTTGCCTGTGGGCAGTTTGTAATGTTTTTGTCAGAAAAGCTGAGGTGTATATTCACAGTAGCTCATAGGCAACTTGAACTGAAAATGTCGCTTTACATTGTCAGGCCTACATCTTGGTTTGCGTAGGCAGAGAGAACTGCCCACAATTTTTTCAAGATAGCGTGCTACAGTGTAGTTTCAGGCAAAAGTTATGTGCGATTTCAGTGGTTTTGGCTATCCAGCAACTCGCGTATTAACCCTGTAGCGGAATTTGAGCCACTTGCCATTGACATAATAATGATTGTGTGTGTATATCTATATATGTATATCTATATATATGTATATTTTTTTTCTTTTGTCCAGCCTACAAGTTATCGTAAACCCTCCAGACCTTTGCAGACCAGTTCACCTTCAAGATTGCTTGAGGTGATGTAACTATCTTGAAACATGAAAAAAAAAAAAAAAAAAAAGGAAAACGATTAAATGATAATGGATATAGTGATCAAACAGGGTTCATACAGTCCTTGAAAGTCCTTGATTTTGGGGCCCCCTTTTCAAGGCCTTGCTCATAGGTCCTTAAAAGTGCTTGAATTTTGTCTCTGCCAATGATTTTGAATAAAGTCTGTGAAAAAAAATCTTGAGTCTGTTTAAAAAGGAAATCTGAAATTGAAATAAAAATATGAGAGTAAAAGAAGTCCGAGTTCAGGTAAAAACACCAGAGTTGCAACATCGTTTGGCTGGAAAAAGAAGAGTATAAAGAATGATTACAGACCAACCCAGGTAAGACAAAACGAGGCCTTGTTGCTGCATATGCAAAAAGGTCCTAGACAGTGAATAATTTGATTTGTGTCAGTATTTTAGGATTATTTATCTCAAAGTTATCCTTGAAGTAAGGCCTTGAATTCTTTTTAAAAGTGCTTTAAAAGTCCTTTTTGTTTTTTTGCCAGAAAATCTGTATGAACCCTGTCAAAGCATGCTGTGATATGCATACACATGATAAAAATCATATGTATGTGCAGTTAATTGTTGAGGACAGTGCTGTACAGTGCACCGATACATACTGTTATGGAATGTAGATGTTTTAATTTTGCAGACAGAATTTCTATAGTTGTTCCTTAGATAATCAGGCATGTCCTTTGTCCTGTTCTCAGCTGATTTCCATTTCCACAAGCAGCAAATCTGTTATTATCCCAGTGTGAAGCAGGTGCTCAAGGCATTGGCTTTGTTTTTCCCCTACGTTTCATCACATATTGCACACTTCCCTACCATATTTGTGATTTTTTCCTTTTTTCTTTTTATATCTCATAAATTAGTTTGCATGCCTGATAAAGCAGTACTTTTTTGTGATGTTGCTCACATGTCCAAGACAGGATGTCAGGTAAAGATTTATGCCGCAAAGTCTGGTGTTCACTTGAATGCAGAAGAAATGAACTTGGCCTGTTTCCATACATAGGTGTCAGCCAGAGGACCCCCTACCCAGTTCCGGCAAACCCCTGTGGCAGCTAGCATTGCCAAGAACCGACAGATCGTCTCTCTGCTCTCACAGCGTCCTCATCCGGTTCCTTCATCCTCCTTCACACAGAGGACAGAAGACGAGGAAGAAGATAATGATGATCATGAAAGCGAGGTGTGTTTGCTTTGTTGGACATGCTCAGTTGATATATTTTCTTCTATTTTTCTGTCTTCACTGAATTTTCAGTCATAGAACTGAACAGATATTTGTCCATATCATTGCTCCCCGCCCTCCTTTCCGTACCTCCCACACCTCACCATCACTACACCCTGGTCCCCCATCATGCACAGCTTTCATTCTTGTGTATTTTGATCTGCTTACTGATAATTTCTTTGACATAAAAAAAAAATTATTTTCCTCCCCTTATTTAGTTGGAAGGGGTGATCTGACAAGTTTTATGGTGAATACAGGAATATCTGTGAGTAAAAGACATGAAGAATCGAGTTCAGTCTGTTTACAGTGAAAACCCATGTCACTCATTGTATGTGTTTCAGGTTATGGATTTGGATAAACAGCGGAAGACTAGCATGCCGGGGTCAGAGTTCACAGAGCCTGCTGCATCTAGGTCCAGTGGCAAGATGAAACACCAGAAATCATACGATACCAGAGGCCGAACCAGAAAGCCAAGTAGAGAGGAAGATGATGTGAGCTGCTCCATTGTGTCATCAATTATATATCAAGTGTTCCATTTAACTAGGATTATTTAACCCGTTCGCTGCTTGAAAATGTTATAAACAAAGGCTTTCCCAGTGCCAGGGAAATCTAATGATTTGGGGGTAATAATTAACAAAAAATTCTAGCTCAGAAACTACAAAAGATATAACAATGAAATATATATGATTTTTGAAGGAAATTGAATGAAGATTTTGAATCTGGGCTTCTTTTGTTTTAATTTTGATAATAAAAAAGTATTTAGGCAATTAGATTTGGATAGATTTTTTTGCACGATCAAAAGCATATGTATTTACCACTACATCTTCACATCCAAACAAGAACACAAAGCAAAAAAGTTGAAAATAAAGTTTGTATTGTCACACTACACCTGTAAATGAAAGTAAAACAGTTTAGAAGTCTATCAAGACGCTCACACTCTATGCAGACAGGTCAGTCCACGACCACGCCCCCCTCTCCCCACCACGCCCCCTTGCTGGACTTCAACCCTCTCTTTCACTGCTCCTCTTCCCCTACCTTTCCCTCTGCCCCGTGCCACGCCGCGAGCAGGCCGCGCTCCCCTCTCGCGCTGACTACCACGTCACTGACCACTGGCACGCAGTGCAGAGTACACACTAGGCGAGCTCGTTCGACGCTGGCAAACCAGTCAGCTGAACACACACTGAGGTCACACAGCCCGACACAATAACTGACGAATACGGTTGGCAATTCCATCACTATCATCATCTCACCTTCATGCTCGAGTGAGTCGTTGAATAAAAGATTATTGTCTTTGTCAAAAATCATTAGCAGAGCCTGCTCAGCTGTGTAAATACGTTGATTTGGTCGCTGCGCTTGTCGAAGGTTGCGCCGCCATCTTTGCAAGCGAGACGAAGTGCTGGCTGGTCATCCAGTCAGTGATGAGAATAAATGGGCTTTCCCCTCACGTGTGGTCATTTACATATCATTTTAATACTACAGACATATAAGGCTTACTACGCACACTCTATTTAAGTCCGTTGATAGAAATAGTAACGAATGAAAATTCAAGAAAAATGCATGACGTCAGTGGACGGCCCATAGGCACTGGGAAAGCATTTTTAATGCGGCGTCAGCTGATGGCTTAAAGGCACTCTACGGGTTAATAGAGAGCAACTCTTCAGTCCACGACACAGCTTTGTTTTTCCGTCCTGAATGAGACACTTAGTGAAAGGGCAAACAAACAAGGCTTCACACATTTGTAATCCAACATTTTTGTTGCTGTAGTCTGAGCAGAGGCATGTATCAAACTTGTGTACTACTTAACTATGGAAAATTAACTTCCCAGAAAGTGATGACGTCATTTTTGCACAATATTGTGTGTGTTGTCATTGTTCCAATATTGCCTGACCACTTGTGTACAAGCTTTCATTCCGCATCTACGTTATCTACAAGAAAATAAACCCAGTCGAGTTTGGTATTAAAAGAATTGTTGGGAATTCGCCAATTCAGTCATCTCAATAGCGCAGATATATTACATTTTTCATGACAATAACTAATTATCAAACCTGTAGCCCCATTTGTAATGGCCGCTCAGCCTTGCCGAACACATTGCTGCCAGACCAGCTATGCACAGATGACATTCAGTTGGCCGAATACAGTGCGGTTAGCTGGCTGGTGGGGAGCGGCCTGCAGAAAACACCCCTTTCCCTCACCTGCATTCACAGCTTGGCCTCTGCAGCTGTAAATTCCCCTGTGACTCAAAACTAAGTAACTTGCTCTGAACAGCTGTGATGAATATGCACACACGTAAGGTGGCCTTCTGGCGGACACACACACATAGAAATAGGTCAAGTCCATTCTTTTTGCATTCATGCATGCTGATACTGGCATGGGTGCTTGTGGGTATGCCAGAAGCAAGAATCGGTTGCTTTTATAACCGTGCTGGCACCATTGTGCTGAACAAGGTGCCCCTTTCTTTCTGTGCTGCCTCTGTCAAAGTTTCAGAGGTTGAGAAATAAGCATCTTCAGACCATCGAGTACATGGGATTCTCACAGCTTTTCTTATCATGCACTGAAAGTTCTACACGAACCATCACATCTTAGGTTTGGACCAAGTTTTGGATGAAAATTTAACTGGAACTTTAGTTAACATATTTAAAATTACATGACTTAACCCGTAGAGTGCCTTTAAGCCGTCAGCTGACGCCGCATTAAAAATGCTTTCCCAGTGCCTATGGGCCGTCCACTGACGTCATGCATTTTTCTTGAATTTTCATTCGTTACTATTTCTATCAACGGACTTAAATAGAGTGTGCGTAGTAAGCCTTATATGTCTGTAGTATTAAAATGATATGTAAATGACCACACGTGAGGGGAAAGCCCATTTATTCTCATCACTGACTGGATGACCAGCCAGCACTTCATCTCGCTTGCAAAGATGGCGGCGCAACCTTCGACAAGCGCAGCGACCAAATCAACGTATTTACACAGCTGAGCAGGCTCTGCTAATGATTTTTGACAAAGACAATAATCTTTTATTCAACGACTCACTCGAGCATGAAGGTGAGATGATGATAGTGATGGAATTGCCAACCGTATTCGTCAGTTATTGTGTCGGGCTGTGTGACCTCAATGTGTGTTCAGCTGACTGGTTTGCCAGCGTCGAACGAGCTCGCCTAGTGTGTACTCTGCACTGCGTGCCAGTGGTCAGTGACGTGGTAGTCAGCGTGAGAGGGGAGCGCGGCCTGCTCGCGGCGCGGCACAGGGCAGAGGGAAAGGTAGGGGAAGAGGAGCAGTGAAAGAGAGGGTTGAAGTCCAGCAAGGGGGCGTGGTGGGGAGAGGGGGGCGTGGTCGTGGACTGACCTGTCTGCATAGAGTGTGAGCGTCTTGATAGACTTCTAAACTGTTTTACTTTCATTTACAGGTGTAGTGTGACAATACAAACTTTATTTTCAACTTTTTTGCTTTGTGTTCTTGTTTGGATGTGAAGATGTAGTGGTAAATACATATGCTTTTGATCGTGCAAAAAAATCTATCCAAATCTAATTGCCTAAATACTTTTTTATTATCAAAATTAAAACAAAAGAAGCCCAGATTCAAAATCTTCATTCAATTTCCTTCAAAAATCATATATATTTCATTGTTATATCTTTTGTAGTTTCTGAGCTAGAATTTTTTGTTAATTATTACCCCCAAATCATTAGATTTCCCTGGCACTGGGAAAGCCTTTGTTTGTAACATTTTCAAGCAGCTTCAAGCAGCGAACGGGTTAATGGGATGTGGGACAGTTCAGTTATCTCTAGAAAAATATTGAAATTTTGTTAAAGCGAAGTTTCATGGCACCCCGATCCCCCAACCCACCCTCAGTGCATCCCCACTTTTTCTCTCTCACACACACACACACATGCAAATGCAAAACGTACACACACGCAACACGCACACAACACACACACACACACACACACACACACACACACACACACACACACACGCATACACACACATACACATACACACACACGAGCAGGCTGTTTCTCACAACAGATAGCTGTGCAAACTAGGATGATCGACAATTACTTGTGTGACTGAGAGTGTCAGCATTTGAGTCCTGTGAGGGATAACATTAGATAAATTGGTATGTATTATGGTTTTTATGCTTGTGAATATGAGCTCTTGAATACATATGACTTTTTTGTTTTGATAAGCTGAATATGATCAGTGAACTTCAAGAGTGCTGAGTGTTTGCAGTAGAAACATGATTATTTGTATTTATATACTTATATTTGGAACAGATGAGGGGTGATAAGCATTTCCAACACAAGGAAAAATACAAAAAGAACCAAAAAGATAAAAAGGTATCTGACTGCTGTAAGTTAGTTTTCCTCTCGGAATTAAAATTGCATCATTTTTCACATGGGGAAAAAAATATGTGTTATATATCATGTTGTTTATCTGTACTGATTTTTGTTGTAAGATACTGAAAGCTTAAGCCTATGGCCATGAATGCTGAATAGTTCTGGAAGGGAGAAACAGGTCTGCTGAGGTTACTCCGAGAGAAAGTGTGTGGCTGATCTTGCAAAGGATAGGTTTGGATAATTTTGAGATTAAATGCAGGTGCAGGAGATTCCCAACCTGCGGACAGACTTCACCTTGCCTATCAGTTCCATGCCTGCCTTCAACCTGGGGTTCCCAGCCTTCTCCAGCAGTCGACTGACTACTGATTCCAGTGTGTCCAAAACAAAGGTGGACTCGGACACACCTCTTTCACAAGTTACCTCTTCTAGGGCTTTGACCAAACCAAACACAAGCCCTCCCAAGCTACAGTTCACATTTTCTTCACCCATACACAAATCTGCCCCGGGACCCACGCAGCCTTCCCGCTCTCCTGTCAGTGTAAGTTGCACTCCAGCATTTTGTGTGTGTGTGTGTGTGTGCGTGTGTGATTCAGCGAAACAGATGTGCAAACCAGCTACAGCTGGACTTAGAGTGACATGTAAGCATGGTTAAAAACTCCCAGTACTGTGATTTTATGCTTCAGTTGTGTTGTTATGTTGCGTTTGTAGTTGTTACAATTTCTTATGCCAAGTTGATGCAGAGAGATCATGAGTTGCCTGAGTGTAAGAAATCTTAAATAAATGTTAGCGAACCGCCCAGAGAAACGTGGACAATTGAGTCACAAGACAAAACACAATGCGTTTAGATTTCCGCCTGCAGTCTCTCACTTTGCAACTGAGCGTAAGAATTTAAAAGTTTTCCTCGTACCCAATCGATCGTAAGGGCAGTGAACTGTTAAATTTTTACTGTATTTTGGGCACAAAACGATGGAAGGTAAAGCCTGTTCCCTTACTTCCATTGTTATAACCTCCCCTGCTATAAATCAGGTACCCATTTACTACTGATAGACAGAGGGTTTACAGGAGAAAATCTGACCCCACGTGTGGTTTGAACTTGTGACTGTCGGCTCTTCAGGCAAACACTATTTGACTGTGACTTCAGGAGTGTCTTGTGCTTTGAAAGATCACTGCTTGCCTGCTTCTTCAAATGTTTGTAGATATTACACAGTCTGGTGGCTCAAGGAATGAAAGAATAAAGATTGTGTTTTTGTTATACCTTTGCCAACAGGATTTCCAGTTCAGCAGTCCTCTGAGGGTATCAGACAGTGTATCCACTGACGGTCAGTCTTCCTCTGTGGCCTCGGGCTTTAGCTCCACACCTTCTGCACACGGTACCACATCAGCCTGGGGGTCCACGGAAGCCAAACCAAAGTCAGGTATTGTGGGGTACTTGTTAACTCTTTCTCATTGCCCTAATTTCCTGTCATAGGTGTGGGTCTTAGTAAATGGTGTCCCTCAGTTTGATATCCAAAGTTATATATTATTCGTTGTTACTTGTTTTATCTCTTCATGGCTTGCTTTTATGGATAGCTCTGCATATTCAGGATGCAGGTTTTGGACACCCCAAATTATCTTTACATGTACATACAAGCATCATGGAAGACAGAATTCAAGCTTTTTTGTATTAGTACCAATCTGCTATAAAAAAAAAAAAAAATTAAAAAAAAAAAAAAATGTGCTCTGCTGGAAGAAAATGTGCTGCCTGAGACTTTTTTCCTCCATAAGTACCATGATTGCAAGTAAAAACTTGTGATTAATTGCACATTAACATAGAGTAAACAGTTATTACTGAAAAGTTGTTATTCTTGCGAAGCTGAGCATGTGGATAAAAGAGGTATTTCTATTTTTATTTTGCTCATTCAGAGGGTCTCTATTTCAAACTGTGAAGTATTTGCAAGATGAAGAAAAGAAAAATTGTAAATTGGATTGATGTTTGTATTTATATCCAGAATGACTGATGACTTGAGGCATGAAAAAAAAAAAAAAATGCAACCAGAAAAAAAAAAAAAGTATCTGACTGTGACAACTTTCAGATAAGAATTATATTCCTCTGGTAATCAGAATTGTGTTGTGTTCTGCATGGCAACAGACTTCTTGTGTGTTGTTGTATTTAGGTACTGATATAATTATTTGTTCTAAAGAATGCTGAAAACCACTGTCATGCAAAGAAATGCTTTTGGAAAAGGTAAACTGCTCTGGCGTGTGTGCGCAGACAGATGATACCAGTTTTAGCTTTTATTGGTATGAATGCTTGTTGATCAATATAGCATTTGATATTAAACTGCTAGTTCTGAAAAATCTTACACCAGTGGGTTTGGGCTCCATATGTATCCATGTGATTTCTCTTTTAGGTTTCCTGAGTTGAATACTGTGAGCTTGGTATAGTGAGGACATATGTGTATGTGCACAGGGAATTCCAAGTCCTGTCCTGCTGGTAGTTTGGGCAAGCTGACCTCACCTGTGAACTTTGGTCTCAGCACAGCGAACTCATCGGTGACATCGACCTTTGGTGGTCCCTTAGCACCTGCATCAGAGCTGAAATCAGGCAGTGTGATGGACATTTTGGGCAAAAGTTCCACAGCCGCCATACAGTCTACGTTTAAAGCAAGCAGTGAACTGAAACAAGGCAGTGTGACTGACGTGTTGGGAGGAAGGAATGATGGGAAAATGGGCTCCTCATTGTCAGCCCTGAAGCCTGCCCCAGAACTGAAGCAGGGCAGTGTTATGGACATCTTGGGCAAACAGTGTAGGTCTGCTGTTATTTAAAGTATCCTGCACTGCAGCTCCAGTTTTGAGTTTAGGAAAGGTCTTCATGTGTGAAAAGATGATAGTGAGGGTTTGTGTGAGTGTGTGTGCGTGTTTTGATTAACTACATCAGGGTATGTGAAATGTGTGTTTTAGGTTCTCAAAATTTTCGCCAGCAGTTTCTTTTGCTTTAACACAGAAAGCTTCATGCAAGTCCCTCTCAGTATGGAATTCTTTTCTTTTACAACTTTTTTTTTTTCTTGGTGATCTCTCAGGTTAGACCTGTTCCCAGGGGGGGGAGGGAGGGAGGGAGTTGGTTATTTTTTAAAGATTTCTGGGAGTCGTTAAGAGGGTCAAATATACTTGGTTATTTTGTGTTGAATTCAGGAAAAAAAATGAGTGATTTTTCCTGGCTCAGTGACCGCTGTTACGAATATGTGTGATGAAAGCGCAACTTTGATATTCGTTTGAAACTGAGTTCTCCATAGGCTGGTTTGTAGTCTGTGTGTTGATGCTCCTGAATCTTGAAATGTATCCTGTTAAATTTTACTTAGATCTATACATTTCCTATCTTGAGCTTGCATATTGTCAGCTGATTTTCTGACCATTGCTGGAGACTCTTTAAGTGTGCGATCTGCTTTTATGATAAAAGTTTTTAAATATTATACATTATAGCTAAGGTGAACTGATTTTATATTACATCAAGGATTTTTATTGAAATTTGAATAATTTGCTTATTTCAAAAGCAGTGTACAGTCTTGTTTCATCGTGATGAAGGTATCAAAATCCATTGTGTGTGGTGGACCAAGCAGGGATGTTTTCATGTTATACTTTGTTGACATGTTTGTTGCAGCATCTTCAACTTCTCCCCAAGGCAGGGACAGTCTGTTTGCCAAGTTTGCACCTCCTGCAGACAGCTGGGAATGTCCGGCATGCATGGTGCGTAACACACCCGATGCCAAGAAGTGTGTGGCTTGTACTACTGCCAGACCAGCACAGCAGAGCAAAGGTAGAGTGTCCTGACAGTCGTAGGTTTGTGTGTGTGTTGTGTGATTATGAAAGATTCTGCTAGCCTGTTAAAACTACTAACGCATGGTACCAGCAACAGGAAAAAAAAAACTGGTAGCAGCCAGTAATCGACCGAGAGCCTACAGATGGGTTTAATCTGGTAGGGTGTCCTGACTGTCATAGTGTGTGTGTGATTATGAGAGATTCTGCTAGCCTGTTAAAACTACTAATGCATGGTACCAGCAACAGGAGAAAAAAAACCAAAAAACTGGTAGCAGCCAGTAATCGACTGAGAGCCTACTGTTGGGTTAAGTCCTAGATAAGATTTCATTTACCTGTCTTTAAGTCATAACACATTATGCAGTGTCAGTGCGAGTAAGCTCTTCTTTCCGGAGAGTGCCACCAACAACAGTCTGGAAGAGTAAACTCACTAAAGGCATGGATCTGGAGAGGAAATCAAAGCTGAGGTCACCATGAGATAAGGGTATGAAGGGCCACATAATTCGAGACTTTTTAACCTTTCAACCTGTCTGACTTTGTAGCCTGGGCAGCCTCTTCTGTCTGGTGAGTTTGGGCTGGTTTATTTTGCTGGAAGGAATACTTCAGTTCTTTTATTCGAACACTAGTTTGTCAAGAAACGATGCTTCGGTAAACAGTGTTTTACGTGAACCAACAGGGTACTTCACTTCAGCTCTGAATATCTGGAAGAATGTTTTACAGAGACAAGCAAAACTCCACAATGCAATGAAGAATCAGTTGGCAACAAATTAAAAGTTTTATGTAATGTTACTTTTTTTGGACTTACAGTGCTTTTACAAACTCAAACATTAATTGACTTTTTACTAATGTTTGCTACATAACTCTGCATTTGAATGAAAACGGTGGACTGTGTTTTGGTCCAAGGACTTCAAAACATCAAAATGTTATATATAAGAAAAAAGTAAATAGTATTCAATATGAAAACAGCATAAATCTGTGATAGAAAATAGATAAGGTAACTGATTTCATATTATATATGAATAGCTGCATTGGAATTGAAATAAATCATTTGAAAAGAAGAGTATGTCCCATTTCATTGCAATAAAGATTTCAAAATCCATTGTGTGTGGTGGACCAGGCAGGAATGTTTTCATGTTATACTTTGTTGATATGTTTGTTGTAGCATTTCCAACCTCTCCCCAAGGCAGGGACAGTTTGTTTGCCAAGTTTGCACCTCCTGCAGACAGCTGGGAATGTCCGGTATGCATGGTGCGTAACACACCCGACGCCAACAAGTGTGTGGCTTGTACTACTGCCAGACCAGCACAGCAGAGCAAAGGTAGAGTGTCCAGACTGTATTGTAATTTGTGTTTATGTGTGTGTCTACTCTGTATGTGTAGATATTGATTGTGTGTACTCTGTGTGTATGTGTAAGCACTGTGTGTGTGTGTACTGATATTCTTCATTTCTGGGAAATTACGAGGTCAAACTATAGGCAAAACTTCGTTTCCAAAAAAATATTTCACAGACACACACACACAGGAGTGTGTTGTGACTAGTTTACATATATAAACAAGTAAAGAAGGAGAATGGGACGGACCTGCATAAGAAAAGAGGAGCTAATCAAAAAAGTTCATGAGTATGATGCACTGCTCGAAGTTGCAATACATACTGCGGTAGAAAACCATGGTATCATGGTATATTTTTGTGCTCATTTCAAAAGCAGTGTACAGTCTTGTTTCACGGTCATGAAGGTATCAAAATCAAAATTGTGTGTGGTGGACCAAGCAGGGATGTTTTCATGTTATTCTTTGTTGACATGTTTGTGGCATGTTTGTTGCAGCATCTTCAGCCTCTCCCCAAGTTAGGGACAGTTTGTTTGCCAAGTTTGCACCTCCTGCAGACAGCTGGGAATGTCCGGCATGCATGGTGCGTAACACGCCCGATGCCAACAAGTGTGTGGCTTGTACTACTGCCAAACCAGCACAGCAGAGCAAAGGTAGGGTGTCCTGACTGTTGTACATTTGAGTGTTTATACTGTGTGTGTGTGTGTGTATACTGATTGTGTGTACTGATTGTGTGTACTCTGTGTCTGTGTGTGTGAACCTTGTAGTTGTTTGTGTACTCCTTATATGTGTACTTGCTTGTGCGTACTGTGTATGTGTGTGTGTGCAGCGATAATTATTTTCTAGAAATAAGAGGATTAGACTTGGTATGCAAAATTCATTTTGAAGTTTTCAGAGGGTCACAAAAATATTAAGGGGGTCTCATGAATATCTGCTAGAAAACATACTGAAAACATGAACATGCGCACGCGCGCACACACTCGCACACATACATCACGTCACATACACAGAGTAGTGCGCTTTGACTGGTTCACACAGAGACGGAGAATGAGACAAATGATTAAGAAAAGAGGAGCTAATGACAAATTTAATAAAACGCTTCAGATTGTGCTAAACATAATTTAATCAGATTCATGTTCTATAGTTGTTGGTAAACTGATATTGAGTAAGTGTGAGCATATACACTGTCAGGATGTTAACAGTGAAGCTAGATATTGGGATGCCCTCTCCAGTTATCGTGACAGCTGAATCCATCAGAATTTCCACTACATGAGCCATTTCAATCAGTGTTGAAGTATTTTGTTACCTTGACCAAAGTCCTGTCGCAATGCAGTAATCATCAGAAGCCTGGCTACTAAAGAGTGGTGAACAGTGAAAATTTGTGGAACCTTCGAAGTAACTAGGTTGGCCCATCTTGCACTGTGCACAGCATTATTCGTACACTTACGAAATGCAGCCATTTTAATGGGCTCATGTGGTTATGTTGCATAGATCACTCGACTTTTTTTCCATTTGCTGGATTATCACCCGCAAGCTACAGCTGAGTTTTCAATCTAGATTTTGAAAAACCGAATTTATGTTTGCCATACTTTCAAATCATAGTCAAATCACAGGAGGTTCTGGTCTGATCGTTGACATGGTGGTCTATTTTGAAGACTCTTGTTGGTTTTGAGTAGAGAAGAGGGGCTCTTAAGCAGAACTTTTTCACGGAAGTTGTTCATTGATTCAGAGCATTCTAAAACATTGAGGAAAGTTATGTTACTATCAGCTTAGGTTGTGGTAGATCTGACAAAAGTCCTTTTATGTGATGTGCTGTGGGAAGTTGTAATTGTCACAGAGAGAGTGATTCGATGAGGGAGATAGTTTGGAGGGGATAGAGGAGACTTGTAGGAGTGAGAAGAAAAGAAACCCTATGGAGTTAGAGATGGACAGTTGAGAAAAGAAACAGGCGATATTAGATAAGATATGCCCCCTTAGCCCTGAACATAAATATGGATTTACATACGAATATCGACAACAACACGGGTAAATGACCAGTCATACAAACATTTATTCATTCACCCATGGCATCAAATTTCAATATTATTACTCTACTCCGACGCGCCTTGCACTCTATCAATCATACATCTACTGTAACACACACTCATACACATTCATCCAACCCAGTCCTATGACCCTTAAGCTAATTAGGTCACTAAATTAATTTTATATTTCCTTCACAAAGTTCCTCCTCGAACTGTCCCGGAAATATTAGAAGAATGCCTTTCTTTTCACCAGGATAGCGTCTATAATCAAAATAAAAATTTTAAAAAAACAACAAGCAAACAACAACCACGTTATCAGTCTTCACCCCTTCAGGGTTCAAATGTTCATCCAGTAGATCTGCACGTCGAGGACCAACACTGATGCTGTCTCTCATGAACGAAGAACCACTGAAGGTAACCAACGATAATTCAGTTCAATCTCGCCCTCTCAGGTTGATGGATAAATCGAAGGTAACCCAGTTACCCATCCCGACGTAGATGAAGCATCTCTCTGTCACTCACCTCAAAAACAGATCATAGTTCCGCCTTGCAGTAGCGAAAGTAAATTTCTCTGACGCTCACCCCACATTTAACCTAATACACAATCTAACTTTGACGTAGCAAAAGTTAATCAATCATTCACTGCATGGCAAACGTTCACCCTTCCGGTCGCTCAACTTGCAGTAGCAATAAACAAAATGTAATATATGATTTGGAGCCCAAACCATCGAAAACCAATTCTCTGATGTAGATCTTTGTAACTTGTGGCTGATAATAGTCCTTCGGTAGGGAAGGGATTGGGGTATGAGACAAATGGTAGATGGAATGGGGTACAAAAAGGGGATGTAGAATGGGATCTAGGGACTTCAGAGCAGAACGATATGGGCCACCCAGACGTAACGACTGAGGATGCTGTAGCTAGCACGTAACAGCCCAGCGCAGAATAGCCCAGCGCGACACAGGGCAGCACAACCCGTGTAGCACAGGACAGCACAACCAACGTAGCACAAAGTAGCACACCACCTCTTGAGACGAATTTACATATAATATATTCACAGTTGCCCAGTCTGGATTCAGATTCCACTACTAGAATCTGCAGAGAATCTTAGGCTAAATAACACAACTTAGACAGTTTCTCTCACTTTTTTTTTTTTTTTTTTTTTGAGAAACTAAGCCGAAGTTTACAACAAAGAATACACAGATTTCCCTTGCTAAACCTAGTTTAGCCTCCAAGGGCTCCAGATAGTCCCAAAACTACCTCTCGCGGCGGTTACCCAACCTCCTCTGACTCCAATCCTGAAGATCTAATCTGTCAACACTACAATGACTTTTAACTGGGACTCTTCCCCAAAGATAGATCTAAACATCTGCATAGAGAACGACTAAGTAGACATACATATAGAGGAAGGTATCCTGACACATATGGTTTGTGAAGTGACGGGCGGGTCTACCCTATTTTCCAGGGCTTAACATTGTATTTCTAGAAAATTCATATCCATGGAATTTAAATTCTCATGCTCAACCATGAACGAATTACCATGTGTATTGAATTTGACGGTTGTGACAGTAATGCATACAGGAAAACAAAAGACCTGTTGTGTTATGGTATATTTTTGTACTTTATGCGACATGCTAATCTGATTTCCAGAGCATCAGATGGGAATTTTCGATGTCGGAGACTCGCATTTGTGCAGAGGAATTGTCACGTGTGCATGTGTGTGTATATACTCTTTGTGTGTGTTCACAGATTGTGTGTGCTCTTTGAGTGTGTGTGTGTTCTATGTATGTGGGTGAAGTTTGGTATGTGTGAAATTGTTCAGTATTTCTATAAGCAGCAGTCCTTGGACTTTTTGACTGATATGCTTACAGATGTGAGCGGTGTTTGTGTATGTGTGTGTGTGCGCACACATGTGTGTTTGCTATTCCATCTCACATGCCACTCCAGTGGCACACCCCCATACAGTCCATTCTACCCCCATCCAGTTGTACCTTGGTTTGACCCACTGCATTCCCTGCATAGCAGGTGGCTAAGATAACCAGTTTCATGTCATATTGGAAGCTGCAGTGATATTGAAATAATTACTTTGGAAAGATTGCTGTCCCATTCCACTGTATGCTACATATTAACATCCATCGTGTGTGGTGGACCAAGCAGGGATGTTTCACTGTTGTCCTTTGTTGACATGTTTGTGGCATGTTTGTTGCAGCATCTTCAGCCTCTCCCCAAGGCAGGGACGGTTTGTTTGCCAAGTTTGCACCTCCTGCAGACAGCTGGGAATGTCCGGCATGCATGGTGCGTAACACACCCGATGCCAAGAAGTGTGTGGCTTGTACTACTGCCAGACCAGCACAGCAGAGCAAAGGTAGAGTGTCCTGATTGTGATACGTTTATGTGTGTGTGAGAGATTGAGAGAGGTTCTGCTAGCCAGTTAGAACTACTGGTGCATGGTATTGGCAACAGAAAAGCATTTAGGTCGCAGCCATCGAGCAGCTGGTTCAGTCAGCTGATAGCCAAGTAATGGATTAAAGCCTACATCAGGTTTCATGTACTCATCTTTCAGTCCATGCATACTATTAAAATATAGTCATTCTGTATTCTCTGCACCCTACATAATTAACTTTTGTTGTGAAGAGAAAAACCCCAAACTTCAGTAAATTTGTGAAACTGAAAGCGTCACATATGAAACATTTGTCTTCTTACTACTGAGGGGAAAAATAAAAAGAACAGATTACTGAATACTGGACTTCAAAATTGTGATGGAATTTAGCAAAACATGTGCCTTTTCACAAGTGCACTGAACAAATGACCACCCATCCCCACACCCACACGCACTATGGTATGCTGTGCCCCTTGTTCGTCTTCCTCTTTGCTTTTTGTCAAACGAGACAGGTTTTTTTTTTTTAATTTAGGCCAGAGTTTATCTTCACCCCTTTCTGCTTGCTTTTGTGCAGCAAATGAATTTGTTTCTGTGCTCAAAGTCTGCCAAAATTCCTCTAAAATCAACAGACTAAAATACTCAAAAGGTCACGCTCCCACAGGCAAATCATGGAGCACACCTACTGACTGAAATTTGGTCATCGACTGATCCGATTTCCTGGCTGTCAAAACCAGCAAAAGTTTTGGGGGGGCTTCATTTCTTGTAGCCTATCACTGCAGTGAACAGTTCAGGAATCTCTAGCAGCTTTTGTTTTTCAAATTTTCCTTTTTTAGGGGGCTGGGCCCAGCAGCAATGGGCAATTTGACATCACTGTCATCGTCACCTGAATCGTTATAAATTTTGGCCTCAAAATCAGTGAGTAGTCGATCATTATTTAGAACCAAGTTAAGATTGACGTCAAAATCGTCTCCCTTCAAATTTTTTTTTTTTTTTTTTTTTTTGGTTGTTGCTGTCCCAACCTCTGCGCCAAGGCAGTGCACCCACACCGCTCATTCCGACACCCCGTCCACAGCCACAGCCCGGTCGGCGTCTTCCTTCAAAATGTCTTCAAGAGTGTAGCCCTCAAACACACTCTTCAACACTATTGTATCCAAAAATGGATTCTAGAAGTTGCAGTTTCTTGATCTGCCATTTTTTCCAGAAAATCTGCATGAAAAAAAAAAAAAAAAAAGCTGAACTTTGAAAATTCACAATGGCAAAACTACACCAAAACTGTTGCAACAAAGCACAAAATGACGTCCGTAAATGGTTCTACTGAAAGACTCTTCTGTCGCGATTGTGTTGTGGATAATGCGATAGTGAAAGTGAAAGTCGCTGACCTAGTATTCAGCAGTTGATATTGGTCGATCCGGTATTCAGAAAGAGGAAATCCCTTGGTTGATCTCAGTTGATGCGGTAGACAGTGGGTTAATGACAAAATGTGTAATCTGCTTTTGTGCAACATCCACTGTTAGTGAAAATATAAAGATATTTATCTGAGATAGCAAATTTGCCAGTTAACTGATTTCATGTTACTTTTTAAAGCTGTGATGGAACTGTAGTACTTAATTAATTTCAAAAGAATTGTGAGGAAATGTAGTAATTCATTAATTTCAAAAGAAGTGCCCAATCTTGTTTCACGGTGATGAAGGTATCAAAATCCATTGTGTGTGGTGGGCCAAGCAGGGATGTTTTACTGTTATGCTTTGTTGACATGTTTGTTGCAGCTTCTCCAACCTCTCCCCAAGGCAGGGACAGTTTGTTTGCCAAGTTTGCACCTCCTGCAGACAGCTGGGAATGTCCGGCATGCATGGTGCGTAACACACAAGATGCCAACAAGTGTGTGGCTTGTACTACTGCCAGACCAGCACAGCAGAGCAAAGGTAGGGTGTCCTGACTGTGGTACGTTCGTGTGTGTGTATATATATGTGTGTATATGTATATATGTCTGTGTGTGTATGTATATGTGTGTGTGTGCGTGGCTCATAGGATTAGTTCTGTATTGTCTTTTTGATATATGTGGTTTTAGATGAGTGTGTGCATGTGCATGCACGTATGTGTGTGTGAGCAAGTGTGCATGTGCTGGCTTGTGTGTGTGTGCGCGTGTGGTCCTCTCAGACTTGAATAATTTTGGTATTATTTCATTAAACTTTTGATGAATGTGTAGTGTGTATGTGGTTCTTTCACACTTAAATTGCTTAATTTTGCTTATATTGAAATTTGAATGAATGTTTTGAACAGTAATCTTTCACACATTGTCAGTGTGCTTGTATTTGGTATACAATTCCATCCAGATGTAAGAATTAAGCTTGGCAGTAAATAGTCGTTTTTATCTTTTTTTCAACTTCTATTGTTCTCTGAGCTATTCTTGAAAGTTTGATTGTGCGAGTAAACAGTGTTATCAGATTTTGACTTCCCATGGCAGGATGGAGAAATGCTCTTATACAAAGTAGCGGACACATAGTATAAGGGAAGAGGGCATGTGTTCATACATAGGGAAATCTAGGAATCCACTGAATGAAAGATTTGCCTCCTATGATAACAGGGTTCGTATGCTCCTTGAATTCTGACAGGGAATTTCAAGACCTTGAAAACCTTTGAAAATCAATAAAATGTGGTTCTGTTGACCAAACCTCCTTGAAAACTTTTAAAAATCAAGCCAATGGCTCCAGAAATCTGTAATATGGCAAAACGAAATGGCAGTTTGATTTTTCTGCGTTCGGATTAATGAATAACTATTTGAAAACAATGTTTTACAAACATCCTGGGTGGTCTGCGATTTTATCAAGGGAGATAATTTGTAACTTAATCAAAATTGTTGATGTTACAAATTATCTCCCTTGGTTAAATCGCCGACGGCAATCCCGGATCGCGACTATGTAAAAAATTTGTTTTGAAATTATTTTTTTTTCGTCAACCAGAAAAATCAAACTGCCATTTCTTTTTTTCAATTTTTATGTAAGTAGTGTAGAGTGGAGGCACGAAAATTTGACCAATTTCTTTCAAAAATCGTGTTTTGGGTTTTATGTGTTTTTGTGCTCAGGAAAGTCTGTTGAAACCATCTGTGGCGTTTATTTTGTCTATTTTCACATTTTTCATAGTAAAAGATGACTTTATTTGAAGGAGGTGTGTCACAGTGTGTGAAAATCGCTTAACTTCTTTATTTTCGAACGCCGTTTTCTCAAAATCACTTTTTTCAACAATGGTTGATGTGCAAGGAGTACAGTATCTCTGGATCCAGACTAGCTGGCTTGGTAATTTTTTGTTTTGTTTTGATCAGAAATGATTTCTGCATGCAATTATATTTCATTTATAAGTAAAAACAGCACGTATCATTTGCTATTTTTATTGGAATAATTCGAAAGCAATGAAATGCGAAGCCTGATGGCCACCATATGGAAAAAAATTATTGAAAAAAAAGCAGGTTAGATGTATAAAAATCCTTTTGTAATTGCATTACTTTAGCTCAGCAAAACAATATATAAAAATCCTTTTGTAATTGCATTACTGTAGCTCAACAAAACAAAAAAGTCATGTTTCAAGCGCCTAACATGTCTGCTATGATACAAATACAGTTCTTGTCATGAACCTTTTTTTTTTTTTTCATCATTTTGCCCCCATATGTGGTCCCCAAATCACACAAGAGCTTTGAAATCGCCCAAATGTGTTTTCTATATATTTTTTTAACATAATAGAAAAAAATGAAGTTTTAAAAGAACAATGGTTAAAAGAACAATGGTTTAATTTTCTTGCCACCTCTTGCCTTGAAATAAAATAAATGCTCCTTGAAAACTCCTTGAATTTTGTTCTTGGGAGTCTGTAGGAGCCCTGGATAAATATGTCGGAACACACACACACGCACAGAGTGAGCGGAGTGTTTCAAAACGAATGTCAGTGTACTTGTTCAGTTCGTAGAGTGTATATCATACTATTCAGGAGGTTAGTGTACTCATACAAGGGATGAAGACTGTTCTGTGGTCTTGAGGGTTGATGCAAGCGTACAGGAGAAAGAATGTGTATTGTAGATTAGACTAGCATGATACCACTTTGCTGATTGAGTCTCTGTGTTCTGGTATCAAAGAAGCCATGGGTAATTACTGACAAAGCTTTTGTGCATAATATCCCTTTGGAAAAAGAATTTTTATCACTTAGTGGTCTGTAATATTCTGGAAGAGACTGATGAGTGGATTAGTGTCATCAGTCAAAAATACACGGTAGGTAATTATGTAGCCAAGAGGGTTACGCCAGATTAGGTTGCAGTGGGAAGACTAATTTCATGGCATTCCAAATGTCCCATGTTTATTTCTGTTCTGTATGAAAGCTTGGAAATAAATTACACCTGATGTTTAGTTTTTGGTGTTCACTGTAGAGACAGGCCTCAGCAAGCCAGCAGGGAGCAGCAACAGCTTGTTTGCCCAGTTTGCACCCCCTGCTGGAAGCTGGGAATGCGATACGTGCATGGTGCAGAACAAGGCTGAGGCTGACAAGTGTGTGGCTTGTGAGACACGCAGACCTGGACCAGGTATGTGCTCCGTTTTTCTCGCTCCCATTCCCCTTCCCCCTCCCCTGCATACCCACTGCACTTTTCTTTTCAATGTGACTCAGTTTGTCAAACTTTTGTCATGTTTTTTGCTGTGCCAAACTTTCTCAGCAAGCTACGGCGTATATGTGTGCTTATTCTGGCCAGATTTCATGCCTGATGTAGTGTCAGGAGACACTGTAGGCCAGTAGTCTGTCTGCAGCATATAGCTTTGACAAAAAGATTAACCTTTCTATCCCCGTTCCGCCCGACCCGTCAGGCTCCTGATCCACCCTGTACCACCCGTTCCTCAGTAGGCTGATTGTCTCAGTGTGCCTCCCTTATTTGGGTTGACCACAGTAATAAGACAAACCGGTCGTTATCCGGGTCTTTCCTACCTTTCTCAGCGCCATTTGTAAAAGCGGTTTGTGGCTTTTTTGATTTTTAATCGATTTTTTTGGTCATCCCATCGACTTCCGACTACGATCAAAATGTCGCACTCTGACAGTGACAGTGACATGAGCTTGACTGTGGACCAAATGTTCAATATGAATGTGTTTCCGACCGAAAATGACGACTGGAATCAATCGGACATTGATCTTGACTCTGTAGACAGTGACAGTGACTATGAAGTTGCAGAAGGAGTGAATGCGAGTAGTGACAGTGACTCGGACATAGGCGACGCAGGTGCTACTGATGTCGGTGGATGTGCACAGTCATCGCAGTGGTCAAACGACGACTTTCGGACTGAAGTTCGTGTGTTTGATGCATACAGGGGCCCCCCACGTCCACAAGTGAATCTTCGAACACCTTTTGATTATTTTTCACTTGTTTTTCCTTCGGACGCATTCCATCTCATGGTCAGGGAAACCAACCTGTATGCAAGACAAACGCTTATGGCTGCTGGTCTTCCTGAGGATAAGTTTCAGCCAACCACTGTGGATGAAATCAGAGCTTTTGTTGGTCTTCTCATGTTTATGAACATGGCCCCTGTTCCTCATCGTGATTTTTATTGGAAAGACTCTTCTCCTTTCTTCAATCCTTGGTTCTCGAGTGTCATGTCGAAGAACAGGTTTGAACAGCTGAACCAGTATTTTCACCTCGCTGATACCACTCAGTTTGTTCCCAGAGGTCAGGCTGGGTATGACCCCCTGTTCAAAGTCGGACCTCTCATTTCCATGACTCAAGAATGTTTTGCTATGCAGTTTCTGCCTGGGCAAAACATCACAGTAGATGAGGCAGTGATCAAGTTCAAGGGTCGTTGTGGTGTTCTGCAGTATGTGCCTGCAAAACCAACGAAGTGGGGTCTCAAGGTGTGGGCTTTGTGTGATGCCGATTCTTTTTATATGCTGAATTATTCAGTATATACTGGGAAGACCAATGATGTGCCTGCTGGGACAGGTGATGCCCTAGGGGCATGTCATGGGCATGGTGAATGGTTTCAAGGGTCGAAAACGGATCGGCCGTCCCGTCGTTCATGACAATCCAGACAAGCACAAACACACTCCTTCCAAAATCCAGTCTGCCAGAGGCAAGAAGGACTGTGTCTGCTGCAAGAAGGAAGGCAGGAAAACCCCAGCAGGCAATGCCATCCAGTCAACACATGAGTGTGTGATGTGTAAGGTGGCTTTGTGCAAGGATCGTGGCTGCTTTTTTTCTTTTCACCAGCAGTGAGTAGGTTCCTACACACTCATTCTTAGCAGTACACCTGATACTTGACTAAATCAAGGACTGGACTTTGTCATTTTTGTTTTGTACAGACTGCTTTGGGGTTGACTAAATATTGAAAGTGCCACATACAAAAGTACTGGAGTTTGTGCATGTAAGAAAAGTGCACAACGGAAAGAAAATTTCATGTCAGTGATCTGTGTGTGACAAAAGTGATCAAAAGCAAGAACATTTCCAGTGACTGTGTTGTTTGTGTGTGATCACATTTAGATTATATAATTCATTACATCTGGAACCATATGGTGAGTACAACAAAAATATTTGAGTGTTGTTTTGTGTTGTGATGCCTGCCTCTCTTCCTTCTTACTAACACCTGCATATAGTTAGAAATATTATCAGTCATAGGAATTCTTTTTCTCACAAACACAAACTCACTCATGCAGATCAAAAAGCATGCACTCCAATACATTTTCAGTAAATATGGTATGATTTTGACCTGTTATTTTTTTAAATTTTTTTTTTCCTGCTATGTAACTGCTATGTGACTTAAAAGCGTTACAAAAATTTCACGTATATTCCTAGCTACCTGTGTAACTACTAACACCTCACAACACCCATCAGTTCTTTTCAGATGGTGAACCTGACCACTTGCCACCAAAAAGGTAGGTGTTAGAGTTGATGGGTGTTGTATTGCCTGTCTGTCACGTATTTCACTGACGTAGGTGTGTTTTCCAGGTAAAATCAGGTGTGTGAGTGTTGAGTCATAAAAATATTTTCACATCCCCCTGAAATAACAAGTGCAAACCAAAGTTCAGCTTTCCATAGATATTTGCTGAAAATTTTGAAGTCTTCATATCCAGTAGTTTATTTTTTACAATTTTTTAAAGTCAGTACCCCAATTCGGGCAGCAAATTCCAGTATAAACTTAGTAGTCTAGGCGACTTCTGTCATACGAAATACAGGACAATGAAGGTTAATTGAGCAAATGTCTATCACAAACTTTATTATGCCACAGACCAGTGTGTATAGATGCTGTCTCTTGTCATCTAAGCAAACAGTTCTTTAAATTTTCTCTCTTGAGTACAAAGTACTGTTTGAATTTCTAGTCATAAGTACAAAGTACAATATAGTGATTCTTTAGACTGATTCATCCAAGGAATTTGAGGGGATAATAATGAATTGAAATAGTTTGAAGAAAAGGAATTTTTTGCATTCACCTTGGGGGATGAGGGAGGGTGGTGGGTATGTGGGTGCAGAAAACTGGTTCATAAGTTTAATTGTGGGTACAAGTATCAAACTGGTACCCATTTCTGAACAACACACCACTATGTCTGGTGCAGCACATTCAGCGCCCACACCATCCACCAGTGGAGGGGACAGCTTGTTTGCCAAGTTTACAACTCCACCAGGAAGTTGGGAGTGCGAGGACTGCATGCTGCGCAACAAACCTGAGGCCACCGTTGTGTGGCATGTGAAAGACCCAAGCCTGGAGCTGGTGAGTTGTGATTGTCCATCAACATTTTGCACAGGGCTGTAACAATGGAGGGCCAGAGACATGGCTGGACATTCCAACCTCTCTTTTCTGTAGGCATTCTGTCTTGGCTGCTGTTCATTCCTCTATTCTGCTTACCACAAAGGACTTTCGCGGTTAATGTGCTGTGTCCCAATATACCTTTGCATGCTGATTATCTAAATGGGTTGGAAGGAGAAAAAAAAAAGCATGAACCCCAAAGTATATTACCTAAAGAGTTGAAATTAACGGATCTGTCGATCTAAGTTAAAATTAACAGAACTGTCTGTCTGTATCAATCTGTCTATCCTTCTATCATAATGTGAAATTTCCAGTAACGCTAACTATATATCAGCTCTGTGTGAGGTGCAATCTATTATTTTTACCTCCCAAGTAATGAATACAGTCAGTGAGTTGATAATTCATTAAATCATTGACAGAAACACTCTAAAACGATGGGATGTTACATGAGAGGGGTGGAGGGAGATGAATGAAACTCCAGATTAAAAGGACATTGAAATTTGATGAAAGAAATGGACGGGAGGGGTGCCTGCTATATGCATGCCAGGGCATGGTGATATACTGCCAGGAAAAAAAAAATCCTGTTGTCTCTGATTATTAACCAAAGAAAGCATTTAATCAGGCATGTCAGTTGTCCGCTGTACAGTTGATTTCCTCTTTTTGGCTGCTGAAAATCTTCAGAATGCCACCCCCACTCGCTGCTTTGTTTCCTGCTGATCATATGAAATCTAAATGAATACTTGTTGAAAATGTATTTTAAGGCCGCATATTTATTATTTTGCAACATGAAACACATGTTGTAGAGCAGTGTTTGTTGGTTTTCCCCCCATCGTCCACCACTTCTTCCACTCAACTCAACAGCTGTCATAGTGTTTCCTTCATTGTTGTCTCTAGGGAGTTGGACTGCTTGTTTAGTGCCCTTTCCTTATCATCACGGACTTAACGTGTAGTGCTGGCAACACTTTCTGGTCTACTTTAAAGCCGATCCAAGTGGAATTGTTACAGTTATTGAAATTGATATCAGGTTGAGCCCAGTGTGTAAAGCAGCTCGGTTGCTTCATTTGTGTTATATGGTCATTTCTGTTGTCGCTGCTTGCGCCATCATTTTCTAACATGTGTAACAAAATCTAAAATCTCTTCTAACACACCATGCCGAAACTTTACATACTAATCAAAACACCCCCCCTCCCCCCACCTCTCCCATGCCCTCACACACCTGTTGTAGATGTAACTGTTTCTTTGCAGATCAGAGAAGTGTAACAAGCCATTTAGGTCATATACTACATGTGAGAACCACAGCATTCAACGGCAGTTACGCCATGTCAGGCGACTATATTTTTGCCGTGGCAATCAGTAATAAACATCGTGATGTAACACTACATTGCCACGAAGAAGCCGTGTCAGGGTTCAGAAGTGGAGAACACACGTGACTGTCTTATGACTGCATATGGCCCACGGAAAAATTCGGCCTGACAGAGCTGGCTAACTGCCGTGAATGCTATGTCTGACATGGTAGTTACTAGCCAAACAGGAGTATAACACAAACTCCCCATTTTAGTTTCACGAAACAATGATGAGGAACCACAGGACCTTTCTTATTTCAAGATGGCATATACTGTACGCAATGAGCAAGAGCTATAGTCAGTTGTATTGCACTTGCTGTGCATGATACAGAATAAAAATGCTGTGTAAAACTTAGCAATATGCAGTAGACAATTCTTGTTTGTCAGTATTTTATTTTCAATAAAGCATAAGGTGGAAGAAAAGATGAAATTCTTAAAAGTTCATTTATAGGCATTTATGTTCACCCATTCATACGCTCATACCTTTAAGTTGTTCTGAGAGCTGTGTAAAACTGGCTTAACTATCAGTCAGAAATCTGGTTGACCGGAACCCAAGTGAGTGCCATGTTTTTCATTATGTATTATACTGTTGCAGCTGCGTCAACCTCGAGTGGTTCATCAGACCCCTTGATGGCCAAGTTCAAGCGTCCAGCAGGAAGCTGGGACTGTGACGTGTGTCTGGTGCAGAATACTGGAGGTCACACCAAGTGTGTAGCTTGTGAGAGCCCTCGGCCTGGGGCCATGTCCACAGGTGAGTGACCAGGTACATCCTGTTTGGACAGGTACAGCAGCTGAGAAGTGATATAGGGGAAGGTGAGAGCTGAAGCGTGGCTGAGATGAAGAGGGTTATGGTGATAACAGAATCTGATGGTTGTGTCGTCCAGTTATGCCTGAAAATTTTCTTCTGGCCTTTTTTAAAATTTTTTTTTATACTTTTTATACAAACATGTTATTTTTTGTCTGGTGTTTCTTGAACTTGTAAGGCTTCAGATGATATTTTGTTTGTTCACTTCTTATTGCCTGAAGTCTGGTCGAGTAGTCTGCACTTTTCCAGTGGGTGCAGCTTTGGATGTGTTTTGCTAAAGAATAGTATCTCGGCCAATCCTGTAAGGAGAGTAACCTTCCTACAGAACTAGGGTTAATTCTGGGGCTGGTACTGTCTAGCCTTTACAACAACTTCATGCCGTGCAGAAGAAGAAGAAAAAAGATGAACAAACCCAAAATGCCATTGAAAATTGGTCTTTATAGAGAGGGGTCTATTCTGGGGGAAGACTACCAATTGGCGTAAATATGTGAACAAATTGGCATTTTGTGCATGTGCCAACACTTTTAACACGGAGAGAGACCAAGAAGAAAGAAGAAAAATCAAGAAAGGAGGGTCCATTTGACTGACAACATACTCATTAAGACATGCTGAATATCAGTTTATCCTCAAAAGCTCTGGCAGCCAAAAGCACAGTGTCCATCATGAATTACGTGACAGCGCCTGGAGTTTGTTAACCAGAGTCTGGCCTTTGTACTAAGAACCTCGTGGCCCTGATCTGGGCATTTTTTTCCTGTGTGTTGGCCAGTACGAAAAAGTTCTTGTGAGTCTCATGATCACATGTAGCAGGAAAATAAAAATGGTAGAATGATTAGTTGTATGAAGTTAGGGGAGTTTCAGGTTAATAAAGCATTGAGGTCTAAGAGACTTGATGCTTTTAATTTTTTTCAAAATGTAGCAAAAAGTCGTGGAGATTATGGATAGATCTGTTACTGATTGGAATAAGGATTTTTTGTTGCATCACAGAGGTTGAAAATAGACTTTTTGTAGGTAATGTGTGTGTGTTGTGCGTGTAGCATTTATAGTTGGTGAGTCTACAGGCAGTGTATAAATTTTGTTGTCATTGGAGTGTGTGTGAATGGTCATCTAATCGTTCATGATTCAATTTTATGTGCTGTACAATCTCATACTGTATGCAAACTACGACCATTTAGCCCGCACTGTTCGGCCATTTTTCGCACCTAACAAAGTACTGAAACATTTTGCAGCCCATATGGTACTTGCAGTCAATAGCTATGGTACTTCAAGTCAATAGTTTACATCCACTTCTGTTCCCTTCATTCTGTGGTCAAATGCCACACATGGTACTGCTATCTACATTTTGCTCTTTAAGCTCCACAATGCTCAGTTGTCTTTCCTTCCTTTTGTGGGAAATCTAATCCTCATGAAACAGCTTCCTGATAATTTTCAGGATAACTGGGATGGCCACAATTTCGTTTCAGTGTTGGAGTGATAGGCACAATTCTGCCAGGATCGAGGACTCTTTCCCACCTGCACCCGAGAGCATTTCTGAGTTTTTGGCAAGGAATTAGGGCCAGTTTTCTCCCTTGCCTTTCCTCATTTTCGCTGTGCCTTGGATCTTGGGAGTGGAGATGACATGAAACTTTGGCTGTCTTTGGTGCCAGCAGTACTGTTGATGGATTTTCATCACAGCTTTGCCTTTTCATCTCCCTTTACCAAAAGTATTTTAAAGACATCTCAGGAGCAGCTTTCTCAAGATGGGGTTTCTCATACCATCGTAGAGGCTTAATGACTGAGTTAACCTGGCTGTGTGAAGGCCCA
Organism: Conus canariensis; assembly: GCA_033310375.1. Lineage (NCBI taxonomy): Eukaryota > Metazoa > Mollusca > Gastropoda > Neogastropoda > Conidae > Conus > Conus canariensis. The sequence goes on from CM065726.1 coordinate 59,128,913, forward strand.
AAGAAATATAGTGCTGTTAATGGCTGGGTTATAGTGCTGTTAATGACTAAAATAGCCTGGCTGTGTGAAGGCCCATAGAAATATAGTGCTGTTAATGGCTAGGATATGGTACTGTTAATGACTGAGGTAGCCTGGCTGTGTGAAGGCCCAAAGAAATATAGTGCTGTTAATGGCTGGGTTATAGTGCTGTTAATGACTGAGGTAACCTGGCTGTGTGAAGGCCCATAGAAATATAGTGCTGTTAATGGCTGGGATATAGTGCTGTTAATGACTGAGATAGCCTGGCTGTGTGAAGACCCATCGAAACATAGTGCTGTTAATGGCTGGATTATAGTGCTGTTAATGACTAAAATAGCCTGGCTGTGTGACGGCCCATAGAAATATAGTGCTGTTAATGGCTAGGATATGGTACTGTTAATGACTGAGGTAGCCTGGCTGTGTGAAGACCCATCGAAACATAGTGCTGTTAATGGCTGGGATATAGTGCTGTTAATGACTGAGGTAGCCTGGCTGTGTGAAGGCCCATAGAAATATAGTGCTGTTAATGGCTGGGATATAGTGCTGTTAATGACTGAGGTAGCCTGGCTGTGTGACGGCCCATAGAAATATAGTGCTGTTAATGGCTGTGTTATAGTGCTGTTAATGACCGAGATAACCTGGCTGTGTGAAGGCCCATAGAAATATACTGTTGGTGATGACTGAGTTATATGATGTGCAGGAACTGTGCCTCCCCCAGCACCGAAAATTCAGGTGGCACCAGGTGGAGGATTTACATTTACCCCGCCATCTGGCTCCTCAGCTCCCTCCCCGCTTGGGGCTGCCTTTTCTGCAAGTGCCCCGTCTTCTGCCGGTGGCTTCAAGTTTGTGCCTCCCTCTTCCACCTCGTCCTCTTCCTCGACAGCTGAGGGGTTCCAGCTTGGATCTTCTGAGTCCAAACCATCCCTGTTCACTGGAGGCTTCAAGTTCGACCAGCAAGACATCTCTAACAGTGCCTCCTCACGCCCCTCTTCAGGCTTCTCCTTTGGAGTAAAAGACTCCTCATCTGCCAGTGCCACAACTTCAGAGAAAACAGTATCATCCATGAGCTCAGGCTTTCAGTTTGGAGTGCCATTGGCCAGTTCAGCTGCGGATACCCGTGTTGGATTTGTGTTTGGGGGCCCTGTATCTTCAGGGTCAACTACCACCACGTCTACCACCACCACCACCACCCCTGTGACAGTCTCAGGGTTTGCTGTGGTTTCCACCACAGGGGTTGGAGGGTTCCAGTTTGGCACAGTTGCTCAGACCTCAAGTCAAAGTATAGTGGACACCAAGAGTGAGGCCAACAATTTGACTACCAGTGAAAGTGTGAGGACTAGGTCCTTGACCACAGCCCCTGTGTTTGCTTTGACTGCATCCCTCTCTTCAGTGACAGGCAGTGAAAACCCATTGATTGCTGGGGGCTTCAAGTTCCAGGGGCCCTCCAGCAGTAGTAAAGACATGGCACCCTCCCCATTTGCTACAGGCCTCGTGTCCTCGTCTGCTCTGTCAGCCGACAATTCCTCAAAAATAGATGGTGTCAGTGCAGCTGGCAAGCCCTCTTCCACACCTGGAGGGTTCACATATCCAGTCCCTGCCAAATCCAGTTCTGATGCCACATCCAAGTCTGGGCTGTATGCCTCTACCAGCACAGATTCATCCAAGAAAAACGGGGTCAGCAGTAGTGTTCCAAGTTCATCCACATCCCAGGGGTTTGTCTTCGGCGCTGCCGGTTCAGGCAGTAGCCTTTCAAGGAACGTATTCAGTTCTGTGCCTCAGCTCAGCAGGGACAGCTTCACTGCCTCTGCTACCAAGCTGCCAGTGAATGGAGAAGTTGGGGCTACAGCACCATTTTCCTTTGGTCAGCAGTCGGTTTCCAAGCCCTCCGCTACAGGAGGTTTTAGTTTCCCAGCACCAGCAGGGGGTAAGGACAGCAGCAGCGCTAACAACCCCTTGACACAGTCCAAGACCTTCACGTTTGGCACTGATGCTGCAGCCATCGGCAAATCTGCTCCTGAGAAACGGCATCTAGATAATGGTAAGTTTTTGTTAGGTATAGTCAAGAAATGAAAAGATTGTCAGTGTTCATTTTGATACTGAAATAAAAAAAAAAAAAAAGGGGGGGGGGGGGGGGGGGGGGTGTTGGCAGATTGGCTGGAATTTTTTTTTTCATGGCTTACACAAGAATTGGATGTTAGTCTGCCAGTTGACAGGGGCAAAAAAATTACAAGACCAAACACAACGTGTTTTGTCTTGTAATTTGCTTTGTCCCTGTTAACTAGAGGGTTTACCTTAAAATCCTTTTCAGATTTGTTTCAATTTCCACCTGAAGTCATGTCACATTGAAACTAACGGTGTTTGTGTCTGGATCTTTTAGCTAAATCAGAACTCCCATGATGACCAGCAAAAATCATCTACTCCTACCCTTCCCACATTCCAATCTCTTCCACTTCTCCCTCCTCACCCCTGGAAAAGTTTGAAACTTTCATATACATCACATACTGAGCTCCCATACTGATGACAGAGGTTGCTTTGGGGAGCCAGTCCTCCCTCTGGTGGAGGGCACCAACCTGTCCATCCAGTAACAGTCCCCATGAAATTGCCAAGGAGATATACTGGAGAGGGAATTGAAACAGAGGTCACTGTGGGACTGGGAGCAGGGCATGAAGAGCCACAGAATCAGGGTTCCTTACAACACACAACCAGGGATGCTTTGTGCAGAGATTTCGCTGTTTGACGCTCCGGTTTTCACACACACGGTCCTAGGGTTGCACTTTTTTCCCTGGTCGAGAGTACAATTGTTTTTCTGCAGCTTTGCTTTGTTTGAAACTGAAAATTGCAAATTCTTCAAGAGATGCAGCAACTCCAGTTTCATTGTAGAGTGCAGTCAAACACATCAACTTCAGAATTGCAGCCCCTTGAGTATCCAAGTCTTCACATTGGTTGTGTGAAAGAAGCTATCATGTTTTTGATTCGGTGCCTCTTGTTGGGTGTCCACAGAAAACCTAGTGGGGATGAGAATGGCTTCTGATTTTAAGAGATTGATTTATTTCTCTCCTTCAGTGATCACGATGAAGAGATCAACAAAAGTTCTGCTGCTGTGTTTTTTAATTTTGTTTTTGGGTTTCTTGAATAAATAAAAAAATTTAAGGAGAAAAAAAAACTTTTAAGCATGTTAATTCCCATTCCATCGTTTGAAAGGGCAGGCCATCGTGTGCTGGTGGGTATGGATGACAAAAACATTCACACTTCTGCCAAACCTGTGGGGATATTATCTTGCCTCCTGCTCAGCGGTCTTCACTCTGACCATTATCCGCCCATTTCCAGTCTTAGTCCATGCAGTAACATGCACAATAAACTAGATAATTCTTCAAAGTTTTGACGGTGGCTGCGGTACACGAGTAGTATGCCAGCGACGGTGAACCACTTGTGTTAAAAAGTAGCAATTCACTTCTCCCTACCTTTTGTTGTTTTGTTGGAGAAGAATCTCCAACAAATAGAATTTTCTCTACAGAAGAAAGAAAGGAGGGAGCTATGAGAGGGAGCTCTAAAATAGAATTTCACCAATTTTTGTTTGATGCTTTTGGTTTGAAAGCAGTTCAGCGAATGTTTCTGTTAATACCCTCCTGTTAATTGTTGATATCTGTCTGTCTGTGCTGTGTTCCATGATGTTGTGTAGCAGAATGGACGAGTGGTATGTGATTAAGAATTTGAAGTTTTCATTTTAATGGTAGGGTCCTCTAATTTTTCACCAGAGGGTGGGACCCTCAGTTTTAAATAAGGTAAGTAATGAAAGGAACACTGGACTTTTTTATGTTGATTGATGAGGATTTATTATGAAGACCATGCTAAGGATACTATTCTGGTCTGATATAGCATGACTCTACCCCTCCCATTATATATCTTGGTGTCGATCAGGCCTGGAGTGTTGGTCAGGAAATTTGAGCAACACTCTCAGAGACACATCCATTACGTGGATGAAACTTGACTGTGTGGTCCCAGTCTTCCCAAATCAGCCCATAAAAAAACTCAGCTTTGGGTAGGACCCGGCTGAGGCAGAAAACCCCGTAAGTGAATGGCTCTGATGGGAATAATACCCATGACCTCCCAGCAGGGAGTCCGCAACACAAACCGCTTTGCATCGGCAGAGCTCGGGTTTTCTGTTACCATCAGTTTGTCTTTTCGCCTTTCTTTTGAATTTCTTGTTTTTTTACATTGAAGGGGAAAGTTTGGTGTCACTGTCAGCAGAAAAAGATACTTAGATAGGGTAGGTTGGGTTGCTGTAACCAATTTTTTTTTTTTCCATTTTGGCCTGAAAAGCTTTAAGGAACAAAATCACCAGCTTTTTGTAGATGCACTGCTTTTCTAATTTTTTTTTTTTTTTTTAATGGAAATCGGTCCAGAAACCAAAGCATTGTCATTTTAGCCATATCCAAGTGAAGCAAAATTTTCTGAGTATAGTCTGAGCTGAAAGCCCTCCAGGCTTGTCAACCCTCTGGTCTGGACCTTTTTGGTGCTGGCTGCAGTCATTAACCCGTTCGCTGCTTGAAAATGTTACAAACAAAGGCTTTCCCAGTGCCAGGGAAATCTAATGATTTGGGGGTAATAATTAACAAAAAATTCTAGCTCAGAAACTACAAAAGATATAACAATGAAATATATATGATTTTTGAAGGAAATTGAATGAAGATTTTGAATCTGGGCTTCTTTTGTTTTAATTTTGATCATAAAAAAATATTTAGGCATTTAGATTTGGATAGATTTTTTTGCACAATCAAAAACATATGTATTTACCACTACAGCTTCACATCCAAAAAAGAACACAAAGCAAAAAAGTTGAAAATAAAGTTTGTATTGTCACACTACACATGTAAATGAAAGTAAAACAGTTTAGAAGTCTGTCAAGACGCTCGCATTCTATGCAGACAGGTCAGTCCACGACCACGCCCCCCTCCCCCCACCACGCCCCTTGCTGGACTTCAACCCTCTCTTTCACTCCTCCTCTTCTCTTCTGCCCCATGTCACGCCGCGAGCAGGCCACGCTCCCCTCTCGCGCTGACTATCACATCACTGGCCACTGGCACGCAGTGCAGAGTACACACAAGGCGAGCTCGTTCGACGCTGGCAAACCAGTCAGCTGAACACACACTGAGGTCACACAGCCCGACTCAGTAACTGACGAATACGGTCAGCAATTCCATCACAATCATCGTCTCACCTTCATGCTCGAGTAAGTTGTTGAATAAAAGATTATTGTCTTTGTCAAAAATGATTAGCAGAGCCTGCTCAGCTGTGTAAATAAGTTGATTTGGTCGCTACCCTTGTCGAAGGTTGCGCCGCCATCTTTGCAAGCGAGATGAAGTGCTGGCTGGTCATCCAGTCAGTGATGAGAATAAATGGGCTTTCCCCTCACGTGTGGTCATTTGCATATCATTTTAATACTACAGACATATAAGGCTTACTACGCACACTCTATTTAAGTCCGTTAATAGAAATAGTAACGAATGAAAATTCAAGAAAAATGCATGACGTCAGTGGACGGCCCATAGGCACTGGGAAAGCATTTTTACTTTGGCGTCAGCTGACGGCTTATAGGCACTCTTCGGGTTAAATGCTCTTTTTTTTTCATTGAAATGACTGGCTATTAAAAAAAATGGCTGTGTAGTAATTATGAATGGAACAAAAAAAAAAAAAGGTTTTCTGTGAATTCATTAGAAAACTTAGTTTGAGTAGTCAAACAAAAGTAAAAACAAAATAAAATTGGCCTCATTGCGAGTGAAAATAATACTTCACTGTAAACGGTTTATATTTTGTATGTGAAGAACCATTTGTGAAGAGTGATTTTTTTATTTATTTTTTTTTTAAGTTGAACATATATTGATATAATGAGGGTGTTTTTTTGTTTTTTTCAGGACATAATGATGATTAAACATGAATGGATCTTTTTCCTTGCAATAGAAAAACAAAAACAAAATTCTTTGTATGATTTGGTCTCTGTTTTGATGGGTTAACCTTTTTTTGTGTGTATTGTTTTTGTCCTCCAGCCTCCATTTATTTTTCTTTTTTTATAATGGGTCAGCTTAAAGAAAAAATTTTTTTGTTACAAACAAGTGTTCAGTTTGGTTTCCATTTCTCTATTCTCTCCTTTTTAATTTCTCTGTGTGTGTGGCATTTTTTTTGTTTTGTTTTGTTTTTTTCTTTTTCTGTTGTTAAAAAAAGCAGCAAATATTGTGCAGTAATGATTTTGACATAATGTGCAGTGTTTGTGAATGTAGCTGTACATTATCTCACAAACATGGTTGGTTTTGTGATAGATGTCGGACCAACAGATGCAAAAAAGCGTGCAGACCACAGTGTGCCATCTTCGATAGGTGGCAGTGAAGGATTTAAGTTTGGCAGCTCAACTACAGGAGTGGGAAGCAACATCTTCAAATTCTCCCAGACACCTCAGGGTGAGTCTAGCAGCTGTCTGCAGAAGCACTATTAATAACATATGCGCCAGTATCACTACAGCTTTTTTGCATTGTGATCATTATTAGCATGGCCAAATGAGTATTTTGTAGAGTCATGCTTAATACTTCCACAACGGGCGTGGCAGAGCAAAGTCGCTTACCTGCAGACGCGTGCACCACACTTTTTAAATTTTATTTTATGTCCCCTAATATAAACCTAACAAGCAGTTGTTATATATCAACGGAAAGGGTAAAACGTGAACTTTGCAATGAGCATAGACTTAAATACATTTTTGGTAAAATAGCAACGCTACAGTTACGGAAACAATGTAAGTAAAACGTAGGAGAACACAATCTTGTTTATGCTTGTTTGGTTATGACAACAGCAAATGAGGAAGAAAAGGGGCATAAAAATTCGCTCTTCCTTTGATCAGATGCAGAGAAAGCCTGGGGTATTCAGTATGTGTAATCCAAATGAAAATTAAAAAAGAAAAAAAAAAAGAAATCATTGCATACTGTACACACTTTTCACTGTTTTGGCTTCTGAAGATATGACTTATAAAACTAGAAGAAAATGGTGGAAGAGTGCACTCACCAGGGTTTGAGTATGGTGATCGGGGGAACAGGAAGGAAACCAAGCAAGCTTTCTGACTTATAAACTATTAAATACACAGAGCAAATAAATGCAAGCTCATATTCTTTTTGATAAACTTGTACACCTTTACCCCCCTCATCCTCTGAACCACTTTGCTGAACCAGTTCTAACACCCCATGACATTCTTCTGCCCAATATGTTGGCGAGGCAGCAAATTCCACACGTGCCTTTTGCAAAAATTCCCAGTGCCAGACGTGTCTCTTTGTTTGGACTACTCTGGGTCACAAAGGTCATTGCTAGTGCATGTAAACTTACCCTTCCAGTGACTAGAACCATGTTCTAAATGTTTAAGGCAGCTGCATCCCTTAGACTGTAGACAAGAGAACAGGGGATTTTTTTTATAGTTGTGCCGTCACAGAGGCTCGGCATGTTCAGTGAGTACAGCAGCGTTGCCGTCACCACAGAACGGCTTATTGTGAACGGGTCGACTGAGTTGCTGTCAGTATTGCACGGCGAGTCGCGAAAAGGTTAACTTTAAAGAGTTTAGTTTCAGGAAAAGTACAAGATGAATGTGAACTGGAATGTAGGACTCGATTTAAATAAAGTTCAGACTGTGGAGATGTGCATGAGGTTTCAAAGTAGCTGATTCAAAACAGGATACATTTTATCATTGCTTTTATAATGGGGAACAGTTGTACTTGGAAGACAGGCTACATTTAGATTTTTTTGTGCCTGGAAACAGGCTACATTTAGATTTTTTTTGTGCCTGGAAACCAGGATGGGGTAGAGGAGGATGGGATAGAAAGTGTGGGTGGGGGGAAAAAAAATCCCTGAAAAGCAGGGGCTAGCAAATTTTGCTATGGTTGGAAAACTTTTCAGTTGGTGTGTTGGCAGGTTCTGAGGAGAAGAGCGGCCCTCAGTCAGGGTTTGGGGGCCAGGCTTCAGGATTTGGGGCCAGCACACAGAGTGGTTTCACTTTCCCCCTGCAGTCCAATGCAGCCAGCAGCACTGGGGGGCAGCAGGCAGCCTCTGTCTTTGGGGCAGGGGCTGGCACTGGCACTGGCCATTTCTCTTTTGGCTTGGCCGCGGGTGCCCAGAGCAATGCTGCTGCTGCCTCCCCCTTTGGTTCCGACGCTCCTGCACCTACCCAAGGTAACATGGACTAGTGTAGTGTTTGACTTGTACTCTGGTCTGTTATGTCCGTGGTTGTGGTTCTTGGTCTTTTAGGTGTTAATCTTTCCCTTTGTAAGGAGCTACTCTGATATGTTATGTTGGTGGTTATGGCTGGTCTTTAGGTGTTTAATCTTTCCCTTTGTAGGGAGATACTCTGATATGTTGGTGGTTATGGTTGGTCTTTAGGTGTTAATCTTTCCCTTGGTAGGGGGCTTTTGTTGATTTTAATAATGTATGGTTTGTCATATTGCATGAACTATATATGTGAAATACTGTTTGAAAAGTGATTTCACAGAGCTGTCAACAATTATGTATCGTCCATAGTTTGTTACTGAATCTATCACGTTACAGACCTAAGGATAATGCAGGGTTCCGTATAGCACATTTTTCCCTTTTTTTTTTTCCCCATTTGCGCATTCCGTGTTCCGATTCAGGTTTTCGCGCCACTTGTATTTGAAATCCGCCATCTTCTTTTCAATGCGCGAAGACCGTATCATTGTGCTTTATATTTGTCAAAAATGGAGCTGAGTAACAACGAAGCAGAGGCACAGAAGATCAACAATGACCTGAAGAAAAGCAAGTGGAGAAATTAATGGATGGATGAGATGGACGAACTGAATCGTCCGTTCCGAAAATGGCTGCGGAAAACAAATGAAGTGGGCGCTGCTTGGTGTATACTGTGCAGTCGGAAGCTGGTATACAAGTAAAATGGTCTTGCTGCAGTCACTGACTTCTGTTTCAAAGACTCGCCTCAATGTAGGTTTAAAAAAAAAAAAAGTGATCCCACTGATTTCTGTTTCCAAGAATCACCCCACTATAGTCATTGAAAAGCTGACCCCACTGCTGTCGCTGACTTCTGTTACCATGATTCGCCTGGTGTGCATTAGTGCATAGGGTAGAGCAGTCATATTCAGTAAAACTTTGGAATCGGTTTACTTGTACTTCTGAATTCTCTATTTTTCTCCCCTTCAATATTACAGTTGCAGGAATTCATTACTTTTTTCTACCATGTAAGAATAACTTTGACAACCTTCATGTTTGTTTTTCAGGCAAAAGTAGGGTTTTTAGTTTTTGGTTTTTTGACAGAGTACTTTTTCAGTATATTTTCTCATTTATTGGTTCTGTTTGCTGAAAGTTAAAACTGTTTACATTCGTTGTTTATGGCTTTTGTGTCCCATTATATGTGTAGAGGGTATTTTCAAAATGTGTGTAGATGGTCCAACAGAGCATTCACTACTTCAGAAATGGTAGCTACTTTTTTGGAACAAGTTATGTTAAGAGGACACGGAAATGTATGGTTTCACACAATGGGAGATTTGTTCTTTTTCACCCATGCTGACTAGACTGCAGTCATGTAGCCAGATAATTGTTGCAATGTCAGACAGGAACGTTCTGGACAGTCTCATTGTTAGATGGAGGTTGTGTTCAGCTGTGCTTAGGTCAAATTGGTAAATGTCCTAATAGATGAAGTACCAGTCAGCCATCTTGACCGTTTTGCCACTTTTTTCCCCCTTCATTTGTTTTTGTTTTTAGATCAATTAGAACAAGAACGACTTGTTAATGAACTTTTTAGCCGCACTGTATAATTGTTGGATTTGGAGAGAGAAGCATATCATAAATGCATTATATTTGTGCACATAAGTCTACACATCCATATCATAGCTGAAAGTTCAAAATTTCCATTTTTTGCAGTGAATGTTCTCCAGTCTGAATTGATGCTGTTGTAATTTTCTTGAATTGATGTCATAGAAGGAGTGATTCTGCGGTTAAAATTGATGCCAAAGACAGTGTTATAGATCTGTTACAGCCTCTGCACCTTCTATCTGTGTGTGTGTGTGTGTGTGTATGTGAACTCTGATTGTCATATGTAGTTGGGTAGAAATAGAACAAGGGCCTCCTTGCAAATTCCCGACAAAAACAAAAAACAAGAAAGTGTTAGGTTGCCCACTGGATAACCATGGTGTACATACCCTGCGTAAAAGATGTTTACAGTGTGAACTTAAATGTCATCATACTTTTTCTGTAATTGATCGCTGTATCTGTTTATAGCTTTCAGAGGATACCAGCTGCAGAAATTTCAGTATTTTTCTGTCCGTTTTGCTTCTTTCTTTTTCAAAAAAAAACAAAAAAAAACATGTTTTTTGTTTTGTTTTAGGTTTTAACTTCTCTGGAGCTACCCAGCCCTCCTTCAACTTTGGGGCCAATAGCACCAACAGTGCCGCTCCTGTGTTCCAGTTCGGGTCCTCTGTAAGTAGACAGCGTGCACTGTAAACAGTGTGGTTATGACGGTGGCCTGTGCTGTGCAGCTGTCTCGAATACCCAGTTTTTCTGGAGACTGTCTCTCACGTTGCTCAGTTTGTGTATGTATGTTTTAAATCATATGACTTGTGGTTGTGTTTTACAAAATAAATCTTTACGATAGTGATGTGTATCAGAAATTGAAGGTTCAGTTTGATATATGCAGTGACTCGTCTGTTGGCGCAGAATATGGCAGATGCTTGTGGTGGAGCGAACTGCTAGGCTGGTGATAAATGTGTCAGGATGTGTGGTGTCATGGTATGGTAGGGTGCTCATTTAGATAATACGATGATAATAGAGGAAAGTTATTATTATTATTCTTTTTTTCTTTTTTTACTTTTTCTTTTTTTAATCATTATTGTTGAGCATCTGTCCTTTTTCCTCCCTGTCTCACCCTCACTCCCCTCTTTCCCCTCCTTAGTATTTTCTCTTTTTTTTTCCCCATGCTAGTGGTTGGCAACTTATTGTATAACTGTTGTCACAGTCAGTTGTTATTGGTTGAACTTGCAAGCATTGACAGGTTGAACATGCCATGAATTTGTACATGTGTGTGTGTCACAAGAGACCTGAAATAATCAAGCATCAAGACTAGGCCCTGGTGTGGATGTGAAGACCTGCGTGTTGTTGCAGCAGTCAGGAGACCCACCACAAGCACAGCCGGCGGCAGGCGGGGTGTTCATGTTTGGGCAGACAGCTCCCTCTGCCGACAGTAGTGCTCCCCCCTCAGCATTCACCGCCTCCAGTCCTGCAGCCAGCTTCGGGGCTGCTCCCGCTCAGAACAACTTCAACATTGGGTGAGTGGACAGACTGAGGTGTTTGATGCATTAGTGTTTGTCTGTCTCTGTGAACATTGGGTGAGTGGACAGACTGGGGTGTTTGATGCATTGGGGGGGGGGGGAGGGGGGGGGGGGTGAACATTGGGTGAGTGGACAGACTGGGGTGTTTGATGCATTGGGTGTGTGTCTGTCTCTGTGAACATTGGGTGAGTGGACAGACTGGGGTGTTTGATGCATTGGGAGGGGGGGAGGTGAACATTGGGTGAGTGGACAGACTGGGGTGTTTGATGCATTGGGTGTGTGTGTGTCTGTCTCTGTGAACATTGGGTGAGTGGACAGACTGGGGTGTTTGATGCATTGGGAGGGGGGGGGTGAACATTGGGTGAGTGGACAGACTGGGTGTTGATGCTTGTGGAGTGTGACATTTGGGATGTGGGGTGTTTGTCATTGAGGGAACATTGGTGAGTGGACAGACTGGGGTGTTTGATGCATTGGGGGGGAGGTGAACTTGGGGGGAGATGGGTTGATCATTGGGGGGGGTGACAGTGAGTGGACAGACTGGGGTGTTTGATGCATTGGGGGGGGGGGGGGGAGGACAATTGGGTGAGTGGACAGACTGGGGTGTTTGATGCATTGGGGGGGGGGGGGGGTGAACATTGGGAGGACAGATGGGTGTTGTACAGGTGACTTGGGTGAGTGGACTGGTGTTTGATGCATTGGGGGGGGGGGGGGTGAACATTGGGTGAGTGGACAGACTGGGGTGTTTGATGCATTGGGGGGGGGGGGGGGGGGGGTGAACATTGGGTGAGTGGACAGACTGGGGTGTTTGATGCATTGGGGGGGGGGGGGGGGTGAACATTGGGTGAGTGGACAGACTGGGGTGTTTATGAGGGGGGGGGGGTGACATTGGTGAGTGGACAGACTGGGGTGTTTGATGCATGGGGGGGGGGGTGAACTGGGAGTGGACGAGGGGTTTGAGATGGGGGGGGGGACATTGGGTGAGTGGACAGATGGGGTGTTTGATGCATTGGGAGGGGGGGGTGAACATTGGGTGAGTGGACAGACTGGGGTGTTTGATGCATTGGGGGGGGGGGGTGAACATTGGGTGAGTGGACAGACTGGGGTGTTGATGCATGGGGGGGGGGGGTGAACATTGGGTGAGTGGACAGACTGGGGTGTTTGATGCATGGGTGGGGGGGGGAACATTGGTGAGTGGACAGACTGGGGTGTTTGATGCATTGGGGGGGGGGGGTGAACATTGGGTGAGTGGACAGACTGGGGTGTTTGATGCATTGGGGGGGGGGGGGGGGGGGGTGAACATTGGGTGAGTGGACAGACTGGGGTGTTTGATGCATTGGGGGGGGGGGGGGGGGTGAACATTGGGTGAGTGGACAGACTGGGGTGTTTGATGCATTGGGGGGGGGGGGGGGGTGAACATTGGGTGAGTGGACAGACTGGGGTGTTTGATGCATTGGGGGGGGGGGGGGGGGGGGTGAACATTGGGTGAGTGGACAGACTGGGGTGTTTGATGCATTGGGGGGGGGGGGGGGGGGTGAACATTGGGTGAGTGGACAGACTGGGGTGTTTGATGCATTGGGGGGGGGGGGGGGGGGGGGTGTGAACATTGGGTGAGTGGACAGACTGGGGTGTTTGATGCATTGGGGGGGGGGGGGGGGGGGTGAACATTGGGTGAGTGGACAGACTGGGGTGTTTGATGCATTGGGGGGGGGGGGGGGGGGTGAACATTGGGTGAGTGGACAGACTGGGGTGTTTGATGCATTGGGGGGGGGGGGGGGGGGACTATTGGGTGAGTGGACAGACTGGGGTGTTTGATGCATTGGGGGGGGGGGGGGGGTGAACATTGGGTGAGTGGACAGACTGGGGTGTTTGATGCATTGGGGGGGGGGGGGGGGGTGAACATTGGGTGAGTGGACAGACTGGGGTGTTTGATGCATTGGGGGGGGGGGGGTGGGTGGAACATTGGGTGAGTGGACAGACTGGGGTGTTTGATGCATTGGGGGGGGGGGGGGGGGGGGTGAACATTGGGTGAGTGGACAGACTGGGGTGTTTGATGCATTGGGGGGTGTGTGGTGGTGTGAACATTGGGTGAGTGGACAGACTGGGGTGTTTGATGCATTGGGGGGTGGTGGTGTGTGTGAACATTGGGTGAGTGGACAGACTGGGGTGTTTGATGCATTGGGTGTGTGGTGGGGGGGGGGTGAACATTGGGTGAGTGGACAGACTGGGGTGTTTGATGCATTGGTGTGTGTGTGTGTGTGTGTGAACATTGGGTGAGTGGACAGATGGGGTGTTTGATGCATTGGGTGTTGTGTGTGTGTGTGTGTGTGAACATTGGTGTGAGTGGACAGACTGGGGTGTTTGATGCATTGGTGTGTGTGTGTGTGTGAACATTGGGTGAGTGGACAGACAGGGGTGTTTGATGCATTGGTGTGTGTGTGTGTGTGTGTGAACATTGGGTGAGTGGACAGACTGGGGTGTTTGATGCATTGGTGTGTGTGTGTGTGTGTGAACATTGGGTGAGTGGACAGACTGGGGTGTTTGATGCATTGGTGGTGTGGGCGTGGTGATTGGTGTGTGTGTGTGTGAACATTGGGTGAGTGGACAGACTGGGTGTTTGATGCATTGGTGTGTGTGGTGTGTGTGAACATTGGGTGAGTGGACAGACTGGGGTGTTTGATGCATTGGTGTGTGTGTGTGTGTGTGTGTGTGTGTGAACATTGGGTGAGTGGACAGACTGGGGTGTTTGATGCTTGGTGTGTGTGTGTGTGAACATTGGGTGAGTGGACAGACTGGGGTGTTTGATGCGTTGGTGTGTGTGTGTGGACATTGGGTGAGTGGACAGACTGGGATGTTTGATACATTGGGTGTGTGTGGACATTGGGTGAGTGGACAGACTGGGGTGTTTGATACGTTGGTGTGTGTGTGTGTGGACATTGGGTGAGTGGACAGACTGGGGTGTTTGATGCGTTGGTGTGTGTGTGGACATTGAGTGAGTGGACAGACTGGGATGTTTGATGCATTGGGTGTGTGTGGACATTGGGTGAGTGGACAGACTGGGATGTTTGATGCATTGGGTATGTGTGAACATTGGGTGAGTGGACAGACTGGGATGTTTGATGCATTGGGTGTGTGTGAACATTGGGTGAGTGGACAGACTGGGGTGTTTGATGCGTTGGTGTGTGTGTGTGGACATTGGGTGAGTGGACAGACTGGGGTGTTTGATGCGTTGGTGTGTGTGTGTGAACATTGGGTGAGTGGACAGACTGGAGTGTTTGATGCGTTGGTGTGTGTGTGGACATTGGGTGAGTGGACAGACTGGGGTGTTTGATGCGTTGGTGTGTGTGAATATTGGGTGAGTGGACAGACTGGGGTGTTTGATGCATTGGTGTGTGTGAACATTGGGTGAGTGGACAGACTGGGGTGTTTGATGCGTTGGTGTGTGTGAACATTGGGTGAGTGGACAGACTGGAGTGTTTGATGCGTTGGTGTGTGTGAACATTGGGTGAGTGGACAGACTGGGGTGTTTGATGCATTGGTGTGTGTGTGTGGACATTGGGTGAGTGGACAGACTGGGGTGTTTGATGCGTTGGTGTGTGTGTGGACATTGGGTGAGTGGACAGACTGGGATGTTTGATGCATTGGTGTGTGTGAACATTGGGTGAGTGGACAGACTGGAGTGTTTGATGCGTTGGTGTGTGTGAACATTGGGTGAGTGGACAGACTGGAGTGTTTGATGCGTTGGTGTGCGTGCGTGTGTGTGTGAACATTGGGTGAGTGGACTAGTTGGATGTTGGTAGCATTGGTGTATATCTTCCTCTGTCATGTCGATGTTTGGCGAGTGGACAACTTTATGCATTGATGTGTGTCTTTGCCTGTCATGTCAAAATCAGGAGAGCGGATAGACTTTGCTGTTTCATACATTAGTGGTTTGTCTTCAGTGGATACATATAGGCAACCGATTAGTTTTTCAACATTGAGTGACTGGATAGATTGGGGAATGACTGGATAGATTGGGGAATGACTGACTGTCAACAGTGGAAAGAGCTGAATGATAGAGGGGTGTTTCTGTTAACACTGGATCTTGATGAGAGAATAATTAACGCTGGGTCAGTGGATACAGTTGGATGATAGATCAGAGATTTTCAGGCCCAGTCAGTATTGAGTGAGAATCCGGAATTGGGCGTTTCATGCGTGGATAAACTGTGGTGTTTGAATATATGTGTTGAGCGCAATAAACAAACAAAGTGTATACAGACTTTGGTGTTTTTATGATAGGATTAAAAATGTGTGCGTCTTGATGAGCAGTCCCGGACTTTGGCATTTTGGGATAGGAATGTGTTTGTCCTTACCAGCAGTGTCTTAGGGATAAGAACCTGTTTGTTTTTACTAACATTGGATGACTGAAAAGATAGTGTTTGATGCAAATGGCCTGTCTTTGCTGATGTTGGGAGAGTGGACAGACTTTTCCGGTTGTTGGATTGCTATGTGGTAATTTTCAGCAGTAATGGGCAAGTAAACAGACTTCGGTGCTGTAAGTTGGCGTTTGCATTTGTCAACATTGGGAGAATCGGCAGATCGTTTTGTCAGTGGAATGTACTTGTTGTATCCTTTCATAATTCAAGATCTCTGCTATGATAGGTAAGCAGTCGCTATTTTAAGGCATGTTAGCATTTGGATTTATAGGTGAGCATTGTGCTGTTTATAGATAAAAAGTGAAAAGCTCACAGCACTTGAGTAACAGACACCTAGTAGACATCCAAGAGCTTATTCATGGGATGTCAAAGAAGATTGTGTACATATTTCTCTGTCATTACGTTTTTTGTTAGTATGATTGGAATAGCGACTTAGTGACACAGATGGCAAGTATGAATTGTCTTACTCCATGGCAACAAAGATAAATGTATTAGATTATCATATGTTTTCACAGGCAGGGGCATTGTCATTTATGTCCATTTTGGGGGGGGGGGGTTGTTTTTTAAACCAATTGTGTACCATCTTTAGATTAAATGATCTTAACCAATGAATGTAGTCGTTTTGTTGGCAGGACTGGTGACGGGTCCAGAAAAATCAAAAGAGCTGTACGTCGAACAGTGCGCAAATGATGACAGATTCTGTAGTCGTCATGGCAACTCCTGCTGCCCAGTGTAAAGTGCTGCTCGTGATGATAGGTTTTGGATGCTTTCTTTCTAGGTCTGTACATGCTGGTTTTGGGGGGTCTGGAATAAAGGATGTGCTCACATCGATCTAAATACACCTGTGAGAACTGAAACTTGCTGTAATTACAGAAAATGTTCAATGTGTAAAGTTGTGACTCCAGGCTGTGACAATAGCATCCAGCCAGGATTTGATCTGTATTAAAAAAGAATGAAAATCAGTGAATGAAGTAAGCAGTGGCAAAAATAAATGAATACATTTCATAGCAGCCAGGTTTTTTGTTTGTTTTTTTATCATATCAAGACAGTTCTGTCAAGTGTTTGTGAAAATACATAACAAAAACATAAAAATACATAAGTGAGACCATGGCATGTCCAGGAGGAGCAGATGTACTTGGATCAGAGAAAAAGAACCCAGATGTTTTGGAATAAAGTGATTCATCTTCACGCAATGGAGCTGATGTCTCTGGTCTACAGGATGAGGAAAGTGCCTGTGAGAAAAGGGCTTGGAATAAATAATGTTTCACAGCTTGATGCTTTGTTGCGATTATGGGATAAGGTTGGCTGGTCAAGAAGCCTGGTTGATTTTGTCATGAAAGAATAACGGCCCAATCCGATTCTAGTCGTGCATGAATAAAATCGGTGCCCATAAATGGGATGTTCTCACCTGCATGTGTAAAGAGTTTCATCGCTAACCCAGGGTTAATGTTGAGTACAACAATTAAACAAGAAGAAAAGGCTGATTTTTTTTTTTTTTAAAAGATCGGCCGCTGGTGAATTCCTCAAGTCAGTTTGCCTTGGTGCTATTGCTGAATATAAGATGTACAAGCCTACAGGAAAAAGAAGAAATTATCCCTCGTCACATTTTAAACTGCTGTACCATTGTAGGTGCGGGTGTGGCTTTGGATGTTCTTTTGCCATTTATTACCTCAGAACATGGGGGTTAATGAATGAGCACAGATGCAATGCTTTTAAACTTCCTTAAGCCTATTGCTCTACATCGATCAGTTCTTTTTGTCCTCTCCGTTAGCCGCTGTCTTCTCTCCAAAGTCATTCCCAATTATTGCAGTCCTTCTCTGGCACTTGTGCAGTTCTCTTTACAGCAAAGGTTAATGAAAAACTGCAGGTTTTTAATTTTTTTTTTGAAAACCTAACAGAACTGTACTGGATTTCCTTTGCTTTATATTGCCAGCCTACTGTATCTTTTTCCACCAGTCCCCAGAAGGGAGCAATAGCCATTTGTTTGATTTCTCTATTTCATTTCCTTGCACTCTCTTTAGTTCCATGTCGGTGTGACCCTGGCAATGTGTATATATTGGTATAACAGGACACATCTTGACACAAATTGCAGGTGGGCTGGTAGCTGGCTGTATAGATAAACATTCAGATGTACATATTGAATGTTTTTGTTAACTTTGTACTGAGTGCTAGGCGAAAATCTGAAGTACACATATGTACATATGTAAAGATCAAAGAGGTCGGGCTTCAGCCTGCCGACATTTTCGTGAGTTTGATCTCTCCCCAAGCGTGTATTTTTTTCTAACGTACAAGTCTCCATGAGACATTTTTTCTAATTCTTTCAAAGAGTGATTTGAGCCAAATGATTCCATAAGATGTCTTTAAAAGAAGTATTTTTGCAGAATTGCAAACGAATGTCTGGGAGTGAAAAAGAGAGTGACAGGCTTGGCTCGGGAGGTCCAGCTCATGAAGGAAGTGTTTGCGTCACTGTGCTTTGCTGCTTGATTTTGAAATATCTACATAACCATGGGCCGTGTGAGAAATCAGGCATTTTATTTGTCACCGAGTGCCCCCCCCCTTTTTTTTTTTTTTTTTAATCATTCTTCCAAGGAAAACTGAAGTGTAGAATTTTCATAGGAAAAGTAAAAAAAGAAAAAAAACTTAAGATTAAAAGGATATTAATTTCCTTGACCACCAAAATAGTTTGGTGAAAGACATGAAGCAGTTTTTAGATTAGGGCAGACAGATGTTGGTGATGCTGGGAAGTATGTTGTCCCTATCCATTCCATCTGTTGAGCCCATGTTTTCTGTATTGAATGATTTTGATGCCTGCCGAGGGCTTGACTGTGTGGTGCTTGGTTATTGGCAGAAGGATATCTTGAGTCTGAGTCGGAGAGATGCGTTGCACTGCCCCAGATTAGTTTCATAGTAGGTTTATTCCTGTTTCTGTGTTATCTGATTTACTTGATAGAGGTCACCTCCCATCCTTCCAAAGAAATAAATCAAAGAAATCTGTACAAGTTTGTATTTAAATGATAGTTGTTCGGCAGTTTTCCTGTCTTCAAAGTGCTGGGTGGACTGGCAGTGCTTGACATGTTTTCTCCAATGAACTTCATCTGAAGGTCCAGTGTGTGTGCAAGTGTTGAGAGTGGCCAGAGGGCTGGTTGACAAGTGCGTGTCCAGATTTTTGCATGCTTTGATTCTGAACAAAACTGTGTGGAACGAGTATGGCCATGAGAGTGAACGATTTGTTGTATTTCTGTTGCGGAACAATCTGCATGTGTGGGATGAATGAATCCAGTGGGGATGTGGTACACCTTTGGCATTTTGTTGACAGTCATTGGAGGTGTATCATTTTGCTGACCCTGTATCGCCCCTAACCCAGACCAGGGAACAGCATGGACACTGTCGGCACAGCCATCAACAGTGGGTGGTGGCAGCAAACGGCTTAATGCTTACGACTAATTCTGTAACAGCGACAAAATACTGGCTGCTAGGCAGCCCACATTTCACTGCAGATTTCATCTTTAAAGTTGAATAAAGCCAGACATAGGCATGTTACTTTACTTTTCTATGTAGTGAAGCATTAGCGAAAGTATTTGAATTAAGATTTCTCAGACCTGTGACTCTTCCTATCTTGACTTGAATTGAGATTTTTTTTTTTTTTTTTGATTAAAGGTGCCCAGGACCATTTTGAAGATATACATGAATGTGCTGAGAAACTTTGTGATTTATATTTGTAAGTAAGAATAAGACCGTTTGGGTTCTGTTGACTGTATTACTGAGGATGGGCTGAAGAGTTAACTTGAATGTAACTAATTAAAGACCGTTGGGTTTGGCTGCCAGTCATGTTTGTGAGCCAATCCATAACACTATTCCAGATTTGTTTGTTGACTTTTCTGTCAGCCTGCCCATGGTCATTTTTTGCTCCCCCCAACCCCCCTTCTGTTCTCGGGTCTGTTTATGTAGTCTATTATTACAGGTCAACCATCCCTACAGGGCTTTGTCAGAGCTGTTGCCAAGTTCGGGGGTAAAGTCCCATCCTGAGAGGGACACTGCAGAGTGGACTAGTGTTCAGTGTGCGCAGTCTCTCCACCAGGTTTACACATTTAGAGCAAAAAAAGTGGCATGCTATACATTTGTGACCCTCCCAGAAGTGCCAACGACTTTTTGTTAAACCACAGAGTAATTGACCACAAGGGCGGTTTGAAAGACAACAGTAAAGGACTGGGATTTGAAAACAGTGCGAGTCGAAGAGAGCTATCTGCTGAGAATCCCTGTTAGGTGGGAATTCCGAGTGCACTGAAAGAGCCCTTGGCGTTCCAAGAAACCTGTTCAGGCATAGGTGTCGGATTTCTTTAGATCGTGGTCTGTCAGTCGGTTGTCTGGAACTCTGCAAACACCCCCCACCCCCCTTCTTCCCTCTATCTCCTCTTTCCCCCTGTCTCAAATTTGGACAGTTTGATTTTAGTATCGTTTTGTGTCCAGTTGGTTTGTGTGAATGGTTTTGCGTGAATTGGCATCTTTCCTGAAATGGTGTCGGCAAACCCTCAGCTTCGCCTGGCACAGACTGGCAGCAGATTGAGAAATCAGACTGGGTACCCACTACGTATACGTTGAAAAATCAGTGTGGATATCCTCTATAGATAATCATTTATCTATCCTGTTTCTACAATTTGGAAAGACCACATTTGTGAAGTTTCTTTTGTGTACGAAAAGCTCGTGCCATTTTTGTCAGTTACGAAAAAAGGATTTTTTAAAGAGTGATAAATCAGTCGATAATAAAGTTAATGCTGTGAAATGTTGCCATTTGTTTGTCCATTCAATTTTCCATACCACCTCAGAATTTAAACTTTAGGTACTTACCTGCTTTTTATATAATTTTTGTTGTAACCTATGCCAACAGCCAGCTTAAAGAGTATTATGTAAGAAGCAGTCGCACATTACAGAGTGAATCTGTCAACGATGTTATATGCCATCACTTCTGAAACGGAATGGACATTACTGACGAGAGCAAGATTGTAACATGCAGATATTGTGATGAATTTCCGAAGGTATAGATGTCGAAGAAAAATGGACAGGCTCCATAGTAAGGGTTTTCTGTTTAAGTGATAAAGCAGAGAGGCTTGGTAAAGCAGCAGTGACATAAATGACTTCAGTATTTAAGTTGCTTTTAATGTAAAAATAGGTCCAAGGTCTATAATGGAGAGAGATTTTGGATTTGAAAATGTATTGAAATTGATGGGCTGTTGTTTCCACTTTAATTCCAAGGGGCTAGTAACTGGAGGTGTTATCTTGGAGGAGCTATTGACGACTGAAAAATCATGGCTGAACAGATGGATGCAGATGGTCTTTTGGCTCCTGGATGTACTTTTTATGAGACTGTCCTTTCCCTGAAGACAAACATCCATGCTAAAGAATGAAACGGCCTCAACCGTGAGTTGAAGGGGGCACACTAGTGGATCAGACACTGCATCCTTGGCTTTCTGGTCACCGCTTATAAAGGGTTTTCACCACTCTGTGGATGTGCCAGTGTTAGGTCAATCAGTTTGTCACTGAACAGGGTTCGTTTCTAATTATCATTTACAGCCCAGTGCAGTCTTGCCTGACACCAGTTTCTCCTGAACCTTGTGTTAACTTCCCATTCACAAGCACCTTCTTCGCAATTTTTTTGAAGGCAGTCAAATGAGTTTTCTTTGTACAGTGCCCAACAATCAATTCAAGCCATTCACTGCATTAAATTCATCAGTCATGTCTTTCTGTGATTGGCAATGAACAAGAAAGTGTTGAGCAGAGGAGTCATCAGTTTTTATTTTCTAAGTCCACAGGCGGTTTAATGGTTGGTTTCCATTGATCTAGGCAAGCAAATTCATTTAAGAATTTTTTAAACAGAAATTTCAGATATCTGAATCACTCTTGCAAAGTCCTTTTCAGCTGGCCTTCAGTAACAGTATCAATAGTTAGATCCATCCCTTG
Organism: Conus canariensis; assembly: GCA_033310375.1. Classification (NCBI taxonomy): domain Eukaryota; kingdom Metazoa; phylum Mollusca; class Gastropoda; order Neogastropoda; family Conidae; genus Conus; species Conus canariensis. The sequence continues at coordinate 59,150,613 of CM065726.1, forward strand.
CCTTCCCATGGTCACAAATATAAGAAGAAAGTGTGAAAATCATAGTCTAGGTACTACATGCAGCAACAATAAAGCGACAAGAAATTCATAATGTAGAGTTCAGTGTACTCTGGAGAGTTCAATGTACTTGGCCATAGGTTCAGCATTGATTTTGGCATGAGACTGAAGCTATTCCTATTGAGCAGGTTATAAATAGATCTCTTGCTGGCATAGAAATGCTTTGTGAATGGTGCGATGCAAGTTTTCTTTGGTGCTTTTTAAAAAAAAATTTTTAAGCATCAGTGAAAAGTCATTCTTAGCACAAAGGAAAAACACTAAATCCCGTTTAGAATCAAGATTGCTCGTTATGAAAATGCAAACTACAGTCAGAGAATGGGTGTGTTAAATGTGCTTCCCAAGATCCGTGTGAAATGTGCTTGGCCGAATGATATACTTTTTCAGTTTTTCTCCTTTTTCTTGAATGATGTACTTTTTGAGTTTTTCTCCTTTTTCTTGAATGATATTCAGCTTTTCTCCTTTTTCTTTCAGATGTGTTATGCTGTATTATGATCTAGGTGAATGAAAGAGAACCTGCACAAGCATTCACCTCATGTACATGAACATGTGTACTCGGTTCATAATATGAGCATTTTGTTGTCTGTGTATTTATTTTATTGGAAAACTTACATGTTTAATTATGTGAGTAGATCTAGAATGTGGAATTATTATGAAAGGGGTTTTATTAGACAGTGAAGAATACCATTAGCAATGAAATGAACTGTGGAACTTAATTATAGAGTAAGTGGTTAAAATTATGATCAAATGAGTATTTTATGCTTGAGCTGTTGTCATTACAGAATTGCTCTTCACATGTAAGAAATTTGCTACAAGTCGTATAATCTGAAATACGTTTTATTTCTTGGTCATTTTTTCCCTCAACATTTGTTTAGTATTTTTTTTACATTGTTGTCCATTGATTTTCAGTAATACTTTGATCGACACAGCCACTGTGATATGATTGTCGCTCATTGTGTGCACAGCCAAAACAGAATTTCACTCACAATAAAGTGTAATCAGCAGCTGGATGTAAGCAGCTGTGTTATCTGTTGCTGCCTAGCTCTTTTCGAAAGGAGCTTGTCATATGCATTTCCAAATTCTATGGTACGTCACTGTACAGTGAATTGTCGAGGGTAAAGATTATGTTAGCCCAAGAACTTTTTTTTTTTTTCGCGGCCATTTGTTCAGACTGTTCTCTAAATGCACCGTGTTGTGTGTTGTGCAAGTGATGTGAAATTCTGTGGCTGGATGGGTATCATTGACAGTGAAGAAAGATGATGTGCAAAGAAGAACCTGTTGAAATAAATCGTCGGATGTCTGTACAAGTGGGTGGGCTTTTTCTAGGGAGCTGGTGAAGGCTAAGTGAGCCCATGTCAGAGAACAGGCCAGGCCAAGTGAATGGCTGAAAGGTTTTGTGTGAAACTTGTCTTAACGATGAACTTTGGGCTTTGTCCCAAGATGTTTCACAGGCTTTACTTCCTCAGCTTTATGAATCTCCAACAGAATAACTTCAGCATTCATAGTGATGTCCCAGACCAGCTTTCAATGTAAACATACCAAGTGGGTGCCATTTTCATGCAGATAAGGTCTGCACCTAAATGGTAACAGGTAACCCCCCCCCCCCCCCCCCCCCCCCCTTGTCTCCCTGAAATAAACCTACAAATGTATGAATAATGAAGATACATCCGTCATGCCCCCTCACTCCCTCCCATATTGTGATCCAAATCTTTCTCAGGCCTTTATACTTTGAAAAGCAAGCAAGTGTTTTTCAACAACGTTACAGAATTGGTTTTGTGTTTTACACATACCTGTAATGGACTGGATTCATTTCAAACCATGACTGAACATGAATTTGCTGTAGAGTGTTAGAAATGCTGCAGTGCTGTCAGACTTGCAATTACTCAATGTCTGAGCAGTTTAGCTCCATAGTTTGGGCTGCGGTCTGATTTTGATTACAGATTGCAGTATTCAGAAGAGTGCATACGTCATTTCGTAATACGATGCAGGAATCTGGTTTTATTAAACATCAAAGGTTGCATTATTCTGCCAGTTCTGTGCAGAATCCCACAGGAGGGGCATCAAGAAAACCATCATTTCTTTTTTCTTGGTTGTGTTGGCATCAATAGCAAGATACTGTTGGAAAGGAAAACAAAAGCCAACACATGTCCATACAAACATGTGATATTTTGAATATCTCCCAGATCTGTCATTTGGCATCTGAAGAAGCTGGTTTAAATATGTGCGTGTCTCAGTCAGACAGATGAATTATCCATTTAGGCATTATGTCCATTGCTCGGCTGTATCGACAAAGAGAAGTGTGTCACATGTTTGGCTGAATTCAGATTCATACTCGCTTGTCTTTCGGAAAGCATATAGTTTCTTGTGGTCCACACATGGGAATCTATGTATCAGTGGTGGCAAAGCACCAAAAGCTTCGGTGAGTTTTCCAGAGGCCTATCAGTTTGTTCCTCACTCTGATTACGTCATAATCTAGTTTGTATTGTCGTGAAGGGCAGATAATGTGTAATCAATTCATAATAAATTGAATTGCCATTTAACATTCCTTTCCCACGTGGTATGAACGTAAAGAGAATCGTTGTCGTTACATATGGCACAGTATTAAGCACATTGGATACTCAGAGGGAAACCCCCCATTGTTGTGGTGTGCAGCTTGTTCAGTGTTAACATTTGACAGAATGTGGATTTGAGTGTACAGAGAGATCTTTTCCACAGTGATTATCGGTTCTTTTTCGTGATTCGTAGATCTTTTTTCTTTAAGAGGTAAACTTATTTTATAAAATAATGTTTAATTATGTATCAGGGTCGTCGGAGTTACAATAATGTGCTTTGTCCTCATAAATTTTACATGCAGGTGTTTTATAACTAGGGTCATATTTGAGTTTTAGAACCCACAGGATCACTAATTTTTTTGCTGTGGGCTCTCTATTTGGAGAACATAGCCGCTGGACCCTTAATTTAATACTAACTAACTAAATTGAGAAATGTAAATATGTTGTACATATGAAGAGAAGATCCAGGCAAAATCTCCATCTCCACAGCTGTAAGTGAAAAAGAAAAGAATGTGTGTTCACACAGCAAGTAGCTGGCACTCTTTGATACTGTTGCAAAACTATTCGGGTTTAATGTATTACTGTCACAAATGAGCTGTGGTATTCATTTGGTCAAATATAATACTTCATTACAAATCACAACAGAACACAAAAATGGGTTTTGTTTTCCAAGACTTTATATCATTTCACATTTTTGCAAAAACAATATTCCTTAGCTTTAAACATGCATGTCAAGAAGACTAAATCTCTTGACATGTTACATAAGAATATAGGATTCTGGATTCGACATCAGAAAAGTATTTAGACTCAGAATCAAAAACTTACTTTGAGAATATTTCGACAGGGTCACCCTGTCTTCTTCAGCTCACTGTTGCTGTTGTGGCAGCGAGGCCTGGTGGGGCGACTGTTGTGTGGGGTGAATAGTTGTCAGGATCTGATTGTAGATAGGGGGAAGTTCAAAACCTTGATCTCTGTTCAGGCTGGGGCATCTAGTCTTGATTTCGATGGCTTCTTTAACTTTTCTTTTTGTGAGGAAGGCTCTGTAGATAAGATCTTGGTTTCTTGGGGGCTGAAACTGTGGCCTGTGGCTTGTAGGTGTTCATGTATGGCAGAAGTAGATCTGTTTTGGTGTTCCTGTAGACAGGTGGTGAGTGGTCTTGCTGTCTCGCCAATGTAGGTATTGGCACAGTCTTGACACCCTACCTGGTACACTACATCACACCGCTTGAGGGGGTCCGTTTTGTCTTTGACATGGGTCAGTTGCTGGCATAGGGAATTGGTGGGTTTGTGGAACACTTTGCATCCATGTTGTTGGAAGGTCCTGGCCAGATGCTTTGAAACTCCTTTAATGTAAGGGATGCCCACTTAACACTGTCCGTATCTGTAGAAGAAGGGTAGGGAACTTGAGGGTTGTCCCACATCCATGCAGGGTATCCATTAGCGGAAAGGGCAGCCTTGATGTGTTTTCTTCTTTCAGCTCTTCCTCCTTAGTGGAACACAGTACAGAGGCCCTGTGCATGAGGGTGTTAACAACAGATCTCTTGTGTTGGAGGGGGTGGTTGGAGTGATAGTTCAGATATTGGTCAGTGTGGGTGGGTTTCCTATAGACGGTGGTCTCCACCCTGTCGTCATGGGTTCGGGAGATGAGAGTGTCCAGGAATGGGATCTTCCCTTCTGATTCAGTTTCGGAGGTGAATTGGATACTGTCATCGATGGAATTCTGGTGAGTGGTGAAGCTGTCAACCTCCGTCTCTTGTATGCGGGTCATGGTGTCATCCACATAGCGGTACCACATGCTGGCAGGGTTGGCAGCGGTCTCAAGGGCTACTTTTTCAAAATGTTACATGTACAGATGGGCTACCACTGGAGATACTGGCGAACCCATGGCAGCTCCTTGTTTCTGCTGGTAGAACTCATGGCTGAACGAGAAGAAGTTGCTAGTGAGGCATAGTTCCAACAGTTCTAGCATCTGTTCTGTAGCGAGTTCACACCGGTGACGAAGGTGGTAGTCATCCTCAATCTTCTCCCGAATGAAGTCATTCGGGAGAAGATTGAGGATGACTACCACCTTCGTCACCGGTGTGAACTCGCTACAGAACAGATGCTAGAACTGTTGGAACTATGCCTCACTAGCAACTTCTTCTCGTTCAGCCATGAGTTCTACCAGCAGAAACAAGGAGCTGCCATGGGTTCGCCAGTATCTCCAGTGGTAGCCCATCTGTACATGTAACATTTTGAAAAAGTAGCCCTTGAGACCGCTGCCAACCCTGCCAGCATGTGGTACCGCTATGTGGATGACACCATGACCCGCATACAAGAGACGGAGGTTGACAGCTTCACCACTCACCAGAATTCCATCGATGACAGTATCCAATTCACCTCCGAAACTGAATCAGAAGGGAAGAATCCCATTCCTGGACACTCTCATCTCCCGAACCCATGATGACAGGGTGGAGACCAGTGTCTATAGGAAACCCACCCACACTGACCAATATCTGAACTTTCACTCTAACCACCCCCTCCAGCACAAGAGATCTGCTGTTAACACCCTCATGCACAGGGCCTCTGTACTGTGTTCCACTAAGGAGGAAGAGCTGAAAGAAGAAGAACACATCAAGACTGCCCTTTCTGCTAATGGATACCCTGCATGGATGTGGGACAACCCTCGAGTTCCCTACCCTTCTTCTACAGATACGGACAGTGTGAAAGTGGGGATCCCTTTACATTAAAGGAGTTTCAGAGCGTCTGGCCAGGACCTTCCAACAACATGGATGCAAAGTGTTCCACAAACCCACCAATTCCCTATGCCAGCAACTGACCCATGTCAAAGACAAAACGACCTCCTCAAGCGGTGTGGTGTAGTGTACCAGGTAGGGTGTCAAGACTGTGCCAATACCTACATTGGCGAGACAGCAAGACCACTCACCACCCGTCTACAGGAACACCAAAACCGATCTACTTCTGCCATACATGAACACCTACAAGCCACAGGCCACAGTTTCAGCCCCCAAGAAACCAAGGTCTTATCTACAGAGCTCTTCCTCACAAAAAGAAAAGTAGCCATCGAAATCAAGACTAGACACCCCAGCCTGAACAGAGATCAAGGTTTTGAATTCCCCCTATCTACAATCAGATCCTGACAACTATTCACCCCACACAACATTCGCCCCACCAGGCCTCGCTGCCACAACAGCAACAGTGAGCTGAAGAAGACAGGGTGACCCTGTCGAAATATTCTCAAAGTAAGTTTTTGATTGAGTCTAAATACCTTTCTAATCTTGACATGTTGACTGCCTTTCTGCGTATACCATATATACCTACTTTGTTACGTCAGGCGTCCTTATAAGTAAGCTATACATAATTTTGTCACAAAAAAGCATCCAATGAGATAGCTGGCTATATTCACTTCAATCAAAGATGACCAATGAGATCCAACTGCAGCGCAACTGGATCCTGGTTGTGGTTGAGTCCCCCTGCCTGCCACGTCTTGCCGTGGTCGGCAATGGCTACAATCAGTAGATGTCTGTTCACATCTCGCATATGCAAAGTGGGCAATCCCAGTATCTTCTGGGGCTGGGCCATGTCTGTGACAGTTAACCCTATGTTCAGTGGATGTTTATGTTAAATTAGAGGGAAGAGAGGAAGGCAGGTGGATTGAAGGGGGGAGAGGCGCAGTTTTCCTTTGATCAGGGGAATTTGAATGAAGAATGGCAGAATCAATGGGATGTATGCATCAGTTCCTTCAATTGGGGGAACTTTGAATGAAAAATGGCGGAAACAATGGAATGTGTGCATCAGTTCCTTCTATCGGGGGACTCTGAATGCAAAATAATAATGGAATGTATGCATCAGTTCCGTCAGTCACGGGACTCTGAATGCAAAAGGGTGACAATCAACCCGCTGGTGTACTGAAAGTTTTTCTCACAGCATGAGAATTGCTTCTGTTCTGGCTTACAAGATTGTCAAAGGGCAACAACTCGCTGGCAGTATATAGGTTAAGGTCTTGACAAAACATCTGTACTTGTCCTGGCACACAAGTCCAACTTTGCAGAAAGGAGATCAGAAGTTGAGAAAGCAACATGGCATGCCCTTTTTCCTTCAGCCTGACTCAAAACATCACAGACTTGATCCTTTCTTGTGAACAAGTGGCAGGTTTTCTTTTTTGCTTGCAGCATTTCATACATCCACAAAATTGGTAGTGCTTTCTGTAGATGCGTGGTTCGTTATTTCCTTTCTGTCCATATTATTTTGCGTGCCCAGAAAGTAATGGTTTTGGTCCCATGCTGCTCATTCTGGCTATCGCGCACACCACTACACACACAATACGTCATTAGGTAATCCACCGGAAGGGCCACCGCTGCTGCGTCATTTTGGTTTAGATTGTACCCCATTCTTCAAGTGGTACCCGTTTTGCTCAAAACTCAACTTTAAAGTGAATGAAGCTCGGCTATGTATTTCCACTTCCAGTCTTCGCCTTGAGAGCAGCACTTTCAGGTCAGGGTAGGAGCTGGTTGAGGTTGAAATTCCCACAAATAAATCCTCTGTTGGGACTTGAACCCAGAAACTCTTGGTCCATAACACCTAAACTTCCTCTCCTGTGATAGCCACCACTGTACCATTGTGGCTGGCTTGGCCCCTTATTTCTGACAGATTTGCTGGGCGGCAATGAATTTCAACACTGATGTAAAGAAAAAAGGCATAAGCATGAATGTACGTAAATAAAGCATAAAAACACATGCTGACATTTTTAGCGCTTGATTATGTACAAATTGAGTAATATTGCAATGTGCATACTTTCCATCAAAAAACAAAAACAAAGAAGTGGTTCAACTTCAGTATCTTCCCATCCACGCTAAAGGAGCCCCAATCTCTTGTGAAGCCGTCTGTCTGCTGCAGCTGCCGCCCAATGCCCACAACTTGAGGTCCACATCACGGGACCAATCCTGCTTCCTCAGGACACTGAAGGGGTAGCAAATCTGCAGGATGTGAGTTCGTACCTGTGGCCCAGCTCCTCATCAATGTGTGATACTTCGATGAAATGGGAGGAGCTGACAGGAACGGCGAAACAACTGCAGATCGAACTGCTTTCAAACCCAAATCTGGATATTGCTCATAGGACCTAACCTTTGAGACGTTGATCATAGAAATCGGAGGTAAAAAAAAAAAAAAAAGACCAGTGCAGCTCCCTGATCTGCTAAACAGCATTTGTAATATTCAGCTATCATCTGGAAGCCACAAAGCTGACTCGGGAAAAGAACATGGTCGGGTGGGGAGGGTTGTTACAAACTGAGATTTGTTAGAGCAGATGTCGAGGCCAGGAGGTGGGAGAAAAACTCTATAGGCTGACTAGACACAACCAAAGCAGTTACGAGCGAACAATTTCTATTAGGGTTATCTCGGGTCTTGGAAGGAAGAGTAGTAATCGGGCTCTTATTTCATCTCCATTGCTGAGAGAAAGGCATCATCTTGGGAATACACGATAAGATAAACCATCCGCAATTAATGGAAACATTTCCCCGTTTTTTTTTTTCGGGGGGGGGGGGGGGGGGGGGCATTCAGATGAAAATTCAGGAATAGTACAACACACGAGGAAAATTCCAAAATAGCTTATTTGGTACAAGCGATTGCATGGACAAAGAACCTGGATGGAACAATGGATTTCGTCATTATTGAGCATGGTTTATCCTTGATAACGTTCACAAAAAATTACACGATTGCAATTAAGAAAGTAATGCATTCTCTCCCCCCCCCCCCGTCATAATAAAAAAAAAATATATTACATGGGTATGATGAAAAATCAAGAGTGAAAAGGGGGGGGGGGGGGGGGGGGGTGCAAATGAAGAAAGGGGAGGTGGAATAACGATAAGAAAACCAACACAGAAGTCAATTCATAGACGAGCATCACTGTGAAGAGATTATCATTGAAAGAGATAGCAACTTGCAAGCAGTTTATGATTAAAGAAAAAATTAATTAGATAATAAATAAAGGGCATACTGTCACTCCACTGGCTGCTTTAATTTACACACAGATAGTATCACAGATTTGCTCGGAGTTCCATTTCATATGCACAATTTTTCGGGATCAATAAAAAAAATTAGGTCTGTGAAACTACATTTATTGCAAAAACAAAAAAAAAAAAAGTATGTGGACGGTACGTGCCTCGCTGCATCTGTTTCATAAATAAAAATGAAAAAAGAGCACGACATACACACAGATATTTTGAATGCTATGTATGAAAAAATCAAATGCTAGGTCAATCCCTCAGAATTTATGGAGGCATGCAAAACTACGAAAGAAAAATATACTTTTTTTGTCTTGAGTCGGGGCCATATAAAAAAACATTGGTATCAGACTGTATTAGGCAATCAACCAACCCAAAACTTTATTAGAAAGAAAGTCTTTCACATCCTGTGCTGCGACTCGTGTTCCAGACAGTGCTGTCTTTTTTATGAGCCTCTTGTTGAAAACCATCTCACCTAACGCTTCGTAACTTTAAAACACCTACACACACACACACGCACACAGTGTCAGAAACTAAAAATCTTACGTTACATTGACAGCAGACAGTCGCTGTCCTAGGATCTCTGAAGACCTCGAGTTTCACTATCACAGTACATCACCTGTCAATCACGTAAGGAGCTTTGATAAGACAGCTTTCAAAGCAACTCAAAACTTGAATTGACTCTACTGATCTAACCCAGTGCATTAAACCAGTGCTCCCTTCCAGGTAGCCCGTGTTCACGTAAGTATTACAAATCAAATGTTTGAGCACATCACAAAAAGTTGAACGTTCATGAGCGAGTTGTCCATCCGCATAATTTACACATGATGCACATACACATCCATACAAAACAGGCATGCAGCAAACGGAATGCCAGAACAGTATTGCATTAAAGAAGAAAGCACGGACCAAATATAGTCTGTTGACGCATCCTACTCTTACCATGTTTCAAGATCACTGCAAACCAGTCTGGGTCGTGAACTGTTGCCTTGGTTTCCACTTTAGCCGGGTAGAATTCTGCCCAACTCCCATTGGTCACACGTGACAGCTTGGCGTGAGCACTGGACTCTTCCCGTCACACACGCTTGGTCAGGTCACAAACACTTTCAATTCATAGTATAATGGCGGTCACACTTTTCACTAACACCTGAACTGTGCAGCTCTTATCCATAATCTGCATGGGAGAGAAAATTGAGAGAGAGGGAGAGAAGACAACAGTATGATATCAAAGCCAATAATCAGAATGAATACACGATCTGCCACGTGCACAGAGTTTTTATACTTGTCTTCCAACTATCCATTGACTGCTTAAAGCGAGAATATCTACAAAATTAAAAAAAAAACAAAAAAAAACAGAACAAAACAATCAAACAAACAAACAAAAAAAACACGAAGATGAAATCTTTCTCTCGCACCGTCCTGTTGCCAATACTCAGTCAGCCAGCCAGAAAATCGCCAACGTTTTGACCATACCGGATGCAGTCTTGTCACTTCCTGACGAAATGACGACACGCTAATAAATAAATAAGAGCTGTTTGTCCCATGAATACACCCGTCGCCGATCAGGTTCCTGCCGACTCCGCCTCCCCAGTGGGGATGCTGGGAATAGGGGCTGTCTCCATTTTCCACGGCGAAAGGGCCGCAAAGTGCTGACTGCGTGTCTGCGACAGTTTGATCTTCTCCCTGGTCAGTTCCCCACGCAAGGCGCGCACCTCGGCGTCCGCCTGGTTGCGGAGCTGAAAGAGGAAGGGCATTCAGTAGACTTGGAAGGCCTGGCCCCTCATGCTGATCTTCTTCTGGATTGCCTCCGTTCTCACCGCGCGTAACTCTGCATCTGCCTGGGTGCGTAGCTGGAAGGAGAGGGGATCATGGGATAGAGCTACACACGACATGAACAGCCAGAGCCTCCACACTGACATGGACTGAATGAGACTTACTGAAAACTGACCGTGTCTCTCCCTGTCGGAGAGTCAAGACTGGTGGTGAGTGTCTGGTCGTTGAGTAATGCTGATATATATGACCTCAAATACATTGATGTGACCTCAACCAGACTGACGGGAACTTGAGTATAGTGATATGATCTTCAGTACGCTAAGACAACCTTGAATTAACTGACATGACTTCAAAGTATATTGTGATTTTAATCATACTGATGTGACCTCATGTAAACTGGTATGCTCTTCGGTATACTGATGTAACTTAAATCTTCTAAGCATCCTCAAAGATAGCATGTATTATTGACACACAAGATCAGCAGTCAAAAATCATTTGTATTATTCAACCACCTTCGACTATACATCCTTCTTGCCCATCGTTTTTCTTTTCTTTTCGTCTACCTACAGGTCTACTACTGTGCCTCTAACAACGGCCTTTTCCAGCCCAACTCAATGAAAACAGAAGTCTCTACCAACGATACCTCAGTCTCTTGGCGCTGCCTGTCTTAAATCTGTTTTGGGTAAAACAAGGCACACAAAACACGTATTCGTCCCTATATGTGTTATACGTCATTGCCTATACGCATTAATTTGTTCTTCATTTGATGTCATTAATCCTAAAGAAGATCTATGACGGAAACGCCGAAGATTTATTCAGGGTTTGGTTTTTTGTTTGTTTGTTTGCTTTTCTTTTTTTTCTTTTTTTTTTTCTAATCTATTGTTAAATCTTCTAAGCATCCTCAAAGATTGACACAGAAGATCTGCAGTCAAGAACCTTTTGTGTTCATCAACCATCTTCGACTGTATCCTTGTTGCCTATCGTTTTCGTTTACTTTTCGTCTACCTACAGGTCTACTACTCTGCCTCTATCAACGCTCTTTCACAGCTCAGCTCTACGAAACTAGTCTCTACCAACGATACGTCAGTCGATTGGCATTGCTTCTCTTAAATCTGACCTGAAGTATACTGAGGTTGTCTAGAATATATTGATCTGACCTCAGATAGATTAACATGACTTTGTAGCTTGACAGACCTTGAGTATATTAAGTCATACCAGTATACTTCAGGTCAAATCAGTTTACTGATATGACCTTAGGTATACTGATATGAACTCAAGTATCCTGCAGTGACCTTGAGTGTTCCGGTGTAACCTTATATACTGATATCACCTTAAGTAGACAATGAGATTAATGTTCTTTTAGCCAGACCTACTGTACACAGACTGTCCTGAACTATATTGATGTGAACTCATGTACACTCAAGTCTATTCAATAAAGAGAGTGAGGAACTGACGCGTAATTAAACTGATGAGGAAACTGTTCCACTAGTCACATATGCCGGTACAGAGATTTACCTACTCCAGGTAAGTTAATTGGATACAGGCACTTATCTATTCAATTAAATCACACATGATACCGAAAAGGATCTAGTCAACGTCCTCAAATAGCAGTGGCATCGGAATCAGTGGAGGGGGCTGACCCCCTCCCCCCGCCCCCCAAGCGCCTATCTCCCTTTACTTTTGTAGGGATGTGGAAGGTAAGAGATCATGTCCCTCTAAAGATGCGGGGCATAAGAGCTGCCCCCTCGTCTTCCCTTCCCCTCCCTCCCCGTCCCCCACTGTGATGCTTTTGTCAGTTTCAATTCTGGTTTTGCAAAATATCTTGCAACATCACCGAGCTGGATCTGGAAACCTGCATAATGAACTCAAACGTAATGCGGGAACTAAATGAGTGTAGGGTACATATAAACACTGAAAACGAGACTGATTTTCCTTCTTTTTCTTAAACCTCTCTTATCATTCTGTTAAACAGATAGGCCCTAAAGAAAAAATCTGTATATGTGTGCGTCCATGTTATCTGGTCTATGCACGGAACATAGGAAGTTCATACAATATCTTTTAGTATCCACACACCAAGATCAGTGATGAGTGATTCCAGGTTTTTCCATGTTTTTTTTTTTTCTAAGAAAACAATTAAAACGACCAAATTAGGTGCAGCACACAAACACCACTGCTTACGTGTTGGCGACCTCCACGTTCAAGCGAAAGCGATGCCTGCTTTCTTTCTTTCTTTCGTGTTTTTTCTTTCAGTTTATTTATTCATTAATACTTTGTCTTTTTTCCCCCAGCTCTTCCGAAGAGGAGGCGGAAGAAAGAGTATGTAGCCAAATAAACAATGCTCGTAAATCGGCGTGAAAAAGTATTGTCAGGGCTCGCATTCAGCAATGTGACCCCATCGTTTTCATGGAACAGATGTGGGCATGACCAAAGCAGTCTTGCCCCAGTTCATCAATCAGAGAGAGAAAATCCTCAAACATGGGTGTGAACCTGTACGCCCGTAACGCAGACACTGTGTTCACACGGTTCAACTTCGCTTATAGTTATTATCATCATTGATCCATTCAGATGTAAATGGCTTGAGTTCGATTTGTCGTTTACTTACCAACTGATGCATGCCGCATATTGTATAATGATCTTGACCCATAAACTGCGAAAAGGTGCTTACTGGAAATGAATTCAGGCATTATCTTCTCCTTTAGAAAAGTAGTTACAGACTCAGAATCAAAAACTTACTTGGAGAATATTCGACAGGGTCGCCCTGTCTTCTTCAGCTCACTGTTGCTGTTGTGGCAGCGAGGCCTGGTGGGACGACTGTTGTGTGGGGTGAACGGTTGTCAGGATCTGATTGTAGATGGGGGGAAGTTCAAAACCTTGATCTCTGTTCAGGCTGGGGCGTCTGGTCTTAATTTCGATGGTTTCTTTAACTTTTCTTTTTGTGAGGAAGGGCTCTGTAGATAAGACTTGGTTTCTTGGGGGCTGAAACTGTGGCCTGTGGCTTGTAGATGTTCGTGTATGGCAGAAGTAGATCGGTTTTGGTGTTCCTGTAGACGGGTGGTGAGTGGTCTTGCTGTCTCGCCAATGTAGGTATGGGTACAGTCTTGACACCCTACCTGGTACACTACACCACACTGCTTGAGGGGGTCCGTTTTGTCTTTGACATGGGTCAGTTGCTGGCGTAGGGAGTTGGTGGGTTTGTGGAACACATTGCATCCATGTTGTTGGATGGTCCTGGCTAGACGCTCTGAGACTCCTTTAATGTAAGGGATCCCCACTTTCACACTGTCCGTATCTGTAGAAGAAGGGTAGCGAACTCGAGGGTTGTCCCACATCCATGCAGGGTATCCATTAGCGGAAAGGGCAGTCTTGATGTGTTCTTCTTCTTTCAGCTCTTCCTCCTTAGTGGAACACAGTACAGAGGCTCTGTGCATGAGGGTGTTGACAACAGATCTCTTGTGCTGGAGGGGGTGGTTAGAGTGAAAGTTCAGATATTGGTCAGTGTGGGTGGGCTTCCTATAGACGGTGGTCTCCACCCTGTCGTCATGGGTTCGGGTGATGCGTGTGTCCACGAAAGGGATCTTCCCTTCTGCTTCAGTTTCCGAAGTGAATTTGATACTGTCGTCGATGAAATTCAGGTGATGGTGAAGCTGTCAACCTCCGTCTCCTGTATGCGGGTCATGGTGTCATCCACATAGCGGTACCACATGCTGGGAGGGTTGGCAGCGGTCTCAAGGGCTACTTTTTCAAAATGTTACATGTACAGGTTGGCTACCACTGGAGATACTGGCGAACCCATGGCAGCTCCTTGTTTCTGCTGGTAGAACTCATGGTTGAATGAAATGTAGGTGCTAATGAGGCATAGTTCCAACAGTTCTAGCACCTGTTCTGTAGTGAGTTCACACCGGTGACGAAGGTGGTAGTCATCCTCAATCTTCTCCCGAATGACTTGGAGAGCCTTGGGTACAGGGATGCTAGTGAAAAGTGCACAAACATTATAGGGACAAGTTTTTCCCATGGAGCCAGTTGCTGGTTTTCCATCTTCTGTACAAAATCTGTGCTGTTGACTATGTGGTGCTCGGTCTGCCCGACTGAAGGTCCCAATATTTGTGTCAGGAATTTGGAGGCATTGTACATGACATTGCCACAGCTGTACACAATGGGGCGGAGGGGGCATCCATTGTGTCCGGCTGTGGCAGTGTCATGTACAATGCCTCCAAATTCCTGACACAAATATTGGGACCTTCAGTCGGGCAGACCGAGCACCACATAGTCAACAGCACAGATTTTGTACAGAAGATGGAAAACCAGCAACTGGCACCATGGGAAAAACTTGTCTCCTATGATGTTTGTGCACTTTTCACTAGCATCCCTGTACCCAAGGCTCTTCAAGTCATTCGGTAGAAGATTGAGGATGACTACCACCTTCGTCACGGTGTGAACTCACTACAGAACAGGTGCTAGAACTGTTGGAACTGTGCCTCACTAGCAACTACTTTTCATTCAACCATGAGTTCAACCAGCAGAAACAAGGAGCTGCCATGGGTTCCGTAGTATCTCCAGTGGTAGCCAACCTGTACATGGAACATTTTGAAAAAGTAGCCCTTGAGACCGCTGCCAACCCTCCCAGCATGTGGTACCGCTATATGGATGACACCATGACCGCATACAGGAGACGGAGGTTGACAGCTTCACCACTCACCTGAATTCCATCGACGACAGTATCAAATTCACTTCGGAAACTGAAGCAGAAGGGAAGATCCCTTTCGTGGACACACGCATCACCCGAACCCATGACGACAGGGTGGAGACCACCGTCTATAGGAAGCCCACCCACACTGACCAATATCTGAACTTTCACTCTAACCACCCCCTCCAGCACAAGAGATCTGTTGTCAACACCCTCATGCACAGAGCCTCTGTACTGTGTTCCACTAAGGAGGAAGAGCTGAAAGAAGAAGAACACATCAAGACTGCCCTTTCCGCTAATGGATACCCTGCATGGATGTGGGACAACCCTCGAGTTCGCTACCCTTCTTCTACAAACACGGACAGTGTGAAAATGGGGATCCCTTACATTAAAGGAGTTTCAGAGCGTCTAGCCAGGACCATCCAACAACATGGATGCAATGTGTTCCACAAACCCACCAACTCCCTACGCCAGCAACTGACCCATGTCAAAGACAAAACGGACCCCCTCAAGCAGTGTGGTGTAGTGTACCAGGTAGGGTGTCAAGACTGTACCCATACCTACATTGGCGAGACAGCAAGACCACTCACCACCCGTCTACAGGAACACCAAAACCGATCTACTTCTGCCATACATGAACATCTACAAGCCACAGGCCACAGTTTCAGCCCCCAAGAAACCAAGATCTTATCTACTGAGCCCTTCCCCACAAAAAGAAAAGTTAAAGAAGCCATCGAAATTAAGACCAGACGCCCCAGCCTGAACAGAGATCAACTTCCCCCCATCTACACTCAGATCCTGACAACCGTTCACCTCACACAACAGTCGTCCCACCAGGCCTCGTTGCCACAACAGCAACAGTGAGCTGAAGAAGACAGGGCGACCCTGTCGAAATATTCTCCAAATAAGTTTTTGATTCTGAGTCTGTAACTACTTTTCTAATGTCGAATCCAGAATCCAGAAAGCTATATTCTTATTATTTTCTCCCGTTCTTTTTTTTTCCAGAACAGGCCCAATCTTTAATATCTATGCAAAATCATACCATCGGGTATGGAACGGACAGTTATTATTTACTGACTTAGAGAACAGGAAATAAATGGCGTCAAGTACAGAGGTGTCGTAATTTTGAAATACTGAAACATTACACAAAAATCTTGACAATCAATGCCTGCTAAGTCTTTCATGTACGTTACCGTGGTGAACAGAAGAACCAACCACATCGAAATGGCACAGAACGATTTGGATGGAGAACTCAAGCTGGTGGTCTTACTAACCTTGGACACTGATGAAGACACTGGTGCACAACTTTAATGGAATTAATGCTTACTGGGAACTTAAAAAAAGAAGAAGTAAATTTAAGCATACTAAGCTGTGCCAACTGTAGAGCGACGTGACTGATGTAATTTCCAGTTTTGATGGCAAAGGTCTAACGGTTATGTCGATTTCCACGAACATCTCTCACTCTCGGCATTTATTGACAGAATGACATTCTATTGTGTTCGTCATAAATGTGTTTCGTGGAGAGGAGGATGTGGGGATAGGCAGGTGTGTAACTGTGTGGACATCTGCATCGGTGCAAAATTATCAAAAGAACTTATAAGGTTAGTTTTAAACTGTTCTGAAGGTGATGTTTGATAGCACTTGAATCACTGTTAGATTAAACACTGACATCTTTATTACGGGCTATGCTGCCTATTATCAGAGTTGCAAAGCCCTGGTGAAAATTTAAAGCAGCTCTGCGTTCATTTACAGAACAGGTTCCAATACTGACATGAATGTACATATGACAAAACAAAGACGGTTAGGTTATTACTCACGATACTTCTGCTGTAAATAAACTATCATAATCTCACCCCCTCAACCTCCCTGCCCACTACTCTCACACAATAAAAGTTACATTCCACATTCTCTCTTTCATGGTGACTTGTATATCAAGAAGGCGTTGGTGTTTAGCTATGTATTGACATTTTCTTTTACTACAGCTTGTGTTTTATCTCCTTCCTTATCAAAGACCCGCTGAACTACAGTGAAACAGCGAATCAAACGCATTTCAGTTGTTAATTTTTTTTTGTTAAGATACAAGATATTTTACACAAAGTATGTCAATGGGAAGCATATTAATCCCCAGCGATTGATATTGATTTCAGGTGCTACATTACATCTGTAGATACTGTAAGTGTGAGAAATATTGCGGCGGCAAATCAAACAATGTGTGAAGTAAACAAACATCCTGAGTAAAAATCAGTTCTATGTCAAGTTGTCGAGCATGCCCTGTAACAAATCGTTGTTAGTTGTATGAGACTGGTGAGCATAACTGTTAAAGAGTCAATAAATAAATCAACACCTACCGCTCAGACCTTTCTTTTGTTCCTTTGAAAGTGGTACAACTTTATTTTGAGCTTGATAATTCAAGCCATATCTAACACACATTAATGAAAAAAAAATCATAACATGGATATGGGTTTTATCGTATAAAAAGGAAAATAATTCAGAGTTTTGTGTCGTTCATAATCCAGCTAGTCTCAGGACATCGCGTGTCATGTTAGTGCATACTGTTGGAATACTAGCTGCACGCGACCATGCGAAATAACTCGCCAAAGTAATCCGAAAAGAAAACTGCCTCTGTTGTTTACAGTATATATAATTTCAGAACATTAGACATGCACATGTACCAAACTTTAAAACACACACACACACACACACACACACACACACACACACACACACACACACACACACACACACACACTTTTCTATGAACAGCTTCACACAAGTATCAATTCATGAATAATTTCCCCCTCTCAGCCATGTAAAAGTTAATTCAGGTTTTGCTGAAGTCCTTGTGCAGCATCAATCATTTTATGTGTGTGAAAAATAACACGTAAATGCCTCATAACGCTGACAAAAACAACAAACATACAAATCTCTCTCTGAAGTATGAACAATACACTACGTTTAATAAAACTCGCTTTTTAAAACAAAAGTATCAGTGCCTTTTTTTCAAAAACTGTATTCAAATGATAAACACTGCCATGAGTATATCTTTAATAAAGTTTACAAACAGCCTATGAAAATATGTTTTCTGTGTGACATTTGAGTCCTTTTACTGTTGCTGACAGATTATACAGTGTCTTGAACATACGTTTTCTATGTGACATTTGAGTCCTTTTACTGTTGCTGACAGATTATACAGTGTCCTTGAACATACGTTTTCTATGTGACATTTGAGTCCTTTTACTGTTGCTGACAGTTTATACAGTATCCTTGAACATACGTTTTCTATGTCGTTTTACAGACATTTATTACTGATTTCATGCAGGGCATTGTATCTGAAAGACAAGGAGAGCTGATTCAGGTCCAACACACCAACACCTTGCCCGACTTTTCCATCTTGTCCCATTGTTGCTTTGAGAACAGTTAAGATTACAGTCAAGATTTCACAGACGATGGTTTATTTGGGACACAGACATGCGGAATATAACTGAGGAAAGGACACCCAGCGAGCAACAGGGAAAGATAAGTCATGACCTTTTCTAATCTCACCCCCATCCCATCCCCAAGTATCTTTCTTTCTTTTTTTTTTCTTAGTTTGCTTTCTTAGTCCTTGCTGTTTGTTTTTTAATTCTGAAACATTTTAATCCTTGCGGCCTCATGTCACTGGTTCCCAGTGTTATACTATGATTAATACCCAACCTAATGAATTAAGGTTATTTGAGAATATTTTTGCTTTTTTGAAATCATCTTTTGCTAAACGTTGTATGTAAATATACCGCACATTTTGTGGTTTTGTTGATTTGATTTAAAATGTGCTTCAAGTGCAAGGTGAAAAAGAGAGAGAGAGAGAGGGGGGGGGGGGGGGACGGATCGTTTTACTCCGGAACTGTCTACAAGAAAGTGATAAGAACAAGAGCTAGGAAAGTAGAGCTATAGAAGAAGAACACAGAACAACAGAGAAACCGAGGAGGAGGAAAGGAAGAAAAGAAAAGGGAAGAAGTGGAAAACACAAACACCGTGGGAAGAAAAGAGAACGGGAGATGTCAATCATCAGGACTACGGGTCACAGCTCAAAGGATGGAGGACTAACTGATTGTGAAGAAATCACACTGGCTGTCAAAGGAAACCCATCTCTCTGGAGATCATTAAAGAACTGACCAGCACTGCCAATACAGGGTCAAAAGAAGGGAAGGCAGAAAATATGTGTTGATCGATAATCTGGACAAAAATGACTGTCTCATTTTTGTTGGAGAACGTGACACCTGTATGGGTATGGTAAGTGAAGTGGAATGTGTATAATCTTGCAGCGCTGCACTGTTGTTTGGTGTATCTGCTCTTAGCAATTTCTTGCAAGCTGTTATCCATGGTTATCGCGTTACTTTATTTCGATACCCCCCCCCCTCTCTCTCTCTCTCTCTCTCTGTCTGCGTTTTTCTCTTGCAATCTCAGGTTGTACAATACGTTCCTGCAGTATGTTTATGTTCTTGTTCCAAGCATTTGATTACAGTATAACGAAGAAAACAGATTTAAGTAGGAGGTAATCTAGCAACTGTACATTTGACCAAAATACCAGCTAATGTGGAAATATTCTTGACCACCTTAACCCAGCATTTATTTTCACACACACACACACACACACTAGTTTACCCTGATTTATACGAAGAATATACAGCGCATTAGGCTGTTTGAGGATAACCGAAAAGGAGCAATGTCAACAAATATTCACCTTATACATATATTTATTCCTAACCTAACAAGTCCGCTAGTTTACGCCACATCACACACACAAAAAAAAACAAGTATTTAAACCAAAGTTCAATGACTCATCGCAGTCAACTATTCTGTAGTCAGTAGACATATTCACTGGGCCGCTGTAACAGATCCCCTTTACAGAAATGACACTGACGGAGACGTTTCATTCGCGGTTCTTACAGTCCAGCTAAGAGCAAAACCCTCCCATGATCGAGTGAAAAGATTCCTCGTGAGCTGCTGACAAATACAAATTTAGACACTTGAGTAATGCCTTACCAGACTGTTGTAACTGTCCTCAAATCAGAGTTTGCAAATATTTCCAGAGAAGACTAAAAATTAAGTGGGTTTTTTTTTTTCTTTCTTTCTTAATTCGAAAGTTGCGGAAATAGACTTTTCCAGAATATTTGAAGTTATGACGTAGTTTGCCTGTGCAGCTGGACGAGACTGACTGACCGACCTTTAACGTTCTCGTATTTTTCTTTACACATCTATTGTCTGTGTCCAAGGATGAGCTCTGACCGCGGGGATGATTGGCTGTGATAGCGGTGTCTGCAGAACAATAGAGAAAGGGTACTGACATTATGGGTGGAGGGCTAAAATGAGACAGTGTCAAGCCAACTGGGAAGGGAACGGGGAGGGAAGGGGGTGGGGAAGGGAAGGGGATGAAAGGTGGGGACAGAGGGGAGGTGGAGGGGGATAACAGGACCATGGGCCGTTAGCCACAGCAACAACCATCATTTAGGTCACCCAGGCACAGCAGAGTCAGCCGGTGAGAGCTAGAGACACTCCAGAGAGTCACAACATAGGACACGCCAACAGTTCAGTTTTACCCCATTAGCCCCCCCCCCCCCCCCCCCCGACCCATTCCCCGGCATTCTAAACATCATGCATTGTAGTCTAACCTTTCCACCACCTTTAAGAATTACTGTCTACGTATACTGAACCCTCTAGTATCATAATCACAAAAAAAAAAAGAATCTCACGAAGAATTAGTATCTGTTCCCCTCTCCCAACCTCTTACCTCAGGAATTATTCCCCATATCATACATAAACTGAATGTCAACTTTTCATATCAAATAATACGATTAAAATCCATATCTTGTGCATCGAAGTAATTCCCAACCCCCATAACTTCAAGTACATCACGCATTGTCACTGTCAGTTGCAAATTTCACAACGCACCTACCTCAAGAGAAAAAAAGGCAATAGAAGTGAAATCATTTGGTCACCTGAGAATTACCAACCCTGATCATACTTAAGAAAAAGCAACTTTAAGAAATACAAAATTCACACAAAATCTGTTTGCAGAGCTACCCACCTCCCACGCTAATCATTACCACCATCAAGTTGCTCTACTAAACCCAACTTGCACAAATGTATTTCCAGTCAGAGAACTGCATTTCAAGTATAGCACATCTGTTCCACTCAAAATGAATTATATCCTCATTTCCCTTCTTTATTTTTCTCCCATGAAACAAACAAACAGAAAAGAATAAGAAATCATTAATGAGAGGTAAGGTTGATCAGTGCACAGCACACCACATTGCAACCTGCTGTCCAGAACAGTGATGATTTGTTCGAAGCCATCCTCTGCATGGTAGGCTCAATGTTCATAATCTGTATTGTACAGCACACAGTGCACAATCCAACGTTCACAGGGCAGGCAGTTTGCCTATTTGATTCATGTGAATGATATAGTGTTCAGAACAAGAGAGGCAATTTGCCTATTGGGCTCACATGTGATGGACACACGCAACAGCATAATGAAGGGCGAAGAGCGGGATGGGGGAAGTTGAGGAGCATGTAGATACGATTCCAACAATAAAAAACAAACAACTTTATACCAAGCGCAGAACACACGTGGCTGTCAACACAGGCATATAAACACACATCACATTAACTTCTTATTTCTAAGAATGTGGTGACCAGTTATTTCTTCGATGCCCCATTTTGCTGTAACCCTATTTTCACACACATAATAACCCTTTCCGTCCACCTTCTCATTCCCCTTGCTCCCTTTTATCATTCGCAGGACTCTCCCTTACCCTGTCTCCTCTTCCTCCTATGTTTGCCCAAGTCTTTCCAGCAGTCTGGTAACCTGACCTTGATAAGCACCACTCTCTCTACCCGATACACAACTGGCTACCCAGCAGCTTCTGTGGGTCATCCCACAGGTCTGTTTACTATCAGATACTTCAGCATCATCACCTTTTCTTCAGGTCACCATGGCATTCAAATTGTACATCAGGTAGCTCACGCACATGTGATGCAATATTTTGAATGGCACACATAATGCTTGATACTGTGTTTGAAACGCCAAATTAAGATTTTCCCGTGAAAAGAATTACTTTTGATGACTTTGGCAACAATATGCAATTTACAATGTGTTCCTATAGGTTTTGTAAAGGTCTGCTATTGTTAAAACAAGGCAACTGTTTTACCTGTGCCTTGAATGCCGCTGCATTTGCTTGATTCGCTATAGAGATGCAGCTCATATTGTATTACTCAGCTGTATTTGACGAAACATGGCTATATAAAAAACA
>CM065726.1:59177966-59185466 GCA_033310375.1 Conus canariensis
ACACACCACCTCTCTCTCTCTCTCTCTCTCTCTCTCTCACACACACACACACACACACACACACACACACACACACACACACACACCACACACCACACACACACACACACACACACACACACCACACACACACACACACCGTCTGATCCATTCTCAAAAATGAGAATTAATGTATGGTTGCTATTCCACCAACTGAACAACCATTATTCCCTTTGCTTGGTGGTTCAGTGTTGTAACCCAATGTTTACCACCTTGCTCTGACTCCTGTCTGCCTTCGCTCGCCACATCCCCCCCCCCTCCCACTTCTCTGGCACTCACCCCACTTTCAGCACAGCCATCCCAAACAGTTGGCAGGGCTTCCAGGGAAAGGGCGGGCCCTAACGATACAGTATTCATCATTACTGGCACTACCTACGCTTAATTCTGCCGACTCCAACAATACCGGCACTACCTACGCTTAATTCTGCCGACTCCAACAATACCGGCACTACCTACGCTTAATTCTGCCGACTCCAACAATACTGGCACTACCTACGCTTAATTCTGCCGATTCCAACAATACTGGCACTACCTACGCTTAATTCTGCCGATTCCAACAATACTGGCACTACCTACGCTTAATTCTGCCGACTCCAACAATACTGGCACTACCTACGCTTAATTCTGCCGACTCCAACAATACTGGCATTACCTACGCTTAATTCTGCCGACTCCAACAATACTGGCACTACCTACGCTTAATTCTGCCGACTCCAACAATACTGGCACTACCTACGCTTAATTCTGCCGATTCCAGCAATACTGGCACTACCTACGCTTAATTCTGCCGACTCCAACAATACTGGCACTACCTACGCTTAATTCTGCCGACTCCAACAATACTGGCACTACCTACGCTTAATTCTGCCGACTCCAACAATACTGGCACTACCTACGCTTAATTCTGCCGATTCCAACAATACCGGCACTACCTACGCTTAATTCTGCCGATTCCAACAATACGGCACTACCTACGCTTAATTCTGCCGATTCCAACAATACTGGCACTACCTACGCTTAATTCTGCCGCTTCCAACAATACTGGCACTACCTACGCTTAATTCTGCTGATTCCAACAATACTGGCACTACCTACGCTTAATTCTGCCGATTCCAACAATACTGGCACTACCTACGCTTAATTCTGCCGCTTCCAACAATACTGGCACTACCTACGCTTAATTCTGCCGACTCCAACAATACTGGCACTACCTACGCTTAATTCTGCTGATTCCAACAATACCGGCACTACCTACGCTTAATTCTGCCGATTCCAACAATACTGAACAGAAGGGGGAGGGCAAACATCAGCAGTAGTGATAATAACATTTTCAAAGAGATAACACTGCACAGAAACAGGCATAATGCCGTACATGCATGGACACACATATGTACTGTGCACACAAATGCATGCCCACACACGTACACATTAACATAATGATAATGGATAAAAGAAGGGACAGTTATTTAAACCAAAAAAAAAAAAAAAAAAAGCAACGAAAAAAAATCCCCCCAACCTGACGAGTCAGAAAAGGATTAAACTAATTCAGAGACTGGGATACTGTAAAACGTTGTTTTTCGTGCCGTAGTGGCCTCTCCCACAGAGTGCAATGTCATGAATGAAGCGAGCCAAATCCATGATCGTGGGTGTATCAATACAGCGGAGTCTGTTAATAGAGAACTGGCGCACTGTCACAGTCTGTGAAAAGCTTTCTCCCCCCTCTGTTGTGGTGTTGTTCTGAACCTAATAATGTGACACCGTGGAACGCGCGAGTGCCCTAACATTACATTTCCACACACCGCATTCTCAATGAGAGCCACGACTGGTTAATGCATGCTGTCTCATGAACTCTGCCAGACAAACACCCACCCAAGCCCCTGGTGATTGTGCCGACTTACATATATAAATCAGATATCTGTCGAGTCTCATACCTGGCGCTCTCATCTCCAGCCCCACCTTCAATCCTCTGTTCATACCCTATACATTATACATCTGGATTTGTCCTCGTAACTTAGCTGAGATAATGTCACATAACTGGGCTGTGTGTGTGTGTGTGTGTGTGTGTGTGGTGTGTGTGTGTGTGTGTGTGTGTGTGTGTGTGTGTGTGTGCTCGCGCAGTAATACCTCCTTGAGGGAAAAAAAACCGGGGAGGACTGGCTGCGTAGGGAAGTAGTTCCAGACACGCTGACCAAGAGACTCGGAGTAAGACTGAGTGGAATAGCTGTACACTGGAAACCTAGTGTCACTGATGAATAACCTGTGAGGCAAGAAGATGGACCCTGAAGTTCTTCTCGAAGGTCCTCTATGTGAACGTGGCAGGGGTTCACTACAATAAGATTCCCATAAAAAAAAAAGGCGAGTCCTGGAGTCCGCTACAACATACATCCTTTTGATGTTCTTTCGACAGAAATTACCTGTAATTCTTCTGAACAGGATTCTCCAACAGTTTAGTGTGTACCTTGGCTACCTCAAGGGTCCATTCTACATGAGTCCATAGAGGTCATGGTAACAGGGTCCTCCTTGAATTCACCGAGTAGGCTTAGGCGGCTGGAGTTTGTTATGTCATTCCTCACCACAACAGGATTTTTCTTGAGATCGTCACAACAGTAGGATTCCCCTAATGCTCGCTTCTACAGGATTCCCTTGTGTTCACTTTCACAGGATTCCCCTGTTGTTCACTTTACAAAATTCCCTTGTGTTCACTTTCATAGGATTCCCCGTTGATCACTTTATAGGATTCCCTTGTGTTCATGTTCACAGGATTCCCCCGGTGTTCACTTTACAGGATTCCCTCGTGTTCACGTTCACAGGATTCCCCCGTTGTTCACTTCATAGGATTCCCTTGTGTTCACGTTCACAGGATTCCCCCCCGTTTTCACTTTGACATGATTCTCCTTGTGTTCACGTCTACAAGATTCTGAGAATGTTCATTTCAACAGGATTCCTCTGGTGTTCACTTCAACAGGATTCCTCTGGTGTTCACTTCAACAGGCTTCCCCGAGTGTTACCCTCAATGCAGGTTGCCCTTAGTGTTCACCTCAATGTGCTTCCCCCCGTGTTCACTTCAACAGGCTTCTCCCCGTGTTCACTTCAACAGGCTTCTTCCCGTGTTCACTTTAACAGGTACTGTGAACTCGTCAGCAGGATTCTCCCGACGTTCATTTCGCCGTGGTTCAGCCTAGGTTTTCACTTAACCAGGACTCCCATCGATTTCATTCCAACAGGATACCCGTAATGTTCACTATCACAGGATGTCTGTGGTGTTCACAGTAACAAGATGTCTGTCGTGTTCACAGTAAATAGGATGCCTGCAGTGTTCTACATACAAGGTTTCTGTGGTGTTCACTCACTATAACAGAATGCCTGTTGTGTTCACTCCAACAGGATGTCTGCAGTGTTCACAGTACAGAATGTCTTTAGAGTTCTCTATAACAGAATGTCTGTAGTGTTCACTGCAACTAAATGTCTGGAGTGTTCATTGTAACAGGATGTCTATAGTGTTCACTATAACAGCAACAGGATGTCTGTAGTGTGTTCACTGTACCTGGATCTTCTCTATAACGGGATGTCTGTAGTGTTCACTGTAACACGACGTCTGTAGTGTTCACTGTAACAGGATGTCTGTAGTGTTCTTTGTAACTGGATGTCTGTAGCGTTTGCTATAACAGGATGTCTGTAGTGTTCGCTGTAACAGGATGTTTGTAGTGTTCACTTTAACAGTAACAGGATGTCTGTAGTGTTCCTATAACAGTAACAGAATGTCTGTAGTGTTCCTATAACAGTAACAGAATGTCTGTAGTGTTCACTATAACAGTAACAGAATGTCTGTAGTGTTCACTATAACAGTAACAGAATGTCTGTAGTGTTCATTGTAACAGAATGTCTGTAGTGTTCAGAGTAACAGGATGTCTGTAGTGTTCAGAGTAACAGGATGTCTGTAGTGTTCATTGTAACAGTAACAGGATGTCTGTAGTGTTCAGAGTAACAGGATGTCTGTAGTGTTCATTATAACAGGATGTCTGTCGTGTTCACTATAACAGAAACAGGATATCTGTAGTGTTCACTGTAACAGTATGTCTGTAATGTTCACTGTAACAGTAACAGGATGTCTGTAGTGTTCAGAGTAACAGGATGTCTGTAGTGTTCAGAGTAACAGGATGTCTGTAGTGTTCAGAGTAACAGGATGTATAACTATTACAGTAACAGGATGTCTGTAGTGTTCACTGTAACAGGATGTCTGTAGTGTTCACTGTAACAGGATGTCTGTAGTGTTCACTATAACAGGATGTCTGTAGTGTTTGCTGCAACAGGATATCTGTAGCGTTTGCTGCAACAGGATGTCTGTAGTGTTCAATGCTGATCAGAACTGCAACTGGGTTTGTTCAATGGTTTTATTTTTGGGGCTTACTATGACTTGACAAGCTCCCGGACTGCATTATGACGGGTCTTCGGGTCTTTTTCAGGCTGACTATTCCCCCCCGAAACTGAACAGGATTTCCATACAGTTCTCTATAAACATGACTCCACTGTAAGTAAACCAATGTTAATGTCCGACAAGTTTGTGGTACAGATTCAGAGAATTGCTGGGCGTTAGAACCATCGTACTGCACCCGTTTTAATTAATGTGCAAAGAGGACTAACGTGTCTGGCATAGAATCATCTGGAAAGTGGGTAACGCTCTCTCTCTCTCTCTCTCTCTCTCTCTCTCTCTCTCTCTCTCTTTCTCTCTCCTCTCTCTCTCTCTCTCTCTCTCCTCTCTCTCTCTCTCTCTCAATGGGTCGCACTCAAGTACCATCCACCCTGAGTTCAATGAAATTAGAGGTGAATACTGCACTAATCAAACTATGCTAAGCAGAGCAGCACTAAACACTTACTGAAGAAGTCAGCTTCTAGTCTACTGTAGTTGCTGTCAAACACAAACACTAAAATCATGCATATATATGAGTGTGTGTATATGCATGTATATATATATATGTGTGTGTGTGTGTGTGTGTGTGTGTGTGTGTGTGTGTGTGTGTGTGTGTGTGTGTGTGTGCGTGTGTATACATAATAAGAAAATGCTGCTAAAATGGAGTGTGTATGTGTGTGCGTGCATGCGTGCGTGTGTGTGTGTGTGTATGTGTGTGTGAGCGCGCGCACACACATATACACACACAAGCTTGCATGCATGCATGCGTGCGTGCGTGTGCGCATACGCCCCAACTTCATATTTCATTTTGTTTCAAGCTAAACGTGTTTGAAGTAAAACGTTCTGAAAAAAAAAAAACCCAGCAAACATAAAAAGAAAAATTAAAATATGTATAAGCCAGCCTGTATTTATTATCAAAAATTGAAAGGGTATGCAAGAATTATTGCTTGCTTTCAAAACAGGAGAAAAAAAAAATCAATAAACCTCAGACAGCTATAACTGTAGACAGAAAATATGCCACGATCAATGCAAGGTGAAAATAAGTTTGCGAGTTGTAGCTTCCTATCAACATTGACATTTTCATGTGGGCCGTTGTTTGATGCAGTTATCATTCCACGTAGCCTTCAAAAGCATAAAGCAATCACTGCAAGCCTACAATATGAACTGCAGCCACTGCTAATTTTTTTTTTAATATGAAAAGCAATCATACATAGCTTTTACTATGAAAAGCGGACATTTCATTCTTGCTTTTCAATCTGAACAGCAACCACTTCTAGCTTTTCATGTGAACAGCAGCCACTACTAGAAGTTTGATATGTATAGTAAGCACCATTACAAGGTTTTCATATGAATAGCAGCCACTGCCTGGTTTTGATATGAATAGCAGTCACCACTAGGTTTTCATATGAAGAGCAGCCACTGTTAAGTTTTAATATGAATAGGGTATACTGCTAGGTTTTAATATGACTAGCAGCCACTGCTAGATTTCAATATGAATGTCGGCCACTGCCAGATTTTAACATGAACAGCACTCACCGCTTGGTTTTAACGTGAACAGCAGCCAGTGCCAGGTTTTTATATGAATAGCAGCTACAGCTAGGTTTCAATATGAGTAGCAGTCACTGTTAGACTTCAATATGAATAGCAGCCACTTCTACGTTTTAATGTGAATAGCAGCCACTGGTACGTTTTGATACAACAGCAGCCATTGCAAGGTTTTATTAATAGCAGCCAGTGCTTGGCTTTCATATGACTAACAATATAAGCTTTTAATATACTTGCAGCCACTACTAGCTTTCACTATGAATAGCAACCTCTGCTAGACCTTAACATTACTAGAAACAAAAGCTTTCAACATACATAGCAGCTACTGCTAGCTTTCAATCTGAAAGGAGCCAAGGAAGCGCAGAACAATTAACGCAAGTTTTAAAAAAACATTGATAGTACAATGCACTTTATGCTCAACCTAATCAAAAAACAAAGCATGTAGACACAAACACGGTGAGATTCATTCAAATATCTAGCAACCAATGTCGTATTGGATATGGTATATTGAACACACTTATCTTCTGATATGACTTATACAATGTTTGAACATAGTAACACTTCTTTGTGGAAGCAGACTAAAATCAATTCACCATGATCTATAACTATGATAGCAGCTAATGCCATATTGATAATGACTGATATGGTTGTGTGTGTGTGTGTGTGTGTGTGTGTGTGTGTGTGTGTGTGTGGTGTGCGTGCGTGTGTGGTGGTGCGTGCGTGCGTGCGTGCGTGCGTGCGTGCGTGCGTGTGTGCGTGCGTGCGCGTGATATTTGAGTCCAGATTGTCCTCAGCATAGCGCTACACAAGAAGTACTATACAGAGCTGTGGAAGAGGTGTCTCTAGTGTTAGCTGCAAAACTGGTAGCCATGTTCAAACGGTTCCTGAGGAAGCAGACACAAATCAGACCTCAAGTTCTCTGTTGCCGTTAGAGCACGGTCAGGCTGAATGATCAAAATGCTGTCAAAATGCTGCAACTTATTCTACAAACCTACGAAACTAAAGGAATGCAAAAAGTCATCATGCCTTAATTTTCTTTTCAAGTGTCTGATGCCTGACCTTGACTCCTCAACTCCTTTGATGAGTTTTACAACAATTAATAAGTCCAAGTCCGAGTCAAGGTGAGATAAATGACAGATTTTTTTTTTTCATCTCACGATGAAGTCTTCAACAGGGAATAAAAGTGGAACAATAAACATTAAGATCACTGATTACTAAAGTTCCTTCTTCGTTAAGTCAAGACAACACAAATGTAAGCTCACAAACTAAAGGTAGGTCATCATCCACAAAAATCAAACAAAAGCAACAGCATTCTAATGGAATATGTATTCATTAAAGCCAAACCAAACCATTACCTCTTTGATGTTGCTCATTAAAAACTTAATACAAGCATAACCAAAAAAAAAAAAAAAAAGCCCTGAATCTGCCACTCAAAGCAAATTATTTCATTCACTGCAAAAACATCTTCATGCAAACACGCAACGTCAGAAATCTGCATTTATGTCCGT
>CM065726.1:59190466-59212966 GCA_033310375.1 Conus canariensis
ACGTTCTTCTCTTTGGGCCCCTCCAGAACGGCCATCAGTTTGCGATGCAGCGCGTCCAGCTCCTCCTTCAGCCGGTTGGTCTGATCCTCCAGAGGGGGCGTCTTCTTCTTTTCCTCGAAATACCGCTTCTTCCACACGTCCCGTGCTGCAGCAAGACACAGCCAGAACCTGGTCACTCTGACTACGTCATAAGAAAGAGCGTTATTACTGAAAAAAGATTAAGTTGCCATTAAATCAGTAAGGGAAGAGCTTCATTGATGACTAGAATACATTGTGAAGAAATCTAGTCACAACAGCGGGAGAAAGAATGTATTAAAAATATGTAAACACTCTAGCAATAAAGTGGGAAGTAGAATATATCTAAAATATGTAAACACTCTAGCAATAAAGTGGGAAGTAGAATATATCTAAGACATGTAAATACTCTAGCTATAAAGCGAGAAGATTGAATATATTTAAACATGTACGTACTCTAGCTATAACAATGGAAAGAGATAGAATCTATTTCAAATATGTTAATGCTATACCAATGGGAACAGCTTGTTGACTGCGATCATCATAGATACATCAACAGACAACAGCATTATCGATTAAAAAAAAAACCAGACTGTGAACACTCCAGTTCCATCAGCAAGGAACAGCATGCATCATCAGAAAGAAATGACTGGAAGTACTCTCGATACGTCATCTAGAACAGTGTTCTTCTCATACGTGCTGGTACATACTGATACTATTATCAAGTTCACTCTCAATTGTAAAGAGCATTCACGGTTTTTGACAGTTCAAAAAAAAAAAAATGAACAGAAGTTTTCTGGTTGTTCCAATATTTGCGTTCTCGCTCTGTCTACCTCATCCATTTTCCCCTTTGCTCTACTTGCTTTTGTCGTCTGCTTTATATTGTCTGTTTTATCATGTGTGTGATATTCTGTGCTAAGTTTTGTACTGACTGTGCATTCAGATGAATATAAGTAACAATTTAAAAAACCCAACTCCTTTGAAGGGAAGACTTTTAAAAAAAAACACCCTGTAAATTACATTTGATTTACTAGAGGCATTGGAACTTAAGGGAATTTTGGACTTATAAATACAGCAGCTCGCAAAAAAGGGACATAGATGAAAATTGCTTCTCTTCGTCTTTGTTGTTGTCTTTTTTCATGTTATGTGCTGCCTCCATGATTGATAGTAGTCTTCTGTAACGAGTATTTTGATGAAATATGCTGAAAAAAAATAACAAAAAAATCTTATTCTACGTCATCCCTTGTTGTAAGTCCCACCAGTTTCATAGCTATCTAAGAGTCAAGCTACAAGCCAGATCGGAGACGCACTATTGAGAAGAAAAAAAGAAAAAGACGACAGTCGTATTTGGTACAAAATAAATAGAAGTCTAATTCACAACGGGAATAGCAATATTAAAGCTCCTAAGGGCACTCTGCTTCACATCACGTCTGCTGCCAAAGGGGTGCCGTTTATTGAGGGATCACACAACAGAGCAAGCGACCATTCGTTGTAAGAGGACAGTTTGAAATTTAGGCCTGTTCATGTAAGATTTGTTCGACTATCGCTTACCTCCATGGACACATTCACGAGACACTCATTTCAGTGTGCACAACGTGTTGGAGACACACGATTTGTGGCTGTAAAGGGCACACACTTTGTTATACAGATCAGTGTGTGGAGACACGAACATTCGGCTGCACTGAAGGGCAGGTATTCAGGTGCGATTCCTACAGGCGCAACGGTACAGGACGAGATAGTACGAACGTGTATAGGACCCCAGAACGCAGGGATCACTCTGAACAAGCAGCAGGAATTGCATGCTGCCGTCGGATGCAGCGCGAGATATGTGACTGCATGCACTACACCTAGACTTCCTCCCAACTTTTCATTTTCATAACTGACAATCTGAGCTAAGAAAAAAAAAGTACTGTCCAAAAATATGTTACCTTTTTAATCAGTTTTCATCGGTCACGGAGACTACCGATTTCCAGTAAAGAAAAATATGAAGAAAACATGGACAAACAAATACAGAAACAAAAACATAAAATTACACTCTGCAGAGTGTGGAAAAAAAAAAAAGCCGTTGCAAATAAGATCAAACCTATCTACTGCATTGTCTATAGCGCTCTTTCGCACAAAGAACTTTTATGAAACAGCAGAATCAATGAAAGTATGCCACGACAAGCATAAAACTATACCCGAGATCATCTTACTGCCAACTACGTTATCAGCGGCACACCAAGTTAAGGTATAGAAGAGTTCCCAAGCCGTTTGACCTTTCTAAAGACTAAAGGAAGATTGCTCCGAAAAAAGAGTAACAAAAACGCTGGTGACTCTGTAAAATGGTGAGGGATAGATACTTAAATGAACATGAGAAATAAGAAAGGAAACAAGTCACAGCTCTAAGGGTAAGAAGTCCAGGATACAACTTTGTTTACTACCAGACTTTTCGGTCAGGGTTAAACTTACCTACTGTTAAGAAGTCTTATTTCTGTCATCAAAGCTTTACCAAATTACAGCTCTATGCAATGACACTAATTCTAACAAGGTGAGACTATCAGCATTTGCTTGCCAGCACATGCCAGCACACTAACCATAAACTTGCAGAAACATACGTATCTTACCTTCCCAAAAATCCTGGATATTGGCTTCTGAAAATTACATTATTCTGTTCTTAATGCAAACAACGTTTCCAATGGCATCATCTCTGCAATGCAATTTTCATATGAACAGACCCCAAAAGATTGTGAACGGATACATCCTTCACAGCAGAACTGTTCTTGTTATTCTATCTTTTTTTTTTTTTTTCATTTAACCTCATCTTTGTCATATACTTTTCTTACATCCGCTGCCATGTGTGTGTCTTGTTTCTGTTTGTGCCACAGAATCAATAAATCAACATCAACAAAGATTGGTGCTGTGCACATTTCTTTTCCATTTCTTTGTATTCCTAGCGGGTTCTGCGTGCAGTCATTCCCCGCTCTGTTCACTCTGATCCCCTCAGTGTCACTCTGTGGTGTCACTTTATCCCCACTCGTTTTGCTGCAGCTCTGACACCGGCAGCTCGTTGGTGGTGGTTCAGATCGGGCTGTCCACCCACCAGAACGGCCACTGTACACCTGCTGAGTCAGTCAGAGATTGGGGGCCGTAACAGCTCAGTTGGTAGAGCGCCGGACTCGTAATCTAAGGGTTGCGGGTTCGAATCTCCGCCGGGTCGTTTCGGTACAGGGGGGTTTTTCCCTCGGAGTTAACATTGGTTCTGACTCCATTTCCCATACAGTCCTTCGAATGAGACTATAAACCGAGGTTCCGTGTGTGAACGCACGCATAACATCTTGCACACACGTAAAATCCCATCACCAACTTTCGGAAGAGAAGGTCAGTTTGGCCGTTGGTATGGATGACACGTTACACATAGCATGCACCTTCCCCGAAGATGGTGTATGGCTGCCTTGATGGCGGGATAAAAAACGGTCATACACACAAAACTCCACTCCCTTCGTTGGGCAGATGGGATTAATACTTGCCTGTCTATACAGGGAGTGCCCGCAGGAGTATCAGCCTGCGTACACAGAAGAAGAAGAAGATTAAGACATTGCTGAGTGGGTGCCTGTTTTGATCATGCTCCGGGACACCATCTTGTGCGTCCTCCGTTGACAATAACTGCTTAGTCGCGGAGCAGCACGAGCGAGCTTCGCCCTCCATAGCAGGGTACCGCCGCGATCATGTCCATCCAGTGATAATGACGATGAGCCTGATGGAGATTTACCCTACACAGTGCCATCACTGTCAAAGACCACACGCAGGGCTGCACTCTGCGCCTCCTGTCATAATGTTTAGCGCGGCACCCCCCCCCCCCCCCCCACCCACCCACCTCCCCAGGCCTGACGGAAAGACGCCTGCAAAGCCGGCCAGGGAATGCAAGGTTCGCGCTAGATCCATCCATGAAACAAATGAAACCTGGCAGCGTTGTTTCAGTCACCTGAGCCCCTTAACTCAACACTCCACAGCGCTCACGGCATCATGACAACATGGGGAGAGAAGTGGCAGCACCCATGATGACCTACCCAGGTTCCGTCTGCTCTGAGTCTTGCTCTGCAGGGTCTTGGCCTTCTTGACCAGCTCCTCCCGGTCCCTCTCCGTGCACTGCCGGCTGTCCCGGGCCTCCTGCAGCTCCTCCAGCAGCCTCCTCTCTGCACACACCACGGAACCACTGCCGCTGCAGCTGGAGTGGGACCTCTCTCTCTCTCTCTCTCTCTCTCTCTCTCTCTCCTCTGCACGCCTCTCTCTGTCTCTCTCTCTCTCTCTGCACGCCTCTCTCTCTCTCTCTGCACGCCTCTCTCTCTCTTGCACGCCTCTCTCTCTCTTGCACGCCTCTCTCTCTCTCTGCACGCCTCTCTCTCTCTCTGCACGCCCTCTCTCTCTCTCTGCACGCCTCTCTCTCTCTCTGCACGCCTCTCTCTCTCTCTCTGCACGCCTCTCTCTCTCCCTCCTCTCTCTCTGCACGCCTCTCTCTCTCTGCACGCCTCTCTCTCTCTCTGCACGCCTCTCTCTCTCTGCACGCCTCTCTCTCTCTCTCTGCACGCCTCTCTCTCTCTCTCTCTGCTGCACGCTCTCCCTCTATGTGTTCATATCTCTGCTCTCTCTCCCTCTCTCTCTCCGGTGACCTTCCTCAGTCATCTCTCTCCCCCTCCTCTCTCTCTCCTCCATCTCTCTGTCGTCTCCCCCCTTCTCTCTCTCCACTATGTTGTGTGTGTGTCTGTGCTGTGTGTGTGTGTGTGTGTGTGTGTGTTGTGTGTGTGTGTGTGTGTGTGTGTGTGTGTGTGTGTGTGTGTGCTGTTTCACTTCTTTAATTCAATTTTCGTAAAACAAAAATCATGACACTACAAACTATCAACGATCGGACATACTGACAAGTCCATATACACACATACACGTACGCACACACATACACACACATCTTATTGAGACGTGGATTACCTGATCGCCTCACTGTTTGCCTTTTACACACACACACACACACACACACACACACACACACACACACACACACACACAAAGCCAACTCACGTTCCTCTCTCCTGTGCTGCTGAGCGGACTCGGAGTCTCTGCCGCCATCCAGTTCGGCTGACGATGACCGCAGAGCTAACGGGGAAGGATAGCGATCCGCGTCCTATGACAGACAGACGGACATGCATTAGGAAAAATATTGATTATCAGCGACACGGCATCTCTATATCACTTTAATAAGGGACCAGTCTCAATGGTGTAGGACTGCTGATGCCGTTTGTTATTGCAGTTCCGTTCCGCGCCCATGTAAATATGCACTGTGAGTGAGCTATCTTCGTTTGCATTTTGTTTGCTTCTCGCTTATCCTGAAATGTTTGAACCAGACATCCGATTCGTTCTGGCCTACACACACACACACACACACACACACACACACACACACACACACACACACACACACACACAAAAGCACGCACGCGTACACGCACCCTTCAACATGATGTATGGCCGTAAAGACAGAATTTCAGACAAACAAACAGTCCAGGCTTGACAGGTGGAAACGACACGGCCTACAGCAAAGACATCAATATTGGTTGGTTTCTGGGCGAGTCTTCAGTCAACACGTATCTGCATATAGGCTATATGTGTACTCACACAAACCCACAAATCACACACACACACACACACACACACACACACACACACACACGCACACACACACACATATGCACACGCACACACACATACATGCAGGCACACACACACACACACACACACACACACACACAAACACACACACAACACACGCACAAACACACTGCACACACACACACACACACACACACACACACACACAAACGCGCATATAGCCTGCGCGCCACACACACATACACGCACACATGCACACACAAACACACACACACACACACATGCGCCCACATGGGCCCATCCTACACATCATACACACACGTGTACATTCATTACACACACACACACACACACACACACACACACACACACACACACACACACACACACACAAAACCAAGGTAGGTAGGCACTCAAGGTCTGACCTGTGCGTTGGGCTAATGCGTGGGTCAGACATCCGCAGAGTCGTAGCCACGAGACCCTCTTCTTCAATTCTCTCATCTTACTTGTTAATTCGTTTATCCATCAGCTTCAAATCACGCGTAGTGTGGTCTCAGAACTTAGCGGATGTGGTGTAGCGTATATGGACTAGTCCGCACGCAGTGACGCCTCCCTGATGAAACTGAAACTGAAACTTCCGTCAACGGATGCACGCACACACAGCGCAGGCCTACTCACCTCGTCAGAGCCCCCCTTCAGCCTGTCCTCCTCTGCCTGCCTCCTTCGCCTCTCTTCCTCCTCCTCCTCCTCCTCCTCCCGCCGTCTTCTCTCTCCCTCTTCTTCCCGCCTCCTTCGCTCTTCATCTCGTCGCTCGTCGTCGTCGCGTCTCCTCTGCTCCTCATCTCGTCTCCTGTCTTCCTCCTCGGCGGCGCGTCTTCGGTCCTCTTCCTCGCGCCTCCTCCGCCCCTCCTCCTCCTCCTCCTCCTCCCTCCTCCGGTTCTCCTCCCTCTCCCTCTCCTGCTCTCGCCGGCGCCGTTCTTCTTCCTCCTCCTCTCTCCGCTGCCGCTCCTCCTGTTCCCAGCGCTGGCGGTCCATGAGCGCCCTGTCCTCCATCTCCCGGAGTCGTCGTTTCTCCTCTTCATCGTCCTCGCGGTTGTAGCGTGCACCACGGGATTTGCTGTTGGACAGAGGTGGAAGGGGCGCAACGTTGAGTCGGCACGTCGGGTTCCGCAGAAAGGCTGTTGCTCTAGAGATTAAGCGATAATATATTATATCGACAAACTTCCTTCGACAGGAACTTCGTGTACAGACTTAACACAGTGGAGTAGAGATTTCATTGAAACTGTGTGGAATTGGTGAAATCAACACATCACTTGGCTAACGGGAAACTTTTTTTTTTTTTTTTGACACACTGCCACTGCCACATCTTCCAAGTCATGTCAGCAGCAATAGTCCTAGGCAGCTCGTTCCTGAGCCTCTACCCCAGCCCTTGCCAGGCTTTCCCTGTCGCAGCCCTGTTCTGGACGTCCTCCACAGCGAGCAACAAATAGCAAATCCACATGAGGCAACCCACCAGCGGAAATATGAAGCATTTCAGATTTCTTTATAGTTAGTTAATTAGTTTATTTATAAAGTCTTTTCATCGTGTCGATGATTTTAGACTCTAGCATAAAAAAAACAGCAAAACTTTGTTAATCTTTTAACATCATATTTCTTTATAATGTGGCTGGTTTGTGCAGACGACAAGACACAATTGACAAGATTAAGTAAGGAACAAAATCGTGTCGTCTTCGTCCTCTTTTCTTTCTTTCTTTTTCTTTCTTTCTTTCTTTTTTTTTTAAACGATCACTTAATCATAAAAGTACAACACGCGCATGCACGTTCACGCATGTCCGCGCTCGTACCCACCACATCTCAATGGTTGCCTGATACGATGCCATCGAGTCCTTTCTCGCCAGGA
The DNA here is from genome assembly GCA_033310375.1 of Conus canariensis. NCBI lineage: Eukaryota > Metazoa > Mollusca > Gastropoda > Neogastropoda > Conidae > Conus > Conus canariensis. The sequence continues at coordinate 59,198,022 of CM065726.1, forward strand.
CGCCTCTTTGTTAAATGTAGCGTGTCCAGTAAAACATTTATTAAGCCTGGCCTGACCCGCTCGTGACAATGGAGACGGCCCGACAGGTCGAAACGCTGAACCATCTCCCAGAGGCCTGTATCAACGGGGCATGGACTTGACCGAACTAACTGTGCGGTCCACACTGACCGCTGTCCACTCACCTGTCCGCAGCGCGGTAGTAGTTCTCTCGGTCCCTGTGCTTGGTGTACTGATTGTCCGGGGACATGCCGGCCACGCCCGAGTCCTCGTTGGTGTTGTTGGTGTAGGCCGCCTCGCGCTCATAGCCGTTGGGAGCTCCCCGGTACGTTTTGGCCCCGGCGCCTTTCCTGTGGGGGCTGGGGGAGCGCGGGCTGCTGCCGTGATCTAGGGCAGGAGGGGAAGGGTAAGCGCTGTTCTCACCGTTGTAGAACTCACCGATAGGCTGATGCCTGTGAGGCCGGGAGTCGGCCTCCAGCTTTCTGGGCGGGCTCGGCGGGGCCTGTCTGCTGGTTTTTTCTGGGTAAGAGCCGTAGGGCTCCTCCCCCTCATCCCTCTCCCCCACCTCCGTTCCTAGCTTAGCGCGGGACGAGTAGAGAGGGGTTCTGTCTTCCGGGCGAGGATGAGAATCTGAGTAGGGCACCTGAGAACCGTTGGGTCGGGTGTCGGTGAGAAAGGCCGCTTCAGGGGACCCGTGGCGGGGGAGGGGAGGACTGGGGGGTTTGATTTTGGGTAGAGGGGAGTAGTGACGATAGGGCGACGCCTTATCGGGGCCCTGGCGCTGGTGACTGCGGGCCTCATCTGGAGTAGAGGAGACAGGGACACAGTGACACGGACAGCTGAGGAACAGCGCTACTACACCATCACACTGAAGAGCACAGACAGCATGAGGGGGTGCGGGATATACCAGGGTTAGCAGGCGTACAAGTCACTCAGCTCAACAGCAGCTACGGAGACGTTAGAATCCCAGATACAAGACAACCATGACAAGGACAGACGGCGACAACAGGGGAAATACGGTACGGTTAGCTCGGGATCATGGGCTACTACACTAGAAGCTTTAGCTGTTATGACCTGTATTGAGCAGAACCGACAGAATCCGTTTCAAAGCAACCTCAATATAAACCGACAGACTAGAATGAAAGAAAGACATGAAACTGGAAAGATGGTCAACAAATAAAAAGAACAAATATTTCAGCTCAGTGTTCAGTGTTAGCCTACAGAAGGGCAGATCAGAAAAGGCTGATAAAGATTCCTCAACGAGGAATACAGGATTTCATCACCTGCAGACCGTTCTCACTCGACCAAATGCGCCACAGTATTGAATGCAGCCTGGCAACAAGCTTCACGAGACAACTGTGACGGTCTAGCTGGGTCCGAACTTGCCGTAGCAAAGAATGGCAGCACAGGCCCAAGACCTCAGTTTCGGGTTTTAGACAAAGAATCAAAATATCTTGAATGAATACAGGAAACAAAATCTCTTATTAAAAAACACGAACATACGACACTTTTTCTGCACAATCACTATGCAGACCAGTTTTACCTTTGCTTGCAGGCCAATATTACCTTTGCTTGCAGGCCAGCATGACTTTTGGAAAATACACTGGACACAGAAATCAAATTCTGATGGTACGGATGGCGGGTCAGCAACCCAAAGACAGGGTTTCTGACAACATAGCAGTGGTCGACAGGAGTTTGACCTATAATGACATCTGGGGATTCAGAATCCCCCAGGACGTTTAGATGATCACGGTGTCAGGCTGTGAGTAGAATGTGCCACTGATGACTGCGAAAGTGAAAGAATTAAAAAAAAAGTTCAAATCCCATAGCCTAGTGGTCGTAGGAGTAGTGAACTGTCAGAAATACCATAGCCTAACGATCGTAGGAGTAGTGAACTGTCAGAAATCCCATAGCCTAACGATAGTAGGAGTAGTGAACTGTCAGAAATCCCATAGCCTAACGATCGTAGGAGTAGTGAACTGTCAGAAATCCAATAGCCTAGTGATCGTAGGAGTAGTGAACTGTCAGAAATCCCATAGCTTAACGAACGTAGGAGTAGTGAACTGTCGGAAATCCCATAGCCTAGTGATCGTAGGAGTAGTGAACTGTCAGAAATCCCATAGCCTAACGATCGTAGGAGCAGTGAACTGCCAGAAATCTCATAGCCTAACGATCGTAGGAGTAGTGAACTGTCAGAAATCCCATAGCCTAACGATCGTAGGAGTAGTGAACTGCCAGAAATCCCATAGCCTAACGATCGTAGGAGTAGTGAACTGCCAGAAATCCCATAGCCTAACGATCGTAGGAGTAGTGAACTGCCAGAAATCCCACAGCCTAACGATCGTAGGAGTAGTGAACTGTCAGACATCCCATAGCCTAACGATCGTAGGAGTAGTGAACTGCCAGAAATCCCATAGCCTAACGATCGTAGGAGTAGTGAACTGCCAGAAATCCCATAGCCTTACGATCGTAGGAGTAGTGAACTGCCAGAAATCCCATAGCCTAACGATCGTAGGAGTAGTGAACGGTCAGAAATCCCATAGCCTAACGAACGTAGGAGTAGTGAACGGTAAGAAATCCCATAGCCTAACGATCGTAGGAGTACTGAACGGTCAGAAATCCCATAGCCTAACGAACGTAGGAGTAGTGAACGGTAAGAAATCCCATAGCCTAACGATCGTAGGAGTACTGAACGGTCAGAAATCCCATAGCCTAACGAACGTAGGAGTAGTGAACGGTAAGAAATCCCATAGCCTAACGATCGTAGGGGTAGTGAACGGTCAGAAATCCCATAGCCTAACGAACGTAGGAGTAGTGAACGGTAAGAAATCCCATAGCCTAACGGAAGTGGAAGTGGAAGTGGAAGTTTATTCAGTATAGGCCACAGCCCCTTCTGAAGGGGGTACAATACATGGACAATAACACTTTTGCATAAACAGCGAATAGGTAGACAATTATATCAAATGACATGACAGTTGAGCATTAATCCATTCTGACTGGGTAATCTAAGAATACTTTAGCTAAGTAGTATAGTACGTCTTTTAAATGCTTTATACAAATATATGCAAACATTCTTCAATATAATTTCGTTCCGATTTGCCATGAGCAATACGACTTTAAACAGGCATGGGCTTTTTAGATATTTAGGGGGAATAAAATCATTTCGTAAATCTTGGAAGACAGGGCAGCACAGCAAAAAATGTTGTTCATCCTCTTTGGCATTCTTACATAATGGACATATAATAGCATCTTCATCAACATTAGTATACCGATTCTTCTGTACGGATATATCGGCTATTCCAAATCTCATTCTTGCCATATAGGTCTTCAAATGCCTATCAATGTCCAGCAAAAGATACGCTTCACAATTCCTAGATGATTTGAATGTTCTATAAAAAGCATACCTGTCACTATCTTGAATGTGTTCCTCCCATTTTTGCCATCGGTTATCAATCAACCTTTGACGTAGTTCTTTTAAAAAGATATTGACATTTTCCACACCTTGATTGACCCAGACGAACCCGAACCCATTTTGATACAAAAAATCTCGAATGTCTGACGCCCAATTTTTCTTACCTTTTAATTCTAAACTAAGCAACATTTTATACGCCTTATATGGTAATCTTTTCTCATCCATACGCAGAATTTTCAACCAGTAACTAATACATCGTAAATAGGAGTTGATGTACATAGGATATCGACCTGTATCCCCATACACAAAATCATTTGGCGTTTTAGGTTGCACTCCCAAGAATCTTTTTAAAGCAAACAAGTGAAAAAAAAAAAAAAAAAAAAAAAAAAAAAAAAAACCCATAGCCTAACGATCGTAGGAGTAGTGAACGGTCAGAAATCCCATAGCCTAACGAACGTAGGAGTAGTGAACGGTCAGAAATCCCATAGCCTAACGAACGTAGGAGTAGTGAACGGTCAGAGCTTCCTCCAGTCTGTGGCACGGCCTGATGGAAGGCGGCGCCTACTTCTTACATTCCATCGCATTTTGCTCACCCTGAACTGAGTCAGGCACCCATTCACTGCTGTGTGGATCGAGGGGGGGGGGGGGGGGGGGGGTGGTGGTGGGGGGGGGGGGGGGGTTTCAAGCTGTAAAAATCCGACCCTTCAAGTAGTACAACTGAGGACCGTCAGCTCAGCAGGGACGTTCCAATCATCCGCAAAAATGGATCCACACAGCCTAAAACTGGTTCAGAACTAAACGGCAAGGCTTTATTTTGACTGATTCCATAAAGCGGCCTGATGATTCTTCCTGGTAGTCAGAATGAACACAGGAAACGTAGTTGTTACCAAACGTTAGGAGACCGCAGGGCAGTAGGCAGACTATAGTGACAGAAGCTTTCTGAGGAGATGAGAGCCGAGTATCTCCAAACAGCAAATCAAAATGTACAGGGTGAGTTTAAAACAGATATGGAATGGAAAAAAAAAAAAAGAAGTGGGACAATAACAGAATTCAAATCAGTGTCAGATCGGCGATTCTGACCAATGACCAAGAGGACTGCAGAAATAGAAGCTTGAACTGTCTAAAAAAAAATGTTACGGCAAGGATTCACACACATGGGTTAGAACAAAGCAAGCTCCAGAGAGACTGCAGCAGCCAGCGGGGTCCAGTGCGTTAATTTAAAAACAAAAACAAAAAGCGTGCTCAGCGGATGGGGTTCAAACTGTGGAAGAGGTCGTGCAGGATACCAAGCGGATTATATATAGGCATGCATTGTGCAGGCTTGCTACTCCGTGCGCAGGGTGGGGTGGGTGTTATCATCAGCAGAACGGCATGCACTGCGGGACTATAATTATTCTATAAACGTGCAGTTAACAGATTGCCGTGCAGGAGAGGCCTACAGTCTCAATAACGCAGCTCTGAGGCTGAAGCGTTAGGCAGCATGCAATATAATTATCATCAAGCACAAACATCAAGCCACGATGTGGCGAAAGACACAGCTAAAACATACCATCAAATAAGGTGTACCTTAATTAAGCAATGCTGCACAGCACTGTTGAACAAAGCCAAGCATGTACATACAACAGCACAACATGAAACAGCCGTGAAAGAGTCTGGGAGGAGAGCCGCCTGCATCGCTGAGTTACTGGCAGTCAGGAGTTCTGGTGCCGATGACTTCACAGACTGCGGCGATGATGGCCACACATTTCATTGTTGGCTGTCGAGTCCAGTGTGTGTGTGTGTGTGTGTGTGTGTGTGTGTGTGTGTGTGTGTGTGTGTGTGTGTGGTTGTGTTGTGTGTTGTGGTGTGTGTAGTGTGTGTGTGTGTGTGTGTGTGTGTGTGTGTGTGTGTGTGTGTGTGTAGTGTGTGTGTGTATGTGTGTGTGTGTGTGTGTGTGTGTGTGTGTGTTGTCTGTGTGTGTCTGTGTGTGTCTGTGTGTGTGTCTGTGCTGATCACTTTCAAAAGCCAATACTGAACACAAAAGGATGCGACAGGTAACAAAAAACCCAACAACAACTCGAAAAGACGTGTTTCTATAACACTATACCTTAGCGCGAGAAGAAAGGACAAGCGAAGTAGAAAAGTACAAATCATACACGCTATACGTGACAGTGACAGTGACAGTGATCAGTGACAGTGACAGTGACAGTGACAGTGACAGCCAACACGACTGTTCTCCTGCGTCATGTGTTACGTTCTACACTTACCTCAATCACCGCGTCAAAAAAGCACAAAAAAAAAAAATTGAAAACCAGGAACGAATAAATAACTAAGGGCTCTCGGGCGAGCACACACCTCTACCAAGGTAAAACTGATTCTGGATCCGTCCTTTCGTGTGTGGATCCGCAAAACGGGTCCTCCTCACCCAAATCTAATGGACCAGTTCTTTGGTTCGGGGCCGCAACACGAAAATTTCATGGATTTCACCTTCGGCCACTTACTGTCTTTCCACACAGTGGTCGCTAAAATCGGTTCAGTAGCTTTTGTGTCATCTTGCTGAACGGATCCTGGATCCTTTGATCCGGATCCGCACTAGGGATCCACGCCAAAATGTAATGACTGTGTCCTTGGTCCCTATTCCTTCTTTTCATCAGCTTAAAACTGTCTCAATAACGTTTGCGAAAGCAGACGGACGAACAACAGGCACGGGTGAAACAAAACCTTCCTGACGGAAGTAATCAAGTGATAAAGGATGAATGTGTTAAACGCTGACACCTGCGTACCCCAGTGGCTGAAAACGTCCTGCTCGTTAGCAAATGCTCCGTTCTGTTTCATGTCTGCTCCGCGTTACGTTGGCATCGTTATCATTGTCATTATTACCACCACCTTCATCGTTATTTTCTTCATCATCTTATTATTACTGTTGCTATTATTATCTTTACTACTATTATTGTTGTTATTATTGTTATTATCAATATCATTATTATCACTATTGCTATCATTATTATTTAGTTAATACGATTCTTATCGTTCTTACATTCTGTGTCAATATTTTTTCTTAACATTTAATAATGTCAGTGCTCATGTTGTGCAAAATTGTTATTATTATTATTATTATGATTATTGCTATTTTTATAATCTAGTTAATACTATCATCATCGTTCTTACATTATGTGTCAATATATTTCTTAACATTTAATAATGTCAGTGCTCATGTTGTGCAAAATTATTATTCATATTATTGCTATCATCATTATTTAATTTATACTATCATCATCGTTCTCACATTGTGTCAACAGTTTCCTTAACATTTAATAATGTCAGTGCTCATGTTGTGCAAAATCATTATTATCATTATTACAGCTACTGTTATCATTTAGTTAATACTATCATCATCGTTCTTACATTGTGTCAATATTTTTCTTAACATTTAACAATGTTAGTGCTCATGTACGTTGTCCAATCAATATTTTGGTTTTCTTTCTTTTTTAGTTTCTCGCGACAAACAACCACCGGTATGACCTCTATGTCTCTGTCACACACACACACACACACACACACACACACACACACACACACACACACACACACATACGCACGCACATGCGCGTGCGTGTATACACACACACGCCGCAATACACGGCACACACACACACACACACACACACACACACACACACACACACACACACACACACAAAATGTTGGCAACAAGTATTCCACCCTACGATTTCCTAAAATGGGAATCCCACAGGGGTCAGTTATTGCCCCTTATTTGTTTAATATTTTGCTTTGTGATTTGCCACAGTCTGCATCGAATAATGTTGTACTAGTTCAATATGCAGATGACATAGTTATGTGGATGAAAGTTACTATGAAAAGGAAAACACCCAAAAGACAGCTTAATTATTTTAAAAGATTATATCAACTGGAACTCGATAAACTAAGTAACTACATGAAGGAGAATGGATTAATGCTATCACCGGAAAAAACAAATCATCTACTTTTTAATAGTGGGCCAGATCCACCTGAATTACCCACTTTTCAAATAAATGGCGAGACTATAGAATACAGACAAATGGTGAAATTTCTCGGAGTATACATTACTTCAAAATTGTCGTGGAATTATCATATACAGTATTTATTAACAAAGGCTCGAAAAAGCTTTAACTTTTTAAAAGTTATACAGAAACAAAACTGGGGCCAAGATGCTAATGTACTGAAACAGCTGGCATTGTCACTGATACGTTCTAGACTCTCTTACGGGCAGGAAGTCTTTTTCAGTGCCCCGAAAAGTTTACTTAATAAGATGCAAAGTTTGGATTGCAAAGCTTTCAAACTGGCTCTTGGTGTGCCCTATCATGCATCATCTTTGGGAACATATAGCGAAGTAGGAGTATTACCATTAGATGAACATCGACGGCTAGCTGTCGCAAAATATGTCTTACGAATTTCAACACGTGACAGCAACGTTGAGAATGAAGTCAGTTTGAGATCTGACATTAGCTTCCCAAAAAGGGCAAAATCAATTTCTTCACTCACAACTATTGGAACTTTCACTTCAGATCTGTTCAGCGAGTCAAAAGTTAACGTCAGCGATATAAATCGACCTAAACTTCCCGCATCTCCCAGCCCGCCATGGGAACTTCAAAGAGCATCATTTGATATTAGCCATACGTCGATGAAAAAAAGTGACAATGAAAACCTGATAGGCCAAATAGTAAAAGAGTATATTGAAAATTCTTATCCCTTTCATCTTAAAATTTATACAGATGGGTCTCTTTTGGATACCAAAGAAGCAGGTGCAGCATTTACAATTCCTTCATTGAAAATTGAAAAATCTTATTATCTGGGAAAAAACAGATCAATTTTTACAGCAGAACTAACTGCCATTCTAATGGCTTTGTATTTTCTACTTGACATTTCAAATCCAATATTCCAAGTCCTCTTTTGCGTTGATTCAAAATCAGTTTTATTCGCCCTAAGTAAAACAAACCCTATAGTAAGACAAGATCTGATTACAGATATTCATCACCTAATACATTTCTTGATTATTAGGGGTACAAGAATTAGTTTCTGTTGGGTTCCTTCTCATTGTGGGATTCAGTTTAATGAGAGAGTAGACAGAGCAGCAAAACGGGGAGCGAAAAATACTAGCGGGTCGGAGGTTATCAGTATCCCATTGTCTATCCATGAGGGATACAGTCTTCTAGAAAATGCATGCTGGAAACATTTTAGGAAAAAACAACAAAATTCGGGATGTTCTCTTGATACTCGCATAAACCAGCTATTAAACTTTGACACACTTCATTCTTTTTATCAATGTAGTTTGCCGTTTTCTCGGATCATAATTTTGCTAATATATAAGATCAAACTAAACGCTTTTTTTAAGACAAAGTTTTGCAAAAATATAACATGCCTTTGTGGTGAAATGATAACAAATTCCCACATACTTTTCCACTGCAAACAGTTTAAAACCTCATCTACCACCTCTACCTAATTGTTCTCTGGATACAGTTGTAACCGATTTATCACTAATGTGTAAAATTGCTGTTTCATTGCATCAAAGTCCTATTTTTTCTGTTTTGTAAAATGGAAACTGGTGTTTTAGTAACGTCCTTGTTATGACCGGTTATTCTTCGATGTTTTATAGTTAGTTATCCATTTTTTGCTGTTGCTGTTAATGTTATTCTTATAGATTAGGTTTGTCTAATATCACATAATGTGTATAGACGTTAAATTGAAGACCTAACACACACACACACACACACACACACACACACACACACACACACACACACACACAGATGTCTCTCGTTAATTATAAATCGGCAAATGCGCCTGAAGCACGCACACTGGACTTTGGACATTTGGGTCCCAACTGGAAGGTGTCAGCATTAGCGTCCTAATGCCGCCGCTCTCAGCGTTCCCCTGCCGAACTCATGAAGACAGGAGACAGGGAGAAGAGGGGAGTCGGACAGAGGGTGTAGTGGAGGGAGTAAGGAGGGGGGAAGAGGAGGGAGGAAGGAGGTACCCCCATACGCGAATTATGTCAGGGCATTGAGTGCATTTCTCGAGGTTTGAAGATGGCCCGCAAGACCGGTGGATTTTCAAAGTAACTATTATTATGACTCCACTGAACAACGTGGACACAAAGAATCACAAGACAAAACACGACGCGTTTCGACCTCTTATGCCTTCTTCGGGCAAGATATTACACTCAGGACAACCGAAAATTATGAACGAGCAGTCGCTTATCTTTGTCTCATTCGGCGCGAGATGGGCGGCGGATTTTGTTTTGTTTTGTTTGTTGTTGTTGTTGTTTTTTTGGTTTAAATCACACTAGACAGACACCGACGAAGGTTTAGGTCAAAAGATGGTGTTAATGACAACTTCCGCTAGAAGTTACTTGTGTATGCACTCCTAATCCGCTTTTGCCCCTTTACGCTCCCCTCTCTCCTGCCCCCCCCCCCCCCCTCCCCCCCCCTTCTTCGCACACACTGTGCTCTTCAGTGAGGCCTATTGTATGTAAATGTTCGGGCAACGCCATGCTCCAGCGGGATAACTCTCCAGCATGTTACAATGCCACACGTAATCTCTTCTGTCTTGCCTTGTCTGCTTGCCTGCCCCTTTCTCCTCCCCCCCTCTCTCTCTCTCTCTCTCTCTCTCTCTCTCTCTCTCTCTCTCTCTCTCCCCCCTCCCTCCCTCCTACTCTCTGCGAATGTCCATGTTCAAGTTAGTATGTGTGTACATGCAGAGTACATTTTAAGTTATTTTTCTTGAAGCAGTAACGATGACTTTTGTCAACTTTTTAACTTTGTCGGAAATGAATGAGGCAGGAACAGTAACGATAAACAGTAAACAAGTGGTATTTTTTGCTCCATAAAAAACTAACACAGAGTAACTTTATTCAAGACTGGCACAGCCTTTTAAATTGAATAAAGTCAGACAAATCATAGACGAATCATAGTGGGAAAACAAGCGCAGGCTTTGTCTTATGGCCACGAACGACTGACACAGCGTGACCTTCTTAACATGACGTCATCGTGGACTCTGAACCAAAGCACTGATGACCCCTTTCATCTATACAAGACAATCGATCCGCACTCTCGTGGTTTCGAATTTCCACAATGTAATAAAGCACTCCGTCTACACATTTTGCCTCCCTCCACACCCCCCCCTCTCTTTCTCTCTCTCACTCTCTCTCTCTCTCTCTCTCTCTCTCTCTCTCTCTCTCTCTCTCTCTCTCTCCCTCTCAATCAATCAATCAAAAAATTAACAGCCTGATTTTTTTTTTCGCGTACGCAGGCTGTTAGATACTCCTGCGGACACTCCCTGTATAGACAGGCAAGGATTAATCCCATCTACCCAACAAAGGGAGTGGAGTTTTGTGTGTATGACCTTTTTTTATCCCGCCATTAAGGCAGCCATACTCCAACTTCGGAGAAGGTGCATGCTATGTGTAACGTGTCATCTATACCAACGGCCAAACTGGCCTCCTCTTCCGAAAGTTGGTGATGGGATTTTACGTGTGTGCAAGATGTTATGCGTGCTTTCACAACACGGAACCTCGGTTTATAGTCTCATTCGAAGAACTATATGGGAAATGGAGTCAGAGCCAATGTTAACTCCGAGGGAAAAATCCCCCTGTACCGAAACGGCCCGGCCGAGATTCGAACCCGCAACCCCAAGACTACGAGTCCGGCGCTCTACCACTAGGCTATTCCGGCCCTCAACAGCCTGATCTAATAACCTCTTCAGATGACGTTAATTTTATGGACTGATTTTGCTGTTGAAATCAAGCATGAGACGCTTTGTCTGTTCCTTCAGTGAGTCATTCATGCGCATCGTCACTTGTACAAAAGGTAAATGCATTCGGGACTTCGAAATCCGACGTTTGAACATTACTCTCGTACACTGGTGGCTAGCCTTAGCCTCAGCTGACATGATTATCGTCTTTACGATTACCATTGGTGGTCGAATAGCGGCGGCGGTATTATCATTACACGCAAAGGCACTTAAAAGGTCAGACAATCCAACAATACATACACCGGTCGACAAGTCACGCAGTGAATCCGAAGTGCACTTCACGGAACGCATAACGATAATCTCAATGAGAACACCGAGTGATTCTGTGTCTATGGTATGGGTATGCACTGGTGCGTGTATGTGTGTGTGAGCGCGCGCATGCGCGCGTTGTGTGTGTGTGTGTGTGTGTGTGTGTGTGTGTGTGTGCGTGTGTGTGTGTGTGTGTGTGTGTGTGTGCGTGCGTGCGCACGTATGCGCGAGCGTCTGTTAACCGTGTCATGAATTACTGAAGTTTTTTTTTTTTTTCCTGTTTGTTCTATCTCTTCGCTTTGATCCAACGACTGTGCGTGCCCACACGCCGATTTCTCTCAAAATCAGGCAACCAGCCTGAATCCGATCTATCTGTGGGCCCAGAGCTAGGTCTGAACTTCAGTCTTTTACTTCACAGAATGTCCACAACTGTCATCTGAAACATGGGTGCTAGACAATCTTCGTTGTATTAAAACCATGCACATATGCACACACATACGTAAATGCGCGTGCACTGAAACGTGCATGCACCCGTGAAATAGCCCATACCCCCCCCCCCCCCCCCCGCCTCTCCTCTCTCTCTCTCTCTCTCTCACTGCCTGTCTGTCTGTCTTCCTCTCATTTCAACAGCAGCTTGTGAAACACTATAAAAATGTTGTGGCAGAGACAGTATGAAAAAAATGAATTACATGACTTCACTTAATTATCATACAAACTACAACCATAATACATGACGTGTTGTTTGGAGCCCGAGTCACTGTGTCGATAGTATTTATTAAAAGGATTGGTTTCGAAGGCGTCATAGCGCATAACTGAAACCAGGATTGCGATATAAATGAAAGCAGCAGTTACTGGGTTTTACACAGCATTCATTTCAAAACCCGCCACCTTAATTTATAAAGAAAGAGTAAAACGGATTTTCAAAGACTGTACATGAATAAACAAACAAGCAAAATTATTAAACAAATACACCAACAAAATGAATAAGAGAATAAATAAATCAACAAAATAAATAATGCAACAAACAAACACGCAATTGAATAGATACAGGATTACAAAGGAAATTCATATGTAAAATAAAAAAGGACATGGATTAAGATAGAAAAAAAAGGACGGCATATATTCCACCCATGTTTTAAAACAGTATAGTGTTGCGAACGAATTGATACTGGAGAAAAATAAAAGGGGAAACGGGAAAGAGATCACGCAAAACACACACTTTGGGAGAGCGTCCGTATTACATGTATGAATATATGTGCATATGAGTAAGTGAACGTGTGCGTATATGTGAGAGTGAACGACTAATCACGCATATAATATAATATATATATATGGCAGAGTGTGGGGACGGGGGGTGGGGGGGGGAGAGAGAGAGAGAGAGAGAGAGAGAGAGAGAGAGAGAGAGAGGTGGGGGGGGGGAGGCGTGTGCTTTGCGTGTTCGTGTCTGCACCTGTGCGCAAGAGCGATGGTGGTAGTACTGTTATATTCATGCGTCATACAGTAGTGAAGACAGCAAGGCCTTTTTTTTTTTTTTTTTTTTTTTTTTTTTTTACACGGGAGTGTGGGGATGGGAAGCAGAGCGAAGGGTTGGATGGGGGGGTAAGGGGAGCGGGGGGAGCAGGAGTCGAGGATGGGGATGAGAGCGGAGGACAGGGAAGGCGGGGAGTGATGAGTAGGAAGGGGAAACGATGGACGGGGACGTGGTCAACCCAAGACTGAGACAAGACGAGAAAAGCATCCGCTCCACTGGCTGTGATGAAGCAAAACGGACGACGTTAGCACAAGACGTTCTACACCGCACGCTATGGAGAGCAGAAAACCACACCCACTACAGTTACCAGGTCCTCCACAGCACACAGCTCACCTCAAAGCAAAGCGTGGGGCGCGAACTACGCACACAGTGATCAGAGATGAAGTGCACGTCAGTTTATTATGTAACCGGTAAAGGGGAGGGGGGAGGGGGAGGGGGGGAGCACAGAACAAAGTACTGGCGCACACGTTAATAACATGATTTCTATTTAAGTGATGGAGAGGTGAAAAGCTACCCGTAGGTCCCCTTTGACACAGAGTTGACAGCTCTTAGTGTGTTCAACACTGTTCTATTATTTTTAATCATATCAATTATCGTTGTTGTTGAGGCGTGAACATAACTGGTGTCATCTGTTCATTATAACATTAACTTCGAACCTACAAAATGATTCTGATTCAAATTAGTCCTAATATATTTTTTCAAAAACTTAGCATTTGAAGGTAGAAAGTAGAGGATATATTTGATAAATTAAATGAGGCAAAATTTGGAAAGAGAGGGGGTTAGTTACCGCCAGGGACACAGACAGAGCACAGGACTAGACACAATGCATTTCGACCATTTGGGTCTTCCTCAGGCGAAAACAAATAACATTTAGGACAGTGACAAGAAGAACATGTGGCCACTTAGCTTCGCTTCTCCTGTTCGTCTCCAAATCTTTTCGGGCGAACAGAACAAGAGAAGCTATGTGGCTACATGTTCTTCTTGTCACTGTCCTAAATGTTATTTGTTTTCGCCTGAAGAAGGCCCAAGAGGTCGAAATGCATTGTGTCCAGTCCTGTACTCCGTTTGTCTGTGTCCTTGGCGGTAACTAACCCCCTCTCTTTCCAAATTTTGCTTCGTTTTCCGCCCTCAGTCACTCCGTTTTGAAACTTAAATTCAATGAGGTCATTATCAGTGAAACCTGAGGACTTCTTTCTGTGTAACTCATCGTTTTGTCATTGAGAGCTGAGTAACAACTTTCCTCTGAAATCAAATGATCCGATCAAATCTGAGATTCACTTCTTTTACCCCAAATTCAATACGTTGGCTGTTACTCTTCAAAATAAAGATGGACCAAACAAATCACAACTGTTGCTACCATTCAAAATGCTGACGTAATACACATCTCCACACAGGCGATCACAAAATTATTCTTACTACACAAGTAACATTTCCGAGCCGAAGTTTAGCGTTGCTATGTCAACAGGCCTCTCTGAACATGACAAGCTACATTTTTTTTTACTGTGAACAGACTTCCCGACACTAAGCCAACACAGACGACTCGCAGACAACTTATGTAAGCACACAAAGCAGAAACTTCCAAGGACAAAAAGCCAACACCTGCGTAAGCATTTCATGCAGCCCACAAAAACTAGCACTGGGACAGAAAGGGTCACTTCACGTGCGTGTTGCACACGAGAGTGTTGAGATGCACAGGTAGTCAGGTCTGCTTCATGCATGCCAGTAGTCTTGAAAAAGAACGGGACTTTCTGACTGATTTAGCGTTTCAAATCACAGTTTTAACCCGAGGACAATCGCCACCGGTGGTGTTTTTGTGTCGTAAGCCCCTCTCAGACCCAGATTCTCATTCACTGGAAGCAGAACCATCTCATCACATCCCTGTGCTGGTGTCCTTAACCCAGCTCTGATTGTCGAACCAGCTCTGATTGTCGAACCAGCTCCGATTGTCAAACCAGCGCTGATTGTCAA
>CM065726.1:59220466-59227966 GCA_033310375.1 Conus canariensis
ACTATATGCAGTGTGTAACAACAACACAAAGGCTGGCATTCTGATCATGCTTTGGTGCGTCTTTTCACATAATGGTCTCAACAACAGTCCACCAGTACCGAGCGCGCTGCCAACTTGAACACAGCTATTCCATCTCCGCCAACCGCAGCCGACCAGTCTTTGCCGGAACACCCGAATACGATGATTTCCATCACAAATACTCCGGTCATACCCGTTCCAAACCAAAGAAATCATATTCGTGCGCAGTTTCGGGCTTAACAATAGAATCGCATCTGAGAAGAGAGAGAGAGAGAGAGAGAGAGAGAGAGAGAGAGAGAGAGAGACAGACAGAGAGACAGAGACAGAGAGACAGAGAGATACAGACAGACAGACAACAGAGAGAGAGAGAGAGAGAGAGAGAGAGAGAGAGAGAGATTGGGAGAAGGGGGGGGGGGGTAATATATCCGTTCTCGCGCTGAAAGAGATCGCGGTATAATTACCCAATCAAAGATCAGCTAATCAAACGTTCCACGTGACAATTGTCTGTATATGTCAGGCAGGTAATTGAAACCGGAGACAAGAGGCGCGTTTCGCAGGCATCCAGCTTGCGTGTGCTTATCGCCAGAGAAATGTCAAGCGAGATTTGCAAAGAAACAAGCGCCAGGCGGAAGTAATTTTCCAACAATATGATCGCCTCTTCAAGCTCTTCTGGCTCTTGGGGGAAAGGGGAGGGGGGGGGGATGAAGGGGTTTCTGATCGTTTCATGCCGCAGAGGACGCTCCTACTCTTCATGCTTCAACCTGAGCACGTGCTGGTGACTGGCGATGACGTCTCGCTTGCTAGAGAGCTACAAGATACTCCACCAGCTTCTCATCAACGTTTGGAACTACCGCCGCGAGAGGCCGCAAAGAAACGACACCACCACTACTCGCCCAACTCTCGGAAAAGTCCAGTCTCTCTCTCGCCCTCGTGAAACGCGCCTCTCGAGAAAGAAACAAACCGGACCGAGGTCTTTCACCCGCCCCCCATGCACTGGCTGCCTGCTAGAGCGGGCGTAGATCACAAATCGATCTGCGGTTAATCAGTGACGGTATTGATTCACGTTCTTTTCATTACAGCCAATAAGGCGCCATGTGCATGCACACGCCGACCACAGAACGGACAGGACAGAATCCCCCCCACCCCCACCCCCAACCCCCGCGAAAACGTAAACACATCACGAGAGAAAGAGTAACAGGGAGGATGGTGGTTTGGGGGTGTGGGAACAGTGAAAAGAAGTGAGAGAGAATGGAACAGCGACGTTGATAACTTATTTGTCAGTGCAAGTGCAGCCCATCACTACTTTGACCAGAAACCTGGATCATTCTCTCTTAAAAGAAGACAGGGGTTGCATGGTTCTGCACACAGCCCGTCATCTATCTTGAACTTTGAACTTTGGAGACAGCGGTAGAGTGGCTGGGTGAAATAGACAGAGAGAGAGAGAGAGAGAGAGAGAGAGAGAGGAGAGAGAGAGAGAGAGGGGGGAAGGAGGGAGGGATATATATATATATAGAGAGAGAGAGAGAGAGTGAGTGAGTGAGTGAGTGAGTGAGAGAGAGAAAGAGAACGAAATTTCATATATACAGGGTCGTGGGACAACCATAAACAATGCTCTTTTACATCCAGCCCTCTGAGCACCTAAGCAAATGCATACTGTAAATATACTGGGCACAAATATAAATGCGTTCTATGAATAAACAAATATGGGGGAAAGGAAAAGAAAAAAAAAGGGTGGGGTGGGGGAAGAAAAACATACAAAATATAAACAATCCGTCAGTCACACAATGAAATGCCTCCAGACTTCAGAACCACATGGCCCTCCCCATCCCACGCACTATGGCCCTCCCCATCCCACACACTCCCATCTCATCCGACATCCGCCACCACCATCTCCACCTGTACCCTATTCAAAGACACATTCACAACTGAGAGAGAGAGAGAGAGAGAGAGAGAGAGAGAGAGAGAGAGAGAGAGAGAGAGAGAGAGATCCTGTGACTGGTTTGGAACGTGCAGGAGCACGTCTTTTTTGGTTTTTTTTTTGTTTGTTTGCTTCTTCAAGTAATATTCCACTGACAGCATCTTAATGGTTCAGGTATCATCTCATTTGGTGGACAATGCATTAATCAATGCACACACACAAAAAAAACCCACCCACAAATAATACTGAACCCCAGTTTGAAGAACAATACGTCATCACGCCCGTTCATCACGTCATCGGAGATTCGTTTGTCAAAACCAAATCACTTCCTCTGGATCACCCACACACAACAAAACAAAACTCACCACAATGAGATAACACAAAAAAAAGGCAGAGGGGTGAGGCTGAGGGTGAAGATTGGGGGAAAGGGGAGGTAAAGACTCGTTTCATCCTTCAAATTTACTTTGATGCATCAACACACTTAAGAAGATTTTACTGATAGCGAGGATGTTGAGAATTATTGGACTGGGCCTTCAGTAGTGTCTGTGTGTGTGTGTGTGTGTGTGTGTGTGTGTGTGTGTGTGTGTGAGGTGGAGAACAAATAACAAGTCTGGCAATACCACAGTAGATGGGATTTTTCCACTGATGCACTTGCGTGATGAACGTTTGGAAATGGTCAATGACACGGTTTAAATTTCAGACACCGGTGCTTCGATCGAAATGGGATTGTTCTCATGAGTGACGTGTGCCTGTCGTTGATTATCACGGGATGAGGATAACGACTGAGCGCATGTCCTTTTGAATTCCCATCTGCGTGAGTCAAGTCATGGTTTACACGATGCATTGAAAATGCTATCCAAAACACTAAAAGCAACTTTTAAACTCAAACACAAACACAGTCAGTCCAGACCCTGTGATGCTAGATGGATCCCCACTGGAAGAAGTCAGCAGCTTCACCTATCTGGGCAGTGTAGTCAACCAGCAAGGGGTAACTGATGCCGACGTGAAAACCAGAATAGGGAAAGCAAGAGCAGCCTTCATCACTCTGAAAAACATCTGGAAATCTCCACTAATCACCACCAGCATGAAAATCCGCCTTTTCAATTCAAACATCAAATCTGTCCTCTTATATGGATCAGAGACCTGGCGAACCACAAAGACCACTACACACAAACTACAGACCTTCATTAACAGCTGCCTGGGAAAGATCCTCCACATCCACTGGCCAGAGACAATCAGCAACAAAGAGCTGTGAGAAAGGAGTAACCAGCTGCCAGTAGAGCAAGACATCCGTAAAAGAAGATGGCGGTGGATAGGACACACCCTCCGAAAGCCCCCGGACAACACCATCAGAAAAGCCCTGACCTGAAATTCTCAAGGCAAGAGAAAGAGGAAGACCAAGAAACACCTGGAGGCGGGACCTGGAAGCAGACACCAGGCAGATGGGCCACAGCTGGGGCGAAACAGAAAAGACTGCCCAGGACCGTGGTCGTTGGCGGCAGTTGTTGATGACCTCTGCTCTGGCAAGAGCAATGGGCCTACATAAGTTAGTAAGTTTTAAATTGACGAAACAAATATACAAAAAAGGTATATAAACATCTACAGCAGAATTTGGTCCAGGTCCTATCATATATATCCTCTAAGACAGTCGCATAAATTGTCTTCTCTTCTGGATGAGTGAAAGTTACAATAACCGGCATTGACATAAATAAGAGCGTCGGCCATTACTCAATAAACTTTTACTGAGAATTTCCCTGTCCTAATATTTACTAACGAATTTTATTTCCCGTAAAGAACATTTTCTTTTAGTTACCGACGCTGCGCTCCTCTCAAAAGAACATACATTTCATGGGCACCACGTGCATCATATATATATTCGTACTCACAAAACTTTAAAAAAACTTAAAGGTACTTTTCATTAAAAAAAAAAGCAGCGAAGGGATTAAAAAAAAAGCGTTGATAAGAATAAATAAAGAGTACTACGTATGTTAATAAATGCAAAATCTTACGAGAAATTTTGACCAAATGGAAAAAAATAATGAACAAAGGAATGTTCAGTGCATTTCCAAACATACATTCCTGAAATGCATTTTCAAATGAAACGAAATACAGTGCTGGAGCAAGAAGAAATTCGCATCCGAAAAAAAGTGTTCACAGCATTGTTCAGTAGTAAGGTCATTGTTTAATTACAGACTTTCTTTTTTACTGATCTAATTGTTTGCCAAAATAATAATTCATGACCACAGATCGAGTCCTTCAGCTTGAGAACTTCTTGCTTTATTGAATTCGTCTGTCTTTGGGTTTACTGTGTGTTTATATTCTTTCCTTTCGCTAACGTATTGCTGACTTCTTTTCTTTTTAAACCATACATGCATTTCTGACCGTTTGTGGAGAGAGAGAGAGAGAGAGAGAGAGAGAGAGAGAGAGAGAGAGAGAGAGAGAGAGAATTATTGTTGTGCGTGCGTGCGTGTGTGTGTGTGTGTGTGTGTGTGTGTGTGTGTGTGTGTGTGTGTGTGTGTGTGTGTGTGTGTGTGTGTGCGTGTATGTGTGTGTGTGTGTGTGTGTGTGTGTGTGTGAATGTGTGTGTGTGTGAATGTGTGTGTGTGTGTGTGTGTGTGTGTGTGTGTGTGTGCGTGAGTGCGCGCGCGCGCGCGCGTGTGTGTGTGTGTGTGTGTGTGTGTGGTGAGCGCGTTCTGCCCAAGTCGCTTCGGTAAAAATCCCCCTGGTGTGTTTAACGGAATAATCGATTGTTTCATTTAAACATTTAGGAGACAGGGGAAAAGCCATTTGAACGTGCCACAAAGGGGTAGCTTGGATACCCCGATCAGCTCGTTTAGAAAAAAAAAGAACAAGGAAAGAAGAAGGGAAAACAAAACATCAGACAATGTAATGCTGATTAACTTCCGTGCAAGACACCCATAAACCCCCCTCCTACTCCCCTCCCTCCCTTTAGATCCTTAAACATTACAAAGCGACGTGGGCCCACAGTGAAACTGCTTAGAGCGTTGCAGAGCCGACAGTCGTGAGTTTGAACCCCTCGTGGTGTCGGATTTCGACGGCTCGGAAACCGTCTCCTCTATCCACCCAGCGTGAGCGAGGACCTGATTTCCTTAAGGGAAGGTTGAGACAGCGACAGGAAAGGGATAGGCCGGAATAGCTCAGTGGTAGAGCGCCGGACTCGTAATCTTGGTGATCCTGGGGTTGCGGGTTCGAATCTCCGCCGGGCCGTTTCGGTACAGGGGGATTTTTCCCTCCGAGTTAGCATTGGTTCTGACTCCATTTCCCATACAGTCCTTTGAATGATACTATAAAGCGAGGTTCCGTGTGTGAACGCACGTATAACATCTTGCACACACGTAAAATCCCATCACCAACTTTCGGAAGTGAAGGCCAGTTTGGCCGTTGGTATGGATGGCACATTACACATAGCATGCACCCTGCGTGAGAAATTGAAAGAATGAAGGAGGTAAGGAAATTGAGTGAAACGATATCGACTGGATGACACGGAAACGACTGAATGAAGCGCCAGCTGGCAGCTCTTCAGTCGGCACTACCCAGGTAGGCAGCCTGTTGTGTAAACGAGTGTGGACTATACAGCGCTTAGAGCTTGGTAAGTATTCATAATAATAATAATGATATAAAGTTCCGAATTTCATGTCGGGCTTTAGATACGGTATAAATTCCTGACTGTTCGCTGTTTTTCCGGCCATTAAGATAAGAAACTTCAGCTTTCAACCTCATCCAGTTTGGATGTACCTGTGTTTGTTTCAATAATTTACTGGTTTTGTTGTGTCGTTTCCTTTGCCCCATCCTCTGGGCCCTCTCAATGTCATCATCCCAAGACCACTCGCTCCGCTTCAACCGTACACAGCTACATCCAGGCTGGAACTCCACGCTTTCAGCGCCAGCCAGCCATTTCATTTTAAGGTGAATTTGGCCCAGTCGACCACACAAAACCGTTTCAGGGCTGCTCACAGAAAGTTTAATCCTGCCATGGGGAAACCAACTGTAAACGACTCAAAAAATATTATCTACGATAAATCATAATCGCCGAACAACTGACATCTTCAAGCTATAGGCCGCTCAGAGGGTGACAGCGCTTCGCTTGATAGATGCATTGATAGACAGATAGATAGACAGATAGCCACAGAGAGAGAGAGAGAGAGAGAGAGAGAGAGAGAAGAGAGAGAGAGAGAAGACAGACAGACAGACAGACAGACAGACAGAAAGAGAGAGAGAGAGATTCTTTCTGGTCATCACGTTAAAAAAAAATTCTCCCCCCCCCAAAAAAAAATAAAATAAAAATAAAATAAAATAAAATAAAATTAAATTAAAAAAAAAGCCAAAAACACATAAAAATTCCAAAAGACTACTCAGCAGACCGGACAACTGTAGCGTCCCTCTCATCCGCCATCCGCCATGACTAGAACAGAAAAGCTGAACAAGATAAAAGAAAGTGTAAAGATTTCGAGAACAACAACAAACCAGCCGGACAAATGGCAAGACAGGTTTCAAAACAAAGACTCTAGAAAACGCCAACAATGAAAAACAAGAAAAACAACAACAAATGCAGGCCCAATGAGACAGTGCTGTGATTTTTTTTTTTTTAATTTTTTTCTTTAGCGCGGAATTAACAGAAGGCAGGAGATACAATGTGTACGGACAGACCCTCCGGCAATTCATGTATGCAGCATGCCACAGGCGGCCATCAATTTCAGGTAGCTATCGGGGAACCTTGCGCTGCCGACATTTCTTGGATGGTATTCATTGTGGACATTAACGGCCTTTAAAACAAATCTTTCTCCCACCCAGCTCAACAAACCACCACAACTGAGCGTCCTCACCTCTTCTTTCATTTCTTAGCCTGCTTTCCAAGATTACTTATCACTTATATCTGTTTTTTCCCCTTTGTCATTTAAGTGTAGACTGCTTGCAAACAACTAACGGCCTACGTTTCTTTTCTGATTTGCACTGACTGTGTAAATACAAACGTACAAAGATTTCATCTGTTACGTTTTTTTTGTTTTTTGTTTTTTTTTGCCACAGTTTATTTACCTATGAATTATACTGTTGATCTGAATGCATCGGATTTGGGATAATGGGGTTCCTTACTATCAGAACTGACTGTAGAAATATAAAATGGTTACCTTTTTTTGTCCTCAATAATTCTCACAGGTAACTCGATTTGATTTTCATGCATCATTACTGCTACGATTTAAACAGAATGGGTGCAAAAACTGGGCCTGTTTTTATTTGCGTATTTCATTTACGAACCTAATCAGACTATCAAGCAGAAACGTTTACATCTATTCTGTACTTGATTTGCTAGCTGTACAGACTGTGGACTTAAGTTTTAGTAAATCCGCAGCCTATGTGTCTTTCGTATAGTAGCTTTCATCGCGGGTTTTTCTTTGTAAATTTCTTTTGGAGTTTACGTGAAACTTGCTATGTGATTAACCCTTTTTCACCTCTGTTGTGAGTCTTTTACAACATGATAGTTTGTGTGCGAGCATTCAAAGCTCATGTTTTTACGGGTACTTATTCTGGGACCTGTACTGGCCGTG
>CM065726.1:59230466-59242966 GCA_033310375.1 Conus canariensis
TTGGCGTTCCAGCCTACGTCAACTGGTCTGACACAGCCTTAAGTCAAGGCGGAGACATTGATCTATTCGCCTCTCATCACATGTCTTAACAAAACAACTCTCACCAAACCAGTTCGAGACAATCTGAGGGGACAACTAACGAGCTGAACTGAATCTCTACGATGTGGTCTCGGTGTCAGTGATATCGCTGACAGCACCATCTGGCCGACACACGGCACACAACTTGTAAAGAAATACGATTGATGATCATCGAACTGCCAGAAAGACTGGCAGGTGTGAAGCAGAGCACGCCTCCATGACACTCAAAACGAGAGAGGGGAGGAGGGGACGGGGAGGAGGGGTTGGGGACGAAGAGGAGGGAGAAGGGGGGGTGGAGCTGAAGAGAGTTACGGGGGGAAGGAACTTTGAGGTCGCGTCTTGGAGTCGCCCACCAATAAAAGCACCCAGGGTGTAAACTACCCCGAGTTACCTCAGACTAACAGACGGAATGGGGGGAGCAAACCGTGAAAGGCAGGTGTAAACCGTCACGGTGTCCGCCTTTCAAAGAGAAGGGCCGGAACGCACGGACAGCAGTGGACAGCAGAGTAAGGGCCGGACTGACGACTTCTCAATTGTGGGGTCCGTTTCTCCCGCTGTGTAATGAGATGGAAGAGAAGAGCGGCGCGGAGAGGCCTGACCACGAGGAGACCTGACCACGGAGAGGCCTGACCACGAGGAGACCTGACCACGGAGAGGCCTGGCCACGAGGAGACCTGACCACGGAGAGGCCTCACCACGGAGAGGCCCGACCACGGAGAGGCCTGACCACGGAGAGGCCCGACCACGGAGAGGCCTGACCACGGAGAGGCCTGACCACGGAGAGGCCTGATCACGGAGAGGCCCGACCACGGAGAGGCCTGACCACGGAGAGGCCTGACCACGAGGAGACCTGACCACGGAGAAGCCTCACCACGGAGAGGCCCGACCACGAGGAGACCTGACCACGGAGAGGCCTGACCACGAGGAGACCTGACCACGGAGAGGCCTGACCACGAGGAGACCTGACCACGGAGAGGCCTGGCCACGAGGAGACCTGACCACGGAGAGGCCTCACCACGGAGAGGCCCGACCACGGAGAGGCCTGACCACGGAGAGGCCTGACCACGGAGAGGCCTGACCACGAGGAGACCTGACCACGGAGAAGCCTCACCACGGAGAGGCCCGCCCACGGAGAGGCCTGACCACGGAGAGGCCTGACCACGAGGAGACCTGACCACGGAGAGGCCTCACCACGGAGAGGCCTGACCACGGAGAGGCCTGACCACGAGGAGACCTGACCACGGAGAAGCCTCACCACGGAGAGGCCCGACCACGGAGAGGCCTGACCACGAGGAGACCTGACCACGGAGAAGCCTCACCACGGAGAGGCCCGACCACGGAGAGGCCTGACCACGGAGAGGCCTGACCACGGGCCACGGAGAGGCCCGACCACGGAGAGGCCTGACCACGGGCCGGTTATCCCGCGCAGCAGGGGCCCATTGGCCCAGTGGGTAAAAGTACTGATCTCTCGATCCAGGGGGTTCCGAGTTCAATTCCCGCTTGAGAAAGTGACGTTAAATGTTCTCCTCCGAGTCAACATTGACGAAGACACCGCCCCTGCATGCCTTTCAGAGGAGACCTTGATCCGAGGCCTACTGTGTAAACACAAACTAAACAACACTACACTTGTGCTCAGGCAGAAACCCATTCAATCCTTCGTAGGAAGAGCAGACGGTCGTTTGACAGATGCACCTGTACCCTCATGGTTACAGCTTTTACGTATGGAACTAACGGTCGCGAGTTCGAACCACTGCTGGGGTCGGAAATTATAGGGCTTCCAAACTCTCTATCCACCCAGCAGTAATTGGGTAGCTGACTCAGGTCAACGAAGGTTAAGGCGGAGGAAGGAGAAGGATGGGGGTCCGCTTTCCATCATGCAGTGACTCAGGCACGGTGAATCTCTGTGGGGGTGCCCCCATGGCTGTCAGATTACGGGACTTTATTCAACCTTAACCTTTAATCCATTACCCTTAACCTTTAATCCATTAACCTTAACTAACTTTCAATCCATTAACCTTAACCTTTAATCCATTAAACTTAACTTTAATCCGTTAACCTTATCCTTCAATCCATTGTTTAAACCACGGTCTGATACGTAACTGTCTTGCCAAGGAACGCAGATCCTGCGCAGACTGGCATATCATTATGGAGCAGGGTACGGGTTTCGGTCCCTTTTGCCTGCTGTAAAGATAAGTCGGGGGGGAAAAAACTGGCTGGGCTGTTCGCAGGATCATTCCCTACAAGTGACCAACTTTTGACCAACTACTGAGTTCTCTTGGTATGTACTACGAAACGCTGAAAGGAGAAACAAGACGCAAAGCATATAAACGTACTCCCAGTACAGTGACAAAGAGGGGAGACAATTTCCAGTTAGTGGAAGAAAAACAAACAAACTCAACAGTGCGCTGGTTATTCCCCTTATCGGACTTGATTATTTAATTATCATTTATTGCCGTTAGTAACGGTTACTCTGGTAAAATAAAACATCGGGCACCATCCGTGACCCATAATGAACATACCTACAAATTTTCAGAAAGATCAGCTCAGGAGTTTTGCCTGGAGCGAATGGAACACATTTTGACCACGGACACACAGACAGACAGACAGACAGAGAGCATTTCTTCGTTCCCATTCTAAGGTACTCCCTGTTCTATAAGAACTGGGAGCACAAAAAATCGTATCTATGTGCAGGGCAGACAGTGCACAACGCTCGTAGGCTTTGCATCTCTACATGGTCGTATTTTCGTGGAATAAAGAGTACAGAATAGCCGATGAAGTACGAAGTGGGCAAACGTAGCGTAGTGATTGGAAAAGAGCTTCCACTCTGCCCCCGAGCATCCCTTCCCTGTCCGTTGAAATGTAAAATCAGAAGCAAACAGTGGAATTTTCCAAAGCAATCGGTTTTTTTCCCTTTCATCTTAATGAGAGAGAGAGAGAGAGAGAGAGAGAGAGAGAGAGAGAGAGACAGACAGACAGACAGACAGACAGACAGAGAGAGAGAGAGAGGAGAGAGAGAGAGAGAGGAGAGAGAGAGAGAGAGAGAGAGAGAATATGCGTTCACTTGCGCGAATGTGAAGCAAACTGATTCAGACACAAAGAGAAAAAGAACAGTGATAACAAGACACACACACACACATACATACATACTTACACACACACACACACACACACACACACACACACACACACACACACACACAGAGAGAGGTAGACCGACAGACAGACACACAGACAACGGACTTGTGTAGACAGGAGAGAGAGACAGAGAGAGAGAGAGAGAGAGGAGAGAGAGAGAGAGAGAGAGAGTCAGAGACAGAGAGACAGAGAGACAGAGATACACAAGTGAGAGAACAGCAACAACAACAACAACAACAACGATGATAGAGAAGCCACAGCCACCAACTTACCCGGGTGATGCTCCTGCCCACCGACCTCAGAAAGACGTAGTCTTTGGGCGCCTGATCCTCCAGCTGCTTCTCTATCTCGGTGCGGATGTCGAGCAGGGGCAGGTCGGGCGGCACCCTGAAACCACACCATCACCATTACCACCATGACACGGTTAAACACACGTCGTGCCATGTCTGGAACCATCAACGTAAAGTCGATGCAAACACAATTAATTTTCTTTGTTTATTGTTTTCTCTCTGTGTGTGTGTGTGTGTGTGTGTGTGTGTGTGTGTGTGTGTGTGTGTGTGTGTGTGTGTGTGTGTACCCCCTCCTTTTCATTGATATCCACTCCGGTGAATGTGAATCAATTGTACGTTAAACCCATTTTGCTGCGAAGTTTTCCGTCACACTTTTCGTCCCCTCCACCTCTGCCACAGTTAACTTTGCGAAGCTGATAGATCGGGGTTGTCTCCCTTTCTGCACGCGAACAACCGCAGCCAGTCTGTCTGTCTGTCTGTCTGTCTGTCTGTCTGTCTGTCTTTTCTCTCTCTCTCTCTCTCTCCGGAGTGAATGTTTTCACTTGAGTTGTGACCTTGTGCCAAGGCCGGCCAGGGACACACCCTCACGCACACCAACACAAATTCTCATCTCACACACACTGCACTTCACTATAGTTAGTTCTTTTAACTTTTACCCGTCAATATGAATCAATGAATAAATATGTGAATACACAAAGAAAGAAAGAAAACAGAACACAGTGGACCTGACTGGACTGGTCGTGCAACAGAAACGACTGATTCTGAAGTATAATTATCATTGACCTATTACCAGCATCAAAAAGGTCAAGTTTTGATCTGCGTCTGTTGGTTTACTTGTCTTATCAAGATATGAATAAAAAAAAAAACAACCCAAAAAACGAACCAATTTCAACAAAACTTGGGGGAAAGATTAAATGTGGCATAAGGACGAAGCCGTCAAATTTTGGTGTGGATCCGTCACACCGATCCGGATCAAAGTTCCGATCCATTCAACCAGATGACACTTGAAGCACTAAAACGGCTCTAGGGAACGGGTGGTGGGAGGATGGAAATCGCCTTTAAGGACGAACCCATCACATTCTTTTTTTTTGCAATTCCGTGGTGCCGATCCTCATCACAATGCGGATCCAGAACCCTTCCACTGTGGGGATGTCCACGGTCTCTAAGTTATTCTCCAGTTGAGTTTTTTTTTTAAATTCATGTGTGCCTTTACTTACTTCCCCCTTGCTTTCTCCTGTAGTGCATGAGTATTTCTGAAGTCGCCTTTTTCTTATCAGAGCCCTAAGGGTCAAAAGGGGACGACACAAGCGCTGAGCCTTAGCACCCTAAACTTTCACATCATCCACTTTATTATCCATACTCAGTTTAGTGCACTTAACAAGGGGTCAGGCGGTAAACGACCACCCCCAAATGGTCAAAATTAGCGTATGAATCTTTCGAAATGAACTACTCGTTTCACATGAAGCTGTAGTTCTATTATAGCAGTGTTGTTGACGGATCCAAAAGGAGTGAAAGGATTGAAAACGCCCGTAAAACAGTGACGGTGAGAGTCAGTGTCGTACGCAGCATGTGATGAAAAAGGCCTCTGCGTGGTCGCCAGTGGAGACAGTGTACACAAACTGACTTCGAGAGAAAGTCGTCTAATTGAGCAGGTCTGTTTGAAGCCCAATTAGCAACAGGAAACTACGGAGCCCTTTAAGAACCAGTTCTATCGTCTTTGAGACAGGTCTAGCGGCATTATGAAGGGCAATTATTTGAATGGAATATTGGACCCCCCCCCCCTCTTCCCACTCCCCTGCTACCCCCCCCCCCCCCCCCTCCTTCCCCATTCTCCTTTCCCCTTCCTAATCCACGACTCTTCAGTTCAACTACGACGCAGTCATGAGAATGGCTAACGATCACGTGAGACCATTGACTGTGTTTGTGTAGTGCAACTAGCGAGCTTACATATACATGCGAGATTTCTTCTTTAATCAAGTTGTGATTGGAACACAGATTGTGCACTTGGAGCCAGCTGTGCAGGTTCTGATCTAACTGGAAGATTCTGATTCCCCGACGTCCTCTCTGAGCTTTCCCTGCCACAGTCGAAGGAGTTAAAACGAAATGGTTGTCAAGTGATCCACTGCATGGTGACTGACTGAAAGATGGATTGACTGACTGACTGAATTCTAGGCAAACAGGTTAGACATCAGCCACAATATCTCTTCCTCCATAAACAATTTTCGCTGTTTTTCACGTAATTCCATTCCCGATCGAGATTCTCCTTTTCCTCACTGATCTCAATTTGTTCTCATCTATCTTGCAGAAAAATTACATCAGAACGCATGACACGAGTCGGTGTTCCACGTCATGTGGTCGCTCAACTTAGAATGGGGACGGTTTGTTGATTAAGATCTACTTCAGTGATTAGCGAAAGCACCCAATTACTTGGTTATTCTATCACTGTATCCAGGGGCAAATGATTTCGTCATTGGTGGGTGGGATTCAGTCTGTTGTCAGTGGTCTGCAGCAGGAAAACCTATTGTCTTGTACCGAAAGAAGCGCACTCACCAAAACGTTGTGGGTCTAACGGGAGGCAGGACACGCCTGTTCCAACGAATTAAGACACTCAGCCTAAAACTCCAGCATGAGCGAGAGGGAAGTGGGCGGAGGTGTGTGTGTATGTGTGTGGAGGAATGGAGGGAGACAAAGTACAATCTGCACACTGACTGAAAAGTTGTCTTATGAATACGTCATTTTGCTGGTCTTTTAAATTGGAGCTTTCGTTGCCTTTTTTGAGTGTGCCCCCCCCCCCCCCCCCCCCCCTTCCCTCGCCCTCCGTCGTCCCTATCTTTTCCCCAAAATATGTCTTTTAAGAAGTTTTCACGTTAAAAAGAATTCAATACTTCGTTTTTCTGTTTATTTTAGGAATCTAACCACCTTTCACCACATTCCTCAAACCTCTTTTTTTTTCCCTCCCTTCCTCAGTTAACCGTGTCTGGGTTTACGGTGGGCTGAACAGATCAGAGCCCATAGTTTGTACAGCACTGTTGGACTAAGCTGAATGTAGGTGAACGGAGCAGCGAGGACGGGGCAGCGGGTGAACGTGTGCCAGTTTTTATGCAGGTTTTTTGGCTGGGCGCGCCAAAGAAAGGGAAAAGAGCGACGGGTCTGCAAAACATAAACCCCCGCTTCTTTATCCGCTTTCTTCTGACACCTCAGGTCCCCGATGTCACACTCGTGGTTCAAGCCACCCACCGGTAACACAAACATCGCTCTACATTCAGGACTTTACTATCCTGCGCGCACCAGGAGCAGGGTTTTGCTTTGAGGTAAACTTGGGAGTTTAGGGGGTCCCTACTGTCGCCACTCACTGGCCCGGGTCTTCCGACATGATCGTGTTTGTTTGCATAATTTTTTTTTTGTCTCACAGAGATTAAAGTGAATCAAAATAGAAAATGTTCAAACTGAAATGTACCAGAGAAGTATGCAGTGAGTTCATTTCAACTATACAACCATACCCTTGGACTGAAAGGAGCTGTCTTCCAACGAGACCGATATAGAGACATGCTTCGAGTTGCAGCCCTTCAACTCCAGTATTCACCTCTTTTCAGTCCTTCGGTCTGTCCACAAGGCAACAGTGTAGCGGATTAGTATCAAATTTACAGAACTATTCTGTACGGTCCATCTCCAGAAACGTTCAAACTATGAATTCTCTCCCACACAAAATACTGCAGGAGAAACCGTCTAGATACTAACCACCCGAAACACGCAGTTGACTGCCTTTCATGCGAAGCTAGACAACTCGAAAACGGCCATGCGGATCTTCACAGAATCCTGCAGACTTATCTGTAGGATCCATAACAAGAAAGGATAAAATTGTGAGGCCTCTTGGCAGCAGCACTGACAAACAACCAAACGCAAAATCTTTCGCGAGGGGAGGGTAACTCTACAGCCTCCGAGACAGAAGACGCTGGTTTCATTTACAGAGTGAATGACGGTGGTATTCCAGGATCTGCGTCCCTGTCTGGGGCACTCTTTTGATTTTGTCTCGTATCGTCTGGTGTGATTCAGTGACTGGATGCTAACGGCTGTGTTCACACTCATAGCTGTGCTGAAAGTTTTGAAATGCTGCCAATGTTTTCATGGCACTGCCATTGACCATGCAGGCTGACTGTTTTTTCTAGTGTACCACAGGTCACAGTTGATGTCGTTTGTCTTCAGGCGTAATGTTGTCTGTGTGAATGCTTTTTTAATTGCAGTTTTTAGAATCAAATCTTAAATAAAATAAATGTTAGCGAACCGCCGAGAAAAACGTGGACAAATGAGTCATAGACAAAACACAACGCGTTTCGACCTCTTAGGTCTTCTTCAGGCAAGATACAAACAAAGAGGACAACGAAAATGAACGAGCGATCACTTATCTTCAATCACTTCAACGCAAGGTAGGCGTTGAATGAAAACGAGGCTGTCAGAAGGGAGATAATGTGTAGAGTCAAGGTAGCGATGATGATAATTGTATTACTGATAGGAATACTAATAATGCAGTTTTTAGTTTTAACTATTATTACTTCAATAGTTGTTCTTTTGCTATCAACACTTCATCGTTGGAAGTATTACTGGTGTACGCACAGGATCTCACTGATTTACGACTTCTGCTGCCGTGCCGGGTTCGAGGGTGTGACCGTTTAAACGTCTATTCCAATGACAGTTCTTCGTTTGTTTGCCTGCTTAAAATTAGTAAGCCCTTCGATTTCTTTTCCCGTCTCATTCACAGCTTTTATACCCCCGTAAACAAAGATCTTATCAACTTTGTCTCTCGATATTTCAATGGTTCTTCACACTGGGCTTGAAAGGATTCTAATAGGTCAAGTGTGCGTGCTGTCCCGGCAACGAAGGAATAGACTTTTATCTCCTTGATCTTTGTGTGTGTGTGTGTGTGTGTGTGGGTGTGTGTGTGTGTGTGTGTGGGGGGGGGGGCCTTTAACGGGGTGGGGGGTGGGAGGGATCGCTTTCACGCGTTTTATGTCATAGGGTGACGATCCTGCCTAACTGTTGGGCACGGTGGTGTGACAAAACCCATCTGATATCTCACGGATCACTATGAAGGGTGTCAGGTGTTGTTCTCTCCCTCACATACTCCTCTGCTGACGATCCGTGTTCACCAGTCGAGTATCGCAACCTGGGTCTTGGAATACTCTCTGGAAATAAGTAGTCTGTCGAAATTCGTAATTGTGTGTTGCAGCTCAATAGGATTTGTATATGCTAACACGCAATCACGTGCACACGCACACACGCGTGCGCGCGCGTGTACACACACACGCACGCCGCACGCACACACACCCACACACACACACACACACACATAATATATATATGTTATGTATGAGTGTGCGAGCGCGGCGCGCATCTGTGTGTATGCGCGCTCACAAGAGAGAGAGCAGAGAGGGGGGGGGGGGGGGAGAGAGAAAGAAGAGAGAGAGAGAGAGAGAGAGAGAGAGAGCGCGCAAAAAGTTCAACAAAAAATGAAGTCGATTTTTATGTATCCAAGTAAATGACTAGAGGTCTTCAAAGACTGCAGTAACATTTTCACACAAATAAAATGAAGTCGATTTTTATGTATCCAAGTAAACTGACTAGAGGTCTTCAAAGACTGCAGTAACATTTTGTAGCTGGTGAGGAGTCCATACCATTTCACACAAATGCCTCTCTCTCTCTCTCTCTCTCTCTCTCATCAATCTCTCTCTCTCTCTCTCTCTCTCTAAACTGCGCAAACCAGTGTTTGGACAAGTAGCCAATTTCGCTGTTACACGCTGGATGAAACCGCCCTCCCCGAACGGTGAACGGATCTTTCACAACACACAGAAATCAGGGGACAGCCCCTACCCCAGAGCCACCGATACACGAGTCGCTTTAAAAGTCTGGAATCCTGACTTCTTCCAGACTCTAGCTCCAGGAGGTCAACGGGACGTTCACCGAACAGTTCGACTCCCAACGGCGGGAGGAGACTGACCAAACATCGGACGGTCAGACCCCTTCAAGCGTAGCGTGCTGTTTTGTCATTCCTGAAGAGGATTGGAGTGGCAGCCACATCCCTATGTGATTGCGGCCAGGCTGACCAGACCCCATCCCATATCCTCCAAGACTGACCCCTGTACGAGGAGACGCGGCATCGGTCCTGGCCCAGGGGTGCGGACCTCACCACCAAGCTCTGGGGGGGACGGCAGCCGATCTCCACCGGACGTCCGATTTTGTGGCATCCTTCGGACTTCCACCCTGAATGCCTAGCTGTCGAACGCCAAAGAAAAGAAAGAAAAAGTTTTCTCACTCAATGCCGCCAAGACTGGCGAACTCAAAAGAGACTGACCCTGGCTAAAAAAAAAAAAAAAAAAAAAAAAAATTCGAGCATAGGATTCAATGTGAATGTGCCTGTGTTTGCAATATTACGGCATGTGAAGCGCCTGTCTGTCTGAACTATTTAAATACATCTTCCTGACCGTTCCCTCCCGCTTACTAAAGCGGCAGCATGTTTCGAGTTTATTCTTATAACCAAAAGGAAATCTTAAATGAAGCAGGGAAGAGTAAACAATAAATGACAAACACCTTGGGTAACTCTCGCTCCCACGATGAAATATTTACATGAGCCTATGATAATTTCATCGTGCGAGCAGCACGAAACAATTACATGGGCCCTGTGATTATTTCATCTTGTAATTATTTCATCGTGAAAGCAAGCGTTACCCCACCTGTTTATTATTTAAATCTTATAACCAAAAAGCGAAACATTCATGGCATTCTCATATTTTATGGCGACATCCTGACATTTAGGCCTACTCCCTTTCAAGCTAAGTCATGTCTTTCTTCACTGACTTTCAAGTAGATACAGAACCAAGCTCAGCGTGTCATAACTGGCGCCATGAGATCCACCCCAATCCTGAAGTTGGAGGAGACCACTGGGCTACAGTCATTGGAGGACAGAAGGGACACAAAGATCCTCATCCAGGCAGCAAAATTCAAAGCCTTGAAAACCATCCAATGAACGACACAATGAGCAGACCCACCAAGAGCCGGCCGAAAAGAGGCAGCTTCATCCACCAGTAAAGACGCCTTGAAAGACAAAGCACAGTCTTGATGGAACACGAAGCAAAGCCTATCCCGGCAAATGTCACCCACCCATCTTGGAAGTGGCAGGTGTTCCCTACAGTCGTCACCAGCATTCCCGGAGTGGAGAAGAGAGGAACACAGTCAGACACCCAAAGGAAAGCCCTGGCCATGGAGTACATCTGCAACCAGTACCCCCAGGAAGACTGGACCCATGTCTTTACAGATGGCTCTGCCACACAAGCAACGAGGGATGGTGGAGCTGGAATCTTCCTCCGATACAAAGACAGAAATGAAGAAACTGCAATCCCAACAGGAAAATACTCCACCAACTTCCGAGCTGAGCGAGAAGATCTCTGTGAGGCAGCCACAACAGTCTTTCAGAACTCCATAAGAACAACAGGGCAGGTGGTGGTGTTCTCAGACGCTCTCTCCGTGCTCCAAGCCCCCAAGAACTCCCGCTGCAAAGAACAGAACCATCTTACTTCAGCCCTTGTTGCCCTGAGTGCCAGAGTGGAGAAAGTGGTGATACAATGGGTACCAGCACACTGTGGTATCAGAGGCAACAAAAAAGCGGACATTCTGGCAAAAGACGGTGCACAGAAGGAGCAGGCCAACAACCTGGTGTCATACGATGAAATCAAGACAATCATCAAGGCACAGCAAGGAATAAAGTGGCGCCTCCAGCAACCCCAAACACAACCCAGAAGACAAATACCATTTGCTGGGACGACGGGAACAGGTCAAGATCTTCCGCCTGAGGACTGGACACAATCGCCTGCTCCACCACATGCACACAAAATTTGGCATTGGACAGAATGGAGAGTGCCCTTGTGGTGAGGGACCAATGACAACCGACCACATCCTTCAAGACAGTACGACGCATGCAGCATCCAGAAGGAAGTACTGGCTAACACCGACAGCAGTGGAAGCCAAGTTGTACGGCACCCTGGAGGAGCTGCGGTGGACGGCAGTCTTCATCGAGGACACCGGGCTGCTCATCTAACGGGAAGCGAACGAGGAAGAAGAAGAACTGACTTTCAAGTCAACATTGCAAACTTTATCTGTTCAAAGACAGTTGCAGAATATCACCTGAGGAAAAAAAAAGGTTGAAATGCTGCCTGTCACTTTCATTTGTTGGCAGGTACATGAATGTGCTGCACATCTATGTTGTGCCGTGCGTTTGTGAGTGTGTGACAGAGTGGGCGCGCACGTATATGTGGATGTGTATGAATCACGAGCGCATAACCACATGTTCTCTTATGCGTGCATATGAGTTGGTGCTCTCTCTCTCTCTCTCTCTCTCTCTCTCTCTCTCTCTCTCTCTCTCTCTCTCTCTCTCTCTCGCACGCGCGCGCTGCTTATGCTTTGTGTATATGTGTCAAACCTTGATGTATTGAAATTTGTGAAAACATTAAGGAGCCTACAATGCTAAGACAGACGCTATAGAAAGTGTCCTCAACTGATACAGCCAAGTCGTTCAAACCACAATGACAGTTCAATGTTAAAGCTGCGATCAGGGGGGGGGTAGGTGACCATTAATCCCGAAATAGGAATGGGAGTAGAATCTTTATGGGAAAGCATGTTCAATAAACGTGTTGAGATGATTTGTCATTCAGCACTGTGGCTGGTGACAGACATTAAAGATGCATTGTTCTTGACCAGACCAGTCTGGATCCCAGCAACAGTCTTTGAACAATTGCTTATGGACTTAAAGCAGACGGCGGTCAGTGGTTGGAAGATGCCGGCCGTTGGTCTGCAACAGGGCGCGAGGGGTTTGGAACGGACAGGCAAGAAGCGCCTTCATTCGTTTTGGGCGTGAATCTGAGGTGCTACTCACGATCCATTGGACAGTAGCTTCGAAGGTGAAAGGGAAGATTAACATACTGGTCACAGACCGACGGTGCGTGTGTGTGT
>CM065726.1:59247966-59252966 GCA_033310375.1 Conus canariensis
TACCTCGAATGCCCACATGGCTGGGAACCCAAGCAAAAACTATGTTGTATCCGTTTGATTTTGGAGAGGTATACAGTTCAAAAACTTTCAGCAGCTGAGGGTGCTTGAGATTATGGTCGGCAATGGCCTCCAAAGCAGAAAGGGAGTCTGATCAAATGAGGAAATCTTTATGTTTGGACCCGCTGATCATGCACCCTTACAGAGGCATGCTCACACGTACAATGGCGTGTACACTGACGCTGGCGGTAAAGTGTTAGGTGAAGGAGGGTGACGGAGTGCGGAGTTTGGAGGATAAGGAGAGGAGGAAGGGGTGGGGTGGGGGGGTGTAAACTGTTGAGTTTGTGAACATCTCAATATTCTCAGCTTTGAGAAGAAAAACTCCTTTTCTACCTGTACATGTGTGTGTGTGTGTGTGTGTGTGTGTGTGTGTGTGTGTGTGTGTGTGTTGTGTGTGTGTGTGTGTGTGTGTGTGCGTGCGCGCGCGTTTGCGCGCGCGCTTGTATCGCAGGTATTTCCTAAAGCAGAGTCACCACTTTTGGGGTAAATCTCCGGTAGGTCCACCGCCACTAATCAGATGATAATCTCGGATACAAAAACGAAGCATTCTCCTGGGAAGTGACATTACGCATTCTCCACGGAGATGACATCACTCATTCTCCTATGAGGTGACATCTTGCATTCTCCTGAGACATGACATCAGGCATTTTAGGAGATGACATCACACATTCTCCCAGGAGGTGACATCGCGCACTCTCCCTTGACCTGACATCACGAATTCTACAATGTGACATCATGAATTCTCCTGGGAGATGACATAATGCATTCTCCTG
Source organism: Conus canariensis (assembly GCA_033310375.1). NCBI lineage: Eukaryota > Metazoa > Mollusca > Gastropoda > Neogastropoda > Conidae > Conus > Conus canariensis. Next base: position 59,248,797 of record CM065726.1, read on the forward strand.
GGAGATGACATCACGCATTCTCCTGGGAGATGACGTCACACATTCTCCTAGGAGATGACATCACACATTCTCCTGGGAGATGACGTCACGCATTCTCCCGGGAGATGACGTCTCGCATTCTCCTGGGAGACGAGGTCACGCATTTTCCTGGGAGATGACATCATGCATTTTCCTGGGAGATGACATCATGCGTTCTCCTGGGAGATGACATCATGCATTTTGGGGGGAGATGACATCATGCATTTTTCTGGGAGAGGACATCATGTATCTTCCTGGGAGATGACATCATGCATTTTTCTGGGAGATGACATCATGCATTTTCCTGGGAGATGACATCATGCAATTTTGGGGGGAGATGACATCATGCAATTTTGGGGGGAGATGACATCACGCATTCTCCTGGGAGATGACACCACGCGTTCTCCTGGGGCCGTTACCCCTTCAGCCCATGTCACATTGGTGGGTGTAGGCGATATTCGAGAATGGAACCTAACCATCAATTCCACTGATATCCAAACGTGTGGTTCTTCACATGTACACAGTGGGAGGGGCTGATAAGAGTGGTGGTGGGGGGGGGGGGAGAGGGAGGAGCGTGGCGCGATAGGGGTAAGGGAGGGTATAAAGCGGTGATGGGGGTGGTGGGGGGCGCGGAGTGACATGGCGTAGAACGCTTCCTGCGGATCAGCTCCAGTGTAACGGACACATCACCGCAGGCGTCACAGACACAGACCAGTCCGAACAATGCCACGTTGTCGTCAACGTCGCGTCTCGCGCGTCTTCCATTAGAAACGGTCTGTGCCAGTCCACGGGACGCGACGCACAAACTCGGGTTCTTCCTGGTTGGTTTTGTTTGTTTTCAGCAATGAATTTGAAGCACCCCCCCCCACCCCCCACCCCTCCCCTTCTTCATCCCCCCCCCCCCCCCCCACACACACACACACAGCGGGTTCTCCCTTTTCGCTGTGTTGTCGCTGGCGGGTTTGTCCACAGCGTGGTGATGCTACAATGCTTCCTTGTCGCTCGTGTGAAATGTATGATAATGGGTGCATGTCATGGAGCTGCGCTGATCTGATGGCGTTCCCGCCTTCTTCTTCTTCTTCTTCTGCGTACGCAGGCTGATACTCCTGCGGACACTCCCTGTATAGACAGGCAAAAATTAATCCCATCTACCCAACAAAGGGAGTGGAGAACTAATGTTAACTCCGAGGAAAAAATCCCCCTGTACCGAAACGGCCCGGCGGAGATTCGAACCCGCAACCCTTGGATTACGAGTCCGGCGCTCTACCAACTGAGTTATTCCGGCCCCCGTTACCGCCTTCAACACTGCTTTTCTGTCCGCAGGAAAGTCCCAGATGTACTCTGTTTTAGGTTTCACGAAACTGTCGTTTCTTCTTTTCATTCTGCCGTTCATTTTTTGGTTCCCCACTTTTCTTTTTCATCCTGACAGACCAAGGTAACACATCTGGTTTGAAAGCTGCACACTTCATGGTTTAACATGTTACCTGTCCACGTGTAAACAGAAAGCAGATAAAGACTAGCTGGAAGTAGTTTTTGCTTTGAGGTTTTCAGTCTGTACGTCATTATCAAACCCCTTTTCCCCGCTGATCGCATTAAGGACACGACAAATGCACAGGCCATTATGATATGCAAACACAACAGCGCATGGTATTAAGAGTTCATAACGAAGCAACTCTTTTTTTTTTCTGTCCCAACGTCTGCGCCACCTCAGAGGCAGTGCACACACGCCGCTCATTCCGACACCCCGTCCACAGCCACAGCCCGGTCAGCCCCGCCGCAGCCCCGGCACCGACAATCCACAAGGAGCAGTCAATGTCAAGTCGTCAAGAGGCAACCCACCGGAGGAGACACTGCACTGCTGCCGAGTCACTTCGGTGGTGTTCAGTGGCGCCTGTTCTGATCTAACATACGCAGGACACCACCTACTAAGCCCCCTACTGACGACAATAATTGCTTAGTCGCGGAGCCGGCGTGAGTGAGCTCTCCCTCCGGAGGGCGCCACCACGTCCGTCCAACGACAGCCCCCATGGACTCGCCGATACCGGTGACCCCGACCAAGGCCACAGACGTGGAGAGGACATCGAAACTGAGGTCACCATGAGAGCAAGGCATGAAGGGCCACAGAATTTGAGACATTTTTTTTAATGCTGATCGATGAGAACGAGGATGATTAAGATGATGCTACGGATTTCCATTTCGGTCTGAGACTACATGACAGGGCTGTACTCTACGCTTCCTTTCATAATGTATCCCGGCGTCAACCAGGCCCGAGAGATACAGGCACCTGCAATGTTGGTCAGGACATTTGAGCAACACTCTCAGAAACGCATCCATTAAGTGGATGAAACTCGACTGTGTGGTCCCAGTCTTCCCAACTGAGTCCGCAGCAAACTCAACTCTGGGTAGGAGCCGGTCGGGGCAGAAAAACCCACATGACTCTGATGGGATTCGAACCCACGACCTCCCAGCCGGGAGTCCGCGACGCTAACCACTTCGCCACGGCGGCTGGTCAAACGAAACAACTCGCTCCACTGCCTGTCTGATGACTGAACCACTGATGCAGTACACGGGCATTGTTCCGAGAGTAATAGTCAATATAAATGTTGTATGTGGCCACAAAATTCTCTCGTTACACTCCCAGAGTTTATGTTGTTGTCACACTGTTCAACTTCACGATGAATCGGATGCCAGCTCTTCTCCGACAAGCACCGGTTAATAATTTACATACAGAACTCTTCCACGTGATCACAGAGGCAGAGGGCATGCCGAACGTTGCCTGCATTTGTGATGTTAGTTTATTTCCTTTTTTTTTTTTCACAAACAAAAATATGTCTTGTGGAGGTATTTGCACTGCATGAACACATGTTTTGAAGTGATATTTTAGTTTCCACACATACAGTCGTATGCGGAGTAGCAAAGTGTAAACATGTTTAGTCTCAATCTGGAAATGTCAGTTTTAAAAAGAGCATCATTACAATTTTTTTTCAACAACCAGAGTAAACTTTACGGTTAAAAAAAAGTCGGCACATTCCCATTCCATTTCATGATAAAGCAATAGACGATGACAATAAATAGATCATTTTGGGCACTGACAGAGAGCCTATACTCGTTGATTTACTGTTAATCCACACATCACTGAACTGTGCCGAATGCTGATGTGTACATAGCTCACGTGCAGATGACACTTTGCACAGCAAAGTGATAAACTCAAAAACTGCTGGGACCATTTTGAACAAAAAGCTACATGCATCTTTAATATAACTCTTTCCATCCCTTTCTCCACTCCCTCTCTGCCCCACCCGTATCCTTGAGTTGACATAATACCACTGAATATTGCGTTACATACGCTGAGTTTATTTACTGTTGCTTCTTGTCCCTTTGAGGATACCAAGGAAGCCTTCCGCTACAAATCATGCACGCCTTCCGGAAATTCTGCGTTGGCAATTTCATCTTTTCTGTCAACGTTTTCGACGACGCTTACCTCATTCTATTATACGTGCTTTTTTTCTGCTTTCTTTTAATCGGTGTCCGCTATTTCCGTTGTTATTTTACGCTTTTTTCTTTCTTTCTTTCGTGTGTGGCTATATGGTCCCTTTACCGGCCTTTCGAAAGTCTTCAAACTCTCTACAATTTCTACTGTGTCAGCCTTTGTGTTGTAATCTGACCTGTAGGCAGGAAGATTGTACACCCTTTCCAGTTTCTTTCTTTCTTTCTGCGTACGCAAGCTGATACTCCCGCGGACACTGCCTGTATCGAGAGGCAGTGGAGTTTTGTGTGTATGACCGTTTTTCATCCCGCCATTAAGACAGCCATACTCCATCTTCGGGGAAGGTGCATGCTATGTGTAACGTGTCATCTATACCAACGGCCAAACTGGCCTTCTCTTCCGAAAGTTGGTGACTGGATTTTACGTGTGGGCAAGATGTTGTGCGTGCGTTCACACATGGAAACTCGGTTTATAGTCTCATTCGAAGGACTGTATGGGGAATGGAGTCAGAACCAATGTTAACTCTGAGGGAAAAATCCCCCTGTACCGAAATTCGAACCCGCAACCCCAGGATCACGAGTCCGGCGCTCTACTAACTGAGCTATTCCGGCCCCCCACCCTCTCCATTGAAGGCACTGGCTGTTCATCCCGCACTTTTTGCCCAT
>CM065726.1:59255466-59272966 GCA_033310375.1 Conus canariensis
TGAGAGAGAGAGAGAGTGAGAGAGAGAGAGCGTGCGTGCGTGCGCGCATGCGCGTGCTTGTGTGGTGTGTGTGTGTGTGTGTGTGTGTGTGTGTGTGTGTGTGGTGCGTGCGTGCGTGCGTGCGTGCGTGCGTGCATGCATGCGTGCTTGTCAGCAAATTACAAACTTTCATAAGACGGATGTTAGTGTAGTGCGTAAAACAATATTTAGGTGGAATACTGTTACATTACAACTACAAAACAACAGCAAAACCCTTGGTTGTTTATTCGACGGTCATGAAAAGAAACACCGAGCACTTCAACAAGCAAACTCTAAAAAAAAAAAAAGGAAGAATATTCGTTTCCAGGCAGCCCTCCGCCACCCTCCCCCCCCCCCCCCCCCCCCCCCTCACCCTAGGATATTCTGGGGGCGTTTTCAACTCATTTTCCACGGTCCTTTTCCACGTTGCTGATGGACTGTCTTCCTTTTCGTTATACCGGGGATTCCAGTGACAGCAAGCAGTGTGGTGTTGTGTGGACCTCTGCACAGGGTGTGGCCAAACCACCTTCTTCCACTTTGGGATTCCAGTGGTTGTCCCTTTTATTCAAGGTTTCTTGTCCGTTCTGCACCAACGTTCTTCACCCGGAACTTCACTGGCGTGTCTGTTGTGGAGTACCTGTCATGGGTAGGTGTTGATGAAGACCTACAGCAAGTGTCCCAGCTTTCTGGTGGGTGTCCGAGTCTCCGAATCATACTTCTTTTTCTTCTGCGTACGCAGGCTGATACTCCTGCGGAAACTCCCTATATGGACAGGCAAGTATTAATCCCATCTGCCCAACAAAGGGAGTGGCGTTTTGTGTGCATGACCGGTTTTTTTTTTATCCCGCCATTAAGGCAGCCATACTCCATCTTCGGGAAGGTGCATGCTATGTGTAACATGTCATCCATACCAACGGCCAAACTGGCCTTTTCTTCCGAAAGTTGGTGATGGGAATTTACGTGTGTGCAAGATGTTATGCGTGCGTTCACACACGGAACCTCGGTTTATAGTCTCATTCGAAGGACTGTATGGGAAATGGAGTCAGAACCAATGTTAACTCCGAGGGAAAAATCCCCCCCTGTACCGAAACAGCCCGGCGGAAATGCGAACCCGCAACCCTTGGATTACGAGTCCGGCGCTCTACCAACTGAGCCATTCCCCCCCCCCCCCCCCCCCTGAATCATACAACAACGCAGGTTGGACATGACAGTGAGGAGCTGTGGTCCGCTTCCCTTGTTGGTTTGTCCAGGAGCTTAGAGGTCCTGCAATCCTTGCAGCCTCATCCCCCCCCCCCCCCTCCTTCCTCTTCCCACACCCGTCCCACTCCCACTGTGCTACCCAGTACACCCATGGAGACAGGCCGACAAACAAACGGGGTAGAAGAACAGACACAGAAAATCAGACGAAATGGAAAAGGAAGAAGAAGAGCACGCTCGGTGAATGAGCACGACACAGTGGCGGTTCTTACCTGATAATGCCCAGAGACACCGTCTCTGTGACCGACTGGTTGAGGATGTTGTTGAGTGGCGCACGCCATAGATCCAACGGCACTTTGTACACGTGGAGGTCGCACAGCTGGGGACGAACGAGAAAGGAAGATGTACATTACTAGGGGTTACAATGAACCTCGGAGCTGTACGAAAACAAAGGATAACATTAAAGAAATGAAACAATATCACACACACACACACACACACACACACACACACACACACACACACACACACAGAGAGAGAGAGAGAATGACAGACAGACAGAGACACACAGACAGACAGACAGAGAGAGAGGTGCACACGCGCACTTAGAGAAGGAGACAGAGACAGAGGGGGTAGGGAGAGAGACAGGTGGGGGGGGGGGGAGAGAGAGAGAGAGAAGAGAGAGAGAGAGAGATGGAGAGAGAGAGAAAGAGAGAGAGGGGATGGGGGTGGTGGGGGTGGTGATTTGCCCAGGATAACGCTTCAGTATTGCTCTCGGCTTGGCCAACAGCCGATGCGCCATCTCAGTTGTCATACTTGTCGTCCGATCACAGCGAGGATACCCGGGGTGCGTTCACCCAGTATCACTTATCCCGCTCTTTGCTACCGTTTTTCTGCTGTCTGCTACCTTTTCGGTAGCCTACTCTTCGATGATCTTGCCTGCTTTCCCTTCCTCGCATGTCAGGCAGTATTCTTGGTATTATACACACACAACACACACACACACACACACACACACACACACACACACACACACACACACACATCACACACTATGCACAATAACAAGGTATCTTCGCTTTGGGCTTTGGATCAAATAATCGCAAACATGGCAACAAATCTTAAACAATAGCAACAATACAGGCTTGTACACTTCAGAAATGTACATCAAGTACAGTAACTATGTCTTGGAGGTGATGTGCTGCAGACGCAAACAGTTGCCATGTTTTGGAAAACCAGTCAGATGTCACGTCAGTAGCCGAGTTGCCTTTGGACTGTCTGCTGGACATGATGAAAACATGAAGAGCTCAAATACTGATGAACTGGCCTGTTCTGGGGGAAAAAAAACGACAATGCTTACCCTTTCATTTCAAATAAAGTTGATCATCTTTCCTCAAACAGATACATATAGAGAGTCAAATATTTCGTTTGAAGCGCATACCAGAATAATGATTGTGAAATCGAACGTACGAATCACAGGGGCTCCGCAGCACAGTTTCACGCTCATGTTCTGGCACTGATCTCTAATTGAACTGCTAAGCTGACTAATGTGACAAAAATTGCTTTGGGCGTGCCAGCCGATGGAATTTGGCCCATGAAAAAGGCGGGATCACTCTCCCTTAACGCGAGCTCTTTCATAGATTACCTCCCTTGGAGATGTCCGAACATCGTCTATTACATTTGTGAAGGATTGACACTCAGCTCTTCACTTTACACACTTGAATCTCCTGGCCCATGTTATGGACATTGGCGAAAATGTGTTCCGCAATACATTACTGTGACGGCTAATTACAATTTATGACTTTTAATGCACACGTGACTCAGAATCAAGTTTTCTGAAACAACAACGAAAGTCCATAAAACGTTTGTCCTGCGTTGAATGTTTGAATTTTCTATGACAGTTTTCCCAATCGGTCTCAACGTCGAATCTGTCTGTACCCGGTAAACCGCTTTATTGAAAAACTCGAGGAATCGGAACCGAAGTACGCAATCACTGATCTTCCTGACACTATACACAGGCCTGTGCCGCACTCTCATCATGAGTAGGAGGGGGGAGGGGGGGGATTTTCCGTCACAGGCCCTGGCTATGTTACGCTGAACGATATGTGTGTGTGTGTGTGTGTGGGGGGGGGGGGGGGGGGGGGGGGGGTAACGCATAAGGAAAGGCTGAACACAGGGCATTGAGTCATTCTCCGTGACGGACAGGGAGAGTTCCGGCACGCAGGGCGCCATTCTGTGAACGGAATCGACCGAGGACGGGAACCCGAACCAGCACTGTACACAGATCCAGACATCCCAACAGCCGCATTGCAAACATTCCCATTTCCTCCGTTCTCGTTTCCGCTGTTGTCACCGGCGATGAGGAGTGGAAAGCGGTGTCCTCACTGTCCGAAACGAAATCCCTTACAGGAAAAAACGAAAATGGGGTATTCTTGTCCTGTTCAGCCGAACACAGTTTTGAAGTCGACGTTTTCAAAACAATGGCCTCCGCCACCCCCCTACCCGTTCCATACCTGGAAAAGATCGAAGATGGTGTAAGCATGCACCCGCCGTCCCCCATCTTCACGTACGTGTCTGCATCTCGTGGCGTAAGCTTAGTGTAAACCGAAGGGTAGTGTACAGCCCTGTCATGCAGTCACAGCGCTACATGGAACCCCACAACATAATCTGTATTCTATACCAGTGAGTAGTGCATTTTCTTTGGTTGCCTGTACCCATCGTCAACACAGCGCAGGCCTCCAAGGGTGGTACAGGACTGCTCTAAAGGCAGGTGAAGACAGTGCTTCTCTGGGTCCTCCCCAGCACCTTCGGGTGTTTCTTTTTCTTCTTTTCTTTTGTTGGGAAACTAGGTGTAACTTCAGGTAGCAATATCTTTATTCTCCATTATTGTTACTCTCGTCCTGCGATTTCCTGTAAATCATTAATCTTTCTCACGAAATATAAGAATGCAAGTATATTGTTCTTAATTGTCATGCTTGCCTCCATGCGATAAACGGGTATGCTAAAAAAAAAAAAAGAAAAAAAAAGGAAAAAAAAATCTGAAGACTGAACGCAGTGAATTGTTACAAATTCCAGCGAATGTAAGTAGAGAATCAGAGACATATCATCGCGTACTCCTGGAGAAAACTGAAAAACTTTCAATTCCAATCAAGCCTTTCCGTACGTGGGAAATCATCTTAAAAATCTTAATTCACTGACAAACTATTTCAGAGACACTGTTTCAGAGTGGTCCTTTCACCATGTCTAGTTGATGGCATTTCCGTGGCAGGGAATGATTGCTCAGAGACACCCAGCGTAAGCCGGTTGAGAGTCGTGTCCGCGTTTCCCTAGCAAACCGTAAGCACAGTTGATGACGTCAGCAGGAGAAAGGAGGAAAGAGTTGGAGCAGTAAGTGGCCACCAGACCGAAAAAAGAAAAAGAAAAAAAAAAAAAAAAAAAATTAAAGAAAGGCGGTTGGGGGGGGGGGGGGGGAATTAACGAAGGACAGAAAGAAAGAACAATTAAGAAAAGGATGAAAACAGGAAGGGGGTGGGGGTAAGTACGGTTAGAACATAGAAAAAGCAAACGACGAAGATAAGCACGGTCAGAACACAGAAAAAAAAAGACGACGATAGCGCAAAAACCAACCAACAAAAACAAAACTGGCAAAAAGGAAATAGGAAACTGCCAGATTTGAGGACGGTAAAAAAAAAAAAAAATGAAGAAGGGGCAGGGGAACGGGGGGATGGGGGTGGGGGGGGGGGGGGGGGGGGGGGGGATGAGGCAACTCACAAACACAAAGGGGAAATCTGACAAAATAAGAGAAATTGAAGAGAAAAAAAATAAGACGGTGCACGAAAACGTGAAAAAAGTAAAAAGAAAAACAACAACAACAACAACAATAACAACAGAAACAACAGAAAGGAATAGAGGGAGTGGAAGATTGGAGGAAAGAGGATGGCGAAGAATTAAGACAGTCTGATGTGTTTTTCAGACTTGAACAGTTCAAGTCAGGGAGAGACTGAAGAGAGAGAGGACTCAAGATTCAAGACTCAAGATATTTTATTCATATTAGGCCTCGGCCCATCATGAAGGGGAATGTGAACATGTAACTGAGTAAAGATATATAACAGATTCAAAATACAAGTTAACGATGATATAAATGTATTCATGTACCTTTCAAGAAGTCACAACATCTCTCATTTTAAATCCTTTATATAAAAACAAAGAAAGACTACGCACATCTTCAGGTTTGGTCGATGACATTAGCAAACTCAGTTTAAACAGTGAAGGATGTCTATAGTATTTAGGCTTAATTAAAGTTTGAAAAGAGAGAGAGAGAGAGAGAGAGAGAGAGAGAGAGAGAGAGAGAGAGAGAGAGAGAGAGAGTCAATGAGAAATATGAACTGAGGTAGAAAGCAAGAAGCCTTTGGATCAAGAAGATAAATGACAAAAAAAAAAAAAAAAAAAAAAAAAAAACTTTGACCGGAATACGGTAGAAAAAGCCCGACGAGCTTGAGTTTGAAAGAGGACAGCCTTATAAGGAAGAATGAAAAAGGTGGCGGACCAGCGGCGAGAAAGGAAGAAGCAGCAGAAAAAACAAAGAAAACCGGCCAGGAAACAAAGGGAAGAAGCAGCAGAAAAAACAAAGAAAACCGGCCAGGGAAACAAAGGAAAGAAGCAGCAAGAAAACAAAGAAAGGAAACCGGCCAGGGAAACAAAGGAAAGAAGCAGCAAGAAAAAAAAAAGAACCCAGGAAAACAAGAAAGAGCAAAAGAAAAAACAAGAAAGAACCGGCCAGGGAAACAAAGGGAAGAAGCAGCAGAAAAACAAAGAAAGAAACCGGCCAGGGAAACAAAGGAAAGAAGCAGCAAGAAAACAAAGAAAGAAAAACCGGCCAGGGAAACAAAGGAAGAAGCAGCAAGAAAACAAAGAAAGAAAGAAAACCGGCCAGGGAAACAAAGGAAAGCAGCAGCAAGAAAACAAAGAAAGAAAGAAAACCGGCCAGGGAAACTGAGTTAAAAGTTACAGCAAGATCCCCAAGAGCCAAGTCATCCATCATTCATGGTCTCAGGACAGCAGGTCGCCGAGGCGCCGAGCTGGCTGCTCGGCAATCAGGAGCACTGCCCCGCACTCTGCCCTCCCCCCCCCCCCCCCCCCCCCCCCCCCACAAACGACAGAATCCAATGCAATATGCAGATCAGGCACTCTTGAAGACGGCAGTCACGATCTCGCGAACAAATGCGCGGAGGTCAGTTGCAGCGCCATTCAAACACATAGAAAGCCGAGTAAACCACACCGGCACCAACGGCTACTAGTGTGTCTGGAAACCTCAACAAATAGCGACCCGAGTCAATGGTCAATGAAGCACTTTGAGAGCGGCACCGGCCTTAGCTTCGCAGCCCGCCCGCTATGTGGTCAGTTTAAGGCGCTGCTGCACGGCGCGTTTCAATGGCTCAGGTTGACGAGAACCGTAAGATTCCGTTAGCAAACTGATCGCCAGTCATCGTGACCTCGTGTTTGAAGCTACCGTCTGTGCGTTTCGACCTGTCTGCTTTAAACGCTGTGTGGCGTTTTCTGAACGGATGCACCCCATCCTTCACCCAATAGTCATCATCCGCTTTTGCACCAGAACATCAGACCTGAAAATACTGGTTGATACTCGACGTGCGAGTGGCAGCCAGGACAGCTTATCGGAAGCGAGAAGAAACGCCTAACAATGCTGTAACGTCAAGTGTGTTTCAAAAAAAAAAAAAAAAAAAATCTGCATGAACAATTAACGAAATAAAATAAAATGAAATAAAACAAAAGAAAAACGTTTTACATCCACATCTTTCCGCGCGACCTTCCTCCTGACTTGCTCGTTCAGTCGACACGACATTCCTTCTCTATAAGTGGGTAGTCAGTTTACATTGTTCGCTCTTATTATCACTATTTATGTTTGTTGGACAGAATTGTGAAAGAAAAGAAAAGGCCTCCAATGAGCGCAGTTCTTTACCCGGTGAAGATTCATTCATTCATTCATTCTCTTTCACCCTCTCAGCACGACAAGTTGTGACGACGTGTTTGTGGTACGTTCGTCACTGAAGTGATTTTCAAGAGATGCAGTGTATCCATCTTCTCACACCACACACACACACACACACACACACACACACACACACACACACACACGCACACGCACGTTGATGTAAAAAAGCAGATATGTTGCTTATTCAATGTTTCCATCTCTAAATAAAATTTTGACTTGACTTGACTTGACTTGACACGCACACACACACACGCACATACACACACGCAGGCACACACACACACACACACACACACACACACACACACACACACACACACACACACACACAATCACGCGAGGATCAAGTGACTGCAACAATGCAGTTACCGTGCCTCAGGAATCAAGGCATAGCGACTAATTAAGATTTTCACCTATGAACACACGACAGTGAAAAAAAAAATCACACCATAAAATTAGTACACGAAGATGCACGCTTGTTTTGACAAAACTGTTTGCAAGTGTGGCTGACGGACTCGTATGAACTCGGTCTTTTTGCACGTCTTACTGTACTGTCAAGCAACAACGTCTTGCATCACTAGTTGATACGGTCTGTGTCCTGTGTACGAGTTCATATTAATTCTAAATTCAATATTGAAACGTGTGTGCTCTTTGAAATTTTGTGTAAAATTCACCATGCAGGTCATTCGAGCGGCTGAAAACAGCAAAAACCAGCCTACTACAGTTTCTTTTTTTTTTTTTTTTCTTTTTTTTTTTTGCGCGTACGCAGGCTGATACTCTTGCGGACACTCCCTGTATAAACAGGCAGAGATTAATCCTATCTACCCAACAAAGGGAGTGGAGTTTTGTGTGCATGACCGTTTTTTATCCCGCCATTAAGGCAGCCATACTCCATCTTCGGGGAAGGTGCATGCTATGTGTAACGTGTCATCCATACCAACGGCCACACTGGCCTTCTCTTCTGAAAGTTGGTGATGGGATTTTACGTGTGTGTTCAAGATGTTATGCGTGCGTTCACACACGGAACCTCGGTTTATAAGTCTCATTCGAAGGACTGTATGGGGAATGGAGTCAGAACCAATGTTAACTCCGAGGGAAAAATCCCCCTGTACCGAAACGGCCCGGCGGAGATTCGAACCCGCAACCCCACGATTACGAGTCCGGCGCTGTACCAACCGAGCTCTTCCGGCCCCTTACAGCAGATTCGAAACAAGAACGACAAACAAACCAAAAATCAACACACAAAAAAATACTTAGTTCAGAAAAAAATACGACTGCAATGGGGAACACTGCTTCCATATTTCACAGCTACAGAGGATTCCATTTGATTGGGGAAAAAAGACTTAAAGACAAAGTCCTCTCACTCCCGCCATTGGTCAGTGAGCCACTACCCCCTCTCCAGGCAAAGTCTGTTTCATGCGTATACGCACCCCGTGTTGCACCAAGTTTATATAACTATTTGATAAGGATCTTGAGCATCATTTCAACCATAAAAGCACCCTGTATTCAACTTTTAATTTACATAGCTTTCATTGTTCTCAATGTTTTTGAACAATGATATATAAACAAACAAACAAATAAATAAATAAAAACAAACAGATACACAAGTCTCTAAGCAAGTAAACGAGCAAACAAGCAATCGAAGACAAAAAAAGGCTAGTACGGAAACAAAAAAAAAAAAAAAAAAAAAAAAAAAAAAGGTAAATAAGTATAAATGAACCAAGTAAATAGATTAATTTCTTTACTTTAAATGTGCCCGTTCTGAGGAACAGGAATCATAAAATCCGTTCCAGAGCTTAAAATATGTCGTTGCCCGTGGCAGCCAATCTCGATAAGCAGAAGGTAGTCTTGGTCAAACCGGCCCACAGCAGGCCACTGTGCTATCAATAACGGTCCCATCGTAACGGGAAATGTGTAAACGCCTAACCGGAAACGGATCGATGGCAGGCCGACAGAGAGTCACGGGTCCGTGCCGATAGTCACACACTTCCCGAGCAGTGACCACAGCCCGCGCTTTGTAGTGTCCTTAACGAAAACTAATGACCTTAATGGAACGAATAATTCATATTTTCTCTCTCTCTCCTCTCTCTCTCTCTCTCTCTCTCTCTCTCTCTCTCTCTCTAGTGTCTGCATACAACACTTGAATGAAGTTGTATTTGTAACCGATTCATAGATGCACCCCTCACCGCCCCCCCCCCTCCCCCCTTCACGTCCTCCTTTGCATGTTTCATCATGCAGCGCATTCATCTTCCTTCTTCCTTGTATCACTTTCTTGTGACTTGTCTCACCATCAAGGGCTTCCGACTCTGTGCGTGCATTCCGCACCACTCCTGTTTATAACCTGTATGCTGAAGCAGGAGAACCATCTCTCTCGAACCGTTGGCTGACCTTAAAACTACTGTCTGAATCTCTCTTCTGAACCCCAAACCCTGCATATGACTTTTTTTTTTTTTTTTTTTTTTTTGTGGCATCAGTTCTCGGATCAATGGAGCACCTAAGGTGGTGATTTTTTTTCTTTGTTTTTTCATTTTTTTTTAATTTTTTTTTCTTTTTTTTCTTCCCTAAGGCCAAAATCCACCTCTTCATTTTTTGGTGCATCACACTGTCCTCTTCATCTGCCAAAAAAAAAAAAGCGGAAAAAAAAAAAAAAATTTCCACTACTAGGTTTTTTTTTTTCTCTTTTTTTTTTTTCTTCTTTTCTTTCCCAGCCAATCTCTTACACACCATGCATAGTCTGTATGTTCTCTTATAAATGGACATATTTTTGCGATTTTAGTGTTTTGGCAATTGATACAAAGTGTCTGGGTTTGTTAATGTACTAATGTGTGGTGTACTGGCACACTCACTCTGATAAAGTGTTGCATTATACGGAAACGGAACCAACATAGATGAAACAAAGGACTTAATTATTTTTAGTTTTTCATTTTGTTTTACACATACACCTGCACACATACTCTCGCTCCCCCCCCTCCCCCTCCCCCCTCTCTCTCAAATATGCTAACAATGGTAGAAACCTGTTAAATACACGACACGATACCAAAGCAAAAACTATGCATAAGCAACAAGTTCTGTATACACACAACCCTGCATATGACTGTTTTTGACCCCAAGTTCCAAACGAAAAATTCAATTCGATGACCACCCCAGTTCCATTCCACCCTTGGGAATTTGTATTCTTCCCCATTTGAACAATACAGATACAGACCTTGGAGTCGTGTGTGATTTATCCAAGTTTCTTGATGACCCATCCTTCAGAAGAAGTTTCACTAAAATCTCAGGAGGAGATAAATCTGTGGAGGGGTTTGCCTCTGCTGTGTTTTGTACAAGCTGTCCCTCTCAGAGATGTTCTAAACACATCCCCACTGACAGCTCCATCTACACTGCTGAGTTGACAGCCTTGGTCCTGACGCTTGAAACGCTCTCTAAATCAAAACATGAAAATTGTCTCATTTTGTCGGACTCCCGTTCTGCTTTGGAGGCTATTGCCGGGCGCAACCTCGAGCACCCTCAGCTGCTGAAAGTATTCGAAGTGTACACCTCTCTGAAATCAGATGGACACAACATAGTTTTTGCTTGGGTTCCCAGCCATGTGGGCTTTCGAGCCAACGAGCTGGTTGATCAACTTGTCAAGAGTTCCACAAAGAAAGATTGAGCAGATTGTCTATCCCTCACACTGATCTGAAACCCAAAGCCCAGGCTTATATCAAAGACTTTGGTAAGAGGAATGGAACTCGCAGACGGATAACGTACTGTTCAAAATCCATCCAAACCTGATAGAGTTTTACCACGTTCCCAAGGCGGCCGTAAAGAAGAAAGTTTTGTGCCGCTTGCACACAGGCCACTCCTTTTACACCCATTCTTATCTTTTAAAAGGTGAAGAAGCTCCGTGGTGCATTCCATGTCATGTGCCCTTCACAGTTCAACATATTCTTTTAGAGTGTTGGGACTTGCATGACGTCAGACATAAACATTTTCCAGCAGACTCCATGAAAACTTTCTTCAGAGATGTCCCGCCTGATACGATGAGTTTCTGAAAGAGATCAACATTTTTCATCTGATTTAAGAATTGACAGAAGGAAGATTTTAAACAAATTTCCGGTGTCTTTGGAAGGTGTATTTTATATTCTAAAGGGTTGTGTGAATGAGTTGTTTTTTTTAAACTTTTAAGTTGACTTCAACGCGGTGACAGCCCGAATATGACCCTTTGCAGTCGGCTGGGTTATAAGCAACATAACATTACCGTATACATTTCATTGACGGCATCTTCAACATGCTTACCATTACATCAACTTGTATCTGTCCCCCCCCCTCCCCCCGCCCCCCAACCACAACCTAGCCGCTTATCACTCACCTCTCCTATTACTTAGCTGACATCACCTTATTTGACATGATTTTAAACATTTCTTCAAAAGTTGTTCTTCAAATAGACCGAACTCAGGAAGAAGACGTAAAAACACATCGGAGCTCATCTATCAATCATCCTCAAAACTAAAGAATTTCTTATCTCCCTGTGTGTAGAATTTTATCTACCTGTGTGTGTGTGTGTGTGCGTGTGCGTGCGTGCGTGCGTGCGTGCGTGTGTGCGTGCGTGCGTGCGTGCATGTGTGTGTGTGTGTGTGCGTGTGAGCTATCGCGCGCGCGCGAATGAGTGAGTGTGAACGAGTTCATGCGTGTTACATGCTGCCCCCATCCTCCGTGCTCTCTGCATTGGCATTAATTTCACCACACCATCCAATTAGATCAACCTTACCGAGGCTCTTATCCAGTCGTCGGTCCCACTACAGCAGCCACCGGGAAACGGACAATATCAAACTGTCGCCAGGCCGCCCAACAGCGAAGACACTGCGCTGCCGATGAACCATTTCCCTGGCGTTCACGAGTATCTGTTCCAGCCAAAGATACAGAGGACACTACCCAAGAAACTCGCTATTGAAGACACCAATAGTGATTGACAGCGGAGCCCAACAGTGTTTGTTTTTTTCTTCTTCAATACAGACGAGTGGAGTCCATGGCCGCTATTGAAGACAACAGTAGTGATTGACAGCGGAGCCAAACGGCGTTAAAGAAAAAAAAAGCTTTTCTTTTCGAATACGCGTGACAATCAAATAAATACAGCGCTTAATTGTTCGAGGATGTAATCCAACCGTTCCAAATGTTTTACACGACAGGTGAAACAGGTAGCAGTGTTAAAACTGAGAGGGACAATAAAACACGATCCGTTTCAGAGACTTCTAACATGCTACGTGACTTTGGCTGGGCTATAAACGACAAGATCAATTTCCTCCTGAGATAGGGTTTGGGTATTTAGCCCCCAACTGCATGCGTAAAATGTTTTTTTTCAGTTTGGTCTATGCCACACTCAAGTGTTGATCTTGTGTTACAAGTTGCAATAAGCGAATTTGTATTGTGTTCCCCGTGCGGTATGACTGTCCGAAACAGATTTCCAAGTTCGTGTTACGACGTGCTGTAAATGTGCGCGTCGTGTTTCGTGACGCAGGGACCATGAGCCAGTGTACAGCGCCACCGGTTGTCGTGCGCTCGCTTCTCGCCAAAACCAAGTAAGGCCCCCTAACTGACAAGAACAGGACTGCTTCAAGCTGATACGGTTCAACTTCCCTTTCAAACCCTGTCCATTCTAAAGTTCATTTCACTTACGAGACGCGATAGAGAAAGTCTAGGGAAACTAAGACAAAAGTCTGACAACTGAATCTGACAAATGATTTTGCGCTCAAGTCAAAGCGTCTTGTGTCACTCCCTTGAACCTGGCAGTTTGCCGAGGGCGCTCTGTTGATGCACTAGCTTGAGATGAAAATACCGTTGTTTGATTCAGTTCTTGGTATCTTAAGGACTACCACTGGACGGACCCGATAAAATGTATTTTTATTTAATCGAACGGAGGTACTGAAGTTCAGTATCATGCTTTTTGTACTCCCGGTTCTTACAGAACAGGGAGTACTTTACAATGGGAACGAAGAAATGCTGTCTGTGTTTCTGTTTGTGTGTCTGTCTCTCTGTCTGTGTGTCTGTCCGTGGTCAAAATGTGTTCCACTCGCTCTAGACAAAACTTCTGGGCCGATCTTTCTGAAAATTTGTTGGTATGTTTATTATGGGTCACGGATGATGCCCGATGTTATTAACGGCTATAACGGCCCAAAACGGTTTTTCTTCTTTATGGAATATCTAAGTGACGAAATGCATTATGACGCATGTTTGATTGTGACGTCAAATACATTATGACGCATGTTTGATTGTGACGTTTTTCAGGAAGATAAACTGGAAGTATATGTTTATATGCTTTGCATCTTCTTTTCATTTGGGACGAAACTGTCGTTATAGACACGGTAGGCGTTCCTCCTCGGAGCGCTGTGAACATGGCCCACCTGTCGGTGCAGCTTTGTGACCGTTAATCACGACAGTCTGAAGTAACTGCTGGTGCTGCCAGGGAAACCACGGCATCAACACTGGCCGCAGCTACGTTTCCATTGAATGTCTGCCCGCTAGTCCACCTCTCGTTGTCAACTTGATGAAGATCGGATTTCACGTGCGACAGATCGTTCTGTGCGCATGTGACCGGAAATGTCACAGCGATGGTAGCAGCCGGGTTTCTTTTCATTAAAAAGAAGAAAAAAAATTCCATGGATTACTTTCAGCTTGCTCATGTGCCAAACGCGCTTGTCACACTTGGAGATCTGAGCTAATGTAAACTTAGGGACACAATTAAGTAACTGCTGTTGTAATCAGAGGCAAATGGGGTAATGGAGGAATGGCTATGCATTCAAATTAATTATCACCAAGCCGAAGCCAGTCATCATTTCGTGGGCAGACAAAAACAAAACAAAACAAAACAAATACAAAAACGAATAAAGAATTAACAAAAAAAGAGAAAGAAGCAGAAAGAAAAGTCGAGCGCAGCAAAACTTGAAAATACACTGCTGAGCGGGCCAGAAATCAGAAATGAAGACAAAACTATGGCAAGAGTACCTGGAATGAGGACGTGGGGGGGGGGGGGGGGGGGGGGGGGGGGAGGGGGATACCATTTTCGCAGACTTTTCTTTTCAGTTGGCTGGAACATGAAATTGAGAACAAAACACCTCCCGGAATGTCTGAAACAACGACACTATAAAATCTGAGTTCGGAGTTTGCGCTTGGTCAAGATTTGACCTCCCTGCCCCTCATCAGATGTTGCCGGACGGCATGCGCGCTAGTCTTTCAGACCAGAAAATATCACGAGTTCCGTGCGCAAGTTGAAGAACGATGCGCTCAATGCCCTCGTCTGTACGCTGTCTCCTAAAACGCAGGGAAGGGAAAGATCAACACCTCTTCCAGCTGTGGAAGAAATGGTCTTCTGCAATCTTACTGGGGTTTTTTTCCCCCCGATAGACTTCATAAATGATTGTGATGTATAATAAGACATATGTACTCGTGAATTACATCACCGTCAAATTTCAAGTGTCATCAAGGGCGCGTCCTGCGTGCGGACTAGTCCATACACGCTGCACCGCGTCTGCAAAGCCGTGGGGCCTTAATGGTCACGGTGTCTCCTTGTTTGTAATGTCTGCCCCGTCCTGGCATTTCTGCTAGGCGATTCGGTGTCGTAAAGCAGCATTCGTTGGGAGTTATGGGCGTGTAATCAATTTTATCGTGGGAGAAAGAGCTACACTCCTTGTTCGTTATTTACTTGTTGACCTGCTTCATTTAAGACTTCTTTTTCGTCATGTTCGCCTAGACTGCTCTCTACTTTATTCCTACTTACACCCACACAATAGTGCTTTTGATTCTACTCCTTTCTGCGTTGCTCATATTTCTTTTTCCTTTCTCTTCATGGCGAGTGCACTAGGTATGTACATGTGTTTTGTGTGCGGGTGGGTGGATCGGTGTGAGTGTGGGTGCTTGTGTGTGCACGCGCGCGCTGCGCGTGCCAATATGTATGTGTATCCGTGCTTGTGAATGGCCGTGCGTGCGCGCACACGTTCGCATGTCTATGTTGTCTGGGGTGGGGGTGGGGGGTGGGGGGGGGGGTGTTGTTTGTTTTAATGTGGTTGCGCATGTGGCCTAACACGTAAAACAAAAGAAATCCGTAAGCATTTTTTTTTTTAACACACCGACGCATCATTGTGAAAAACACCGATCACTTTCTTCTCCAACAAATATGGACTTGCTCGTAGCAAAGGAATCAACGTTTCTGGAGGAGGAGGGGAGGGGGAGGGGGGATGGGAGGGGTGAAGGGTGGTGGGAGGTAAAGGTGGAGGTAGGAGGGGGGGGGGGGGCTCCACACGGTGGTGGTAAATGACCATCTGCTGAGCAGCAGAGCAAACAGGTCGATTTCGATCTCGCGGATTGGCGGGCAAGCTCAAGGCAAACACATGCAACACGCTGCCGCCTTCCTCGCCGCCGTTTCCATGCAGACTAATGCCGTGACCGGCAGTGTCACAGACACACCAAAGTGGACCAGTTCAACCAAAGGACTCCAGAGTTAATTACCGTGCGTGCGCCGGCTAAAAAAAAAAAAGAAGCTGTTTGAGATCCCTGGGATTTGGCTTGAAATAACAGAATGCCAGCACATTCTCTCTCCTCTCTCTCTCTCTCTCTCTCTCTCTCTCTCTCTCCACACACACACACACACACACACACACACACACACACACACAGACAGACATACATACATACAGACAGAGACACACACACACACACACACACACACACACCACACGCACACACACACACACACAACAGAAAGAGTGAGAGACGGGAGAGAGAGAGAGAGAGAGAGAGAGAGAGAGAGAGAGAGAGAGAGAGAGACAGACAGACAGACAGACAGACAGAGACACACACACCGACAGACAGAGACAGACAGACAGACAGACAGAGACAGAGAGAGAGAGAGAGAGAGAGAGAGAGAGAGGGCATTGGACAATAGCGCCGTTTCCGTGGAAGCCACATGCCAACGCCGTATAACGTCATGCAATCCTTTAACCCGGTGGTAGACATAGACACGTTATTCTGGACGGAATGAAAGGCTCAAAATCAATACAAGGCTGTCGCTTTCTTTTTCATTTGAAAAGGCCACGTTTCCTCTCTCTCCCTCCCTCCCACTCTCTCTCTCTCTCTCTCTCTCTCTCTCTTCTCTCTCTCTCTCTCTCCTCTGTCCACTTGGATTGCTTTCCACCATTCGTAACCAATGAGAGAAAACGGGTGACAGAGAGAGAAACACTGCGCATGAGAGAGAGAGCGAGAAATACGAAGAGAGAGAGAGAGAGAGAGAGAGAGAGAGAGAGAGAGAGAGAAAGTGGGTGAGTGAGTAAGAAACACACACACACACACACACACACACACACACACACACACACACCACACACATACAGAGAGAGAGAGAGAGAGAGAGAGAGGGAGAGAGGGAGAAACAGAGAGACAGACCGACAGACAGACTGTGAGACACAGACAGACAGACAGAGACAGAGAGGGAAAGAGACGGAGACGGATACAGATTAATCAATCTAAGTTCAACAACACAGACGTATTCCATGATACCACAGTCTCGCTTAGAAAAGAAAAAAAAATCTAAGAAAAATGAAGACACACAAATGCCTCAGAGATGTCTTTGCTTAATGTCCCACAGCACTCATGTGTAGGCTTACTCAATTGTTCCAGTCTATTCCCACTCCAACCCATCCACCCATCCCCCACACCTCTTCCCCATCCAACACTTTTCTCCTCATTCCTTCTTTGCCCTGCATCTGTATGCGGAAGTCTGGACAAAAGACATGCTGTCGAGATCAAGTGCACTCATAAACAATAAACAAGTAGGGTAACTCTTGCTCCCATAAGGAAACGTAATTCAGAAAAACTTTTATTCAAGACCGGCGCAGCCTTTTAAACTTGAACCAAGTCAGACAAATTATACAAAGACGAACAATCTAATAGTGGGGGGAAAAACAAGCGCAGGCCAGCAACCCCTCCGTCATCACGTTGTGGGCCTGCGCTTGCTTTTTGTCCCGACCATTAGATTGTTCGTCTTTGTATTAATCTGACTTTATTCAAGTTTAAAAGGCTGTGCCAGTCTTGAATAAAAGTTACTGAGAGTTAGGTTTCCTTTCCTTATGGGAGCAAGAGTGACCCTACTTGTTTATTGTTTATTGTTTACTGTTCCCTGCCTCATTTCATGTTCAATTTTGAAGTGCACTCATAGTTAACCGTTGGACAGTTAATTAATGGCGACTGTGACCGACAGAGAGACAATGTGATGAGATGAGGCAGCCAGATCAGTCATCATGACAC
>CM065726.1:59277966-59280466 GCA_033310375.1 Conus canariensis
AATTACTATTCAGTCTGTAAATGATTACCCGTGAGCCGGACTGTTTCAGAATGCTCTGGCGCGGACGATCGCCGTGACGTTGAAACGTGACGGGCGTGAATGCTTGCTCAGGTTCGTGGCCATACGTGTTCGACTTAATGAAGGAACTGGACGGCAAAAGGTCCCTTTCCAGTGGTTGGTAAAAGTGTCAGAGGATAGTGCACTGGTATTGTATTTACACCGCTTTTTGTTTTGCCTTGTTTCTTGAGTGCTTATACCTGTTTGTTTGTTTGTTTTGGGTCGTATCATCTTTGTTTTTTACATGTTTGTTTTTGGTCTCACCATCTTTGTTTCTTTCCTTTTCTTTGTTTCTTTTCTTTTCCTTTTTGTTGTTGTTTTCTGTTTTTCTCCCTGATGCCAGAATTGGCTGTCATCCCCCGCCTGCCACCCCCACCCCCACCCCCACCCCCAACTTCTATCTCCTGAACCTGTATTGAGTTTACACGACTTTGTTGCAATAAACAGTTGTTGGCAAGATTGGCTAACCCTCCCCCCCCCCCCCCCAGCAAAACTCCCCCCCCCCTCCCCGTCAAAACTAAACACACTTCAAAAGATTACTGAAATACAATTCTCTGTCTCTGTCTCTCTCTCTCTCCGCTATGTGATCGTTGCATGCCTGCTTAAAAAAGAAAAGACACACGTGAATGGCACACTTTTTTGTCCCCCCCCCCCCCCCCCCCCCCCACAACTCTGAAACGCCCCGTAAACAGCGATACACAACTTCACTTTTTTCCCCGGTCATCACACACCGAAAGCCCGAATCAATGAAACAGGACCAACCCCGTTTCGACCATTGTCACCTTAAAAGCCTAGAACCAAAATCGTGAAAGGATTACACGGCCGAGGCGTCAAGAGTTCTATGGAAGATACTATTGATCTCTTCACCCTTCATATCGCGCGGGTCCACAGTGACCGTCGTCAGGGGAAGTTACCCACAGTGGCGTTGCTGCCCGGCTCATTGTGCAGTGCCATTATTTCTCTACTAAGAAACTGTCTGCAGCCGGAAAGGGGTCTGAGTGCGGTTTTTTTTGTTGTTTTTTTTTTCGTTCTTTCTTTTTTCTTTCTTTCCTCAGTTACCTTTTTTTTCGTCTTTTTTCTTTTCAATTGGAAATATATTGCCTGCAGTTTTTGCCAGCACTCTCTGAACCGTTAGTGGCGCAACACTCCTTACGGAGGGGAGAAGAGAGTGGCGGCAAAGGGGGGGGGGGGGGGGGGGGGGAGAAGGGGGTGTAGAGCGTGATCTGTTCAATACACCCATTGAGCTAGCATGTGAAGATTGGGAGAGAGAACAGACATGCAATTACCCATTCATCTATCTGTCAGTCTCCAAGGACAAAGGAATGAAGTCGAACGTAAACATGAATACATAAATCGTCCTTTTTTTCATCAAAAAGTTTTGTTTTGTTTTTTTAAGTAGTTTTCCCCTCTCTTTCTCAATTTAATATGACAAATCTTTGGCAGAGTCGTAAGTAATTTGATATCTTCAAATGCTTAGCGGGTCAATGACAAAACAGCGTCAAAATTGCTCTGTGTGTGTGTGTGTGGTGTGTGTGTGTGTGTGTGTATGTGTGTGTGTGTGTGTGTGTGTGTGTGTGTGTGTGTGTGTGTGTGTGTGTGTGTGTGTGTGTCTGCGCGCGCACGCGTGTGTGTGTGTTAGGCGTTAAACATTCCGACCACTGGCCGGAAAAATCCCTCGCACCAAATTACAGAGGCTGCCGCTCAGTTGTCAAACTTGGCTGAGCATTGACGAGATTATTTCTGATGGATCCATTGTGCAACCTGTCATGTAAGAGTAACAACAACAGCAGATTTAACGTGCTGCAGACACACTATGCTGAAAGAACGACGCAAAGTTAATATCCACTGTACAGAAAGGACACGTCTTTCATCGCTGCCTGTTCCATTTCAATCTTGTTCGTCACATTTTCGTACGGCAGTTCAGACTTATATTCTAACAAACATTTGTATTGAAGGCAATGTTCTATGTAGTAAAACAAACACTAAGAAACTAAGGTGTCGATGCATATCAAAATTCTTGTGGCAAAGGCTACATTAAAACTTGGTGATCGCTGTTTCGTGTCTTTCAACGTATATGTTCGGCGTGAAAGTCACGAGTCATGGCTAAAGATTATATTATTCCCGTGTTGAAAACGAATTTTTCTCGGGAGTTTATGTGTCACTGATAAAGATTCTATATTTCTGTGTTGTAGGTAATCACTTTACAGACTTCATCACTTCAACTTATAGCTGAAGATTTTATCCTATAACAAGTTTACAAAACTTCACACTGTGGTGCATTCGCGTGTGACAGTCAGTTGTACAACCCAACAGTTTTGGGGTGGATTCTTGTCTGATGATAGAGAACAAGCAATCATGTCTTGCTGATGTGAAGAAACGGATGACAAAAAAAGTCATGAAAAACACAAACATTGCTCATGGACTCTCAGAAATCTTCTAACTC
>CM065726.1:59285466-59290466 GCA_033310375.1 Conus canariensis
GTGGGGGGGGGAGGATAAGAGAAGATGGGGGTGTGGGTGTGAGGTGGGGCGGCGGTTGGGAGAGGAAGAAAAAAGGAGAAGAAGAAGAAGAAGAAGAAGAAGAAGAGAGAGAGAGAGAGAGAGAGAGAGAGAGAGAGAGAGAGAGACAGACAGACAGACAGACAGACAGACAGACAGACAGACAGACAGAGAGCACAAATTTCCCTCTAACGAGAATTATGACATCTGGACATTGCCGATGTTTGCTGTATGTTTGTGATGGTTGGTGGAGTTAGCGACCAGACGAGGATGATGATGGTGATGACACCTGCATGAAGAACAAAAAAAAAGCCAGTATGAAATTCTTAGAGAAGCAATTTTCATCACTGAGTAAGGATACTTAGTGGTATCATTTACTGACATACGTGCGGTAACAAGTACACATCTGTAACTGCTGATGATTTAAATGATTGCGGCAAAACACGTCTATATGACAGCGTAGTCTACGTCCAAGAGTCTGTGAAATGTTTTCGAAGTTGTTGTTGTTGTTGTTGTTTTTGATGTGTGCAGTGAACGGCACGATTTGGGGTTCGGGGCAAGAGAGTTCCAAACAGATGAACCTGAAAATGCAAAACTAGCTTTGAACATGTCGATCCGAGTACGTGGTAGAATATAACTGTTAGACCCATATCGACATGAGGCCGGAGTAAGTCAATCTCTGAGGTATTGTGGGGGCCGGATAACTGTGTACTTTATACCTAAGACAGACAGACAGACAGATAGACAGGCAGACGGACAGACAGACATGCTTTTACTGTGACTATGACTGTGTGTGTGCGCGCGCGCGCGCGCGCGCGTGTGTGTGTGTGTGTGTGTGTGCGTGTGTGTGTGTGTGTGTGTGTGTGTGTGTGTGTGTGTGTGTGTGTGTGTGTGTGTGTGGGCGTTGGTGCGGGTCAGTTTGTGTTTTTATGTATTGTTTTTATAATCTATGTAATGTTTTATGTCTTGTGGGTTTAATGTTTATTTCATGTGTGTATGCGTGTGTGTGGGGGGGGGGAGGGGGGGTGCGTGTGTGTGTGCATGTGTGTGTGGGGGTGGGGGGTGGGGTGGGGTGTGTGAGTGTTGAAGTATGTACAAATACATACACTAACACAGGCTTTTATGTAACGATTTACAATGTCTTTTTGTAATGTCTTATGTACTTGTGAAATGATAGGGAGCAGAAGAAAAATTTCCGATGGACAATAAAGTTGATTGAATTGACAAAATTGAATTGAATTGAATTGAGACGGACAGAGAGAGAGAGAGAGAGAGAGAGAGAGAGAGAGAGACAGACAGACAGACAGACAGACAGACAGACAGACAGAAACAGAGAGACAGAGAGAGAGAGTCTTATCCACACACACACACACACACACACACACACACACACACACACACACACACACACACACAAGGGCTCCCGACGGATCAGATTAATACTGAAAAGTGGCGGCCACCGGCACGTCACAAAGGGAAACGACGGAATTGTGTCCGTCAACCGTCTTCAACGCTTCACAAAAGACTGCTCAACCCCCTACTGCTTCGCTGTAAGCCGAACTCGGTTCACACTACTACTCCTGGACAGACTCCGAAAAGGCAGGACGCAACAGAAGAGGTCTCACTTCCAAGAGTCTGGTTCCAATCGATGGATCAGTAACTAGCAGCAGACTGTAGGCTCGTTTGAAGTACACACATTAGTGATTATCACCCTTTTCACGTGCAGTCAAACATATATGGCGTTCAGTCTTTGTGAAGTTAAATGAACACAGATCTGTTTCTGCTTAAAAATCATGGAAATGGAAAACCTGATGAAAGATGATAAGTGATTCCCAGGAGGATTGGGAGCGGGGTGGGGGGGGGGGGGGATGAGGGAGGGGTACAGAGGAGGGAGGTCCATTTAAAATGAATTAACGCTCTATGTACACACACCATGAACGAGAACACGAATTAATCTCGTCCGTACCATCTCTCTCTCTCTCTCTCTCTCTCTCTCTCTCTCTCTCTCTCTCTCTCTCTCTCTCGCTCGCTTAAATGCTCATATCCGCAATTGTACATAACTGAACCGAAGGAGGAGGTGGGAAGGGAAGTGGACAATATGAAAACAACGTGTTTAAATCCGGTAGTCGTCACGTGTTTTCAGTTTCGTTTTTGCTCATGTTCTTAGCGTTTGGTCTTTTCAATTTGATCTATGATGCCTTTACGTTTCTGAAACTGCTCTTTACGGGGCATGATGTAAAAACCTTATACTTTATCCACTTTATCCTCCATGTAACATTCTTATTTGTTCTCTCTCTCTCTCTCTCTCTCTCTCTCTCTCTCTCTCTCCTCTCTCTCTCCCCCTCTGTGTGCGCGCGCGCGCGCGCGTGCGTGTGTGTGTGTGTGTGTGTGTGTGTGTGTGTGTGTGTGTGTGTGTGTGTGTGTGTGTGTGTGTGTGTGTGTTGTATAGTGGAAAAAAACCCTCAAACTTCAGCCATTTTAGCTTCAATAAATCATTAGTCTCTCTCTCTCTTCTCTCTCTCTCTCTCTCTCTCTCTCTCTCCCTCTCTCTCTCTCTCTCTCTCGCTCTCTCTCTCTCTCTCTCTCTCTCTCTCTCTCTCTCTCTCGCAGCCTCAATATCCAGTCCTGTCTCTACAGGCATCAAACGATGCGGAACCGTCCCGGAAAGAATCAATCACGCGTGTCGTCCACAGTGGCCCGCAGGTAAAAACTGGCCACTGGAGTGAAACACTGAACGCACAATACGGACTGTCCATGCTGTCAGAAATTTTGTTTGTTGGTTTGTTTACGTTTTCTTTTTTATATGGCTTCAACTGCCAATGGCGCCGATGTTTATCATGCTACGATTTCTTGTTAATAATGTATATCTATCTATTCTTGTTAATAATGTATATCTATTCTTGTTAATAATGTATATCTATTCTTGTTAATAATGTATATCTATTCTTGTTGATAATGTATATCTCTATTTGTCAATGTCGCCAAAGCTTTAAGATCTTGTTGCTATTGGTTTCAATTATTTGCCAGCTCGTGACAGCTTTTCCAAGCTGTCAGCATATTAACGTCTATTTACATAGCTTTGTTTGCATAGGTTGACGACATGTGTATTTTTTTTTTTTTTTTTTTGGGGGGGGGGGGGGGGGGGGGGTCTTGTTTTAAAACGCTCATGTATCTTGAATTCAGTTTTATTCTTATTGTTGTTGTTTTTTTCCATTGTGTGTCATGGTTGTCTATGCTGAAGGTCTGCCTATTTATCTTGCTTGTGCGAATCTTTGATAGCAAGTTCGCGTTTACTCGTCAACGTTACAACTATCTGTCTTGCTTTCTGTTCTTCTTCTGGTCAGGAGTGTAAATGGCAGGGAAGTTTCCACGTCTGCTCTGTGTCTGGGTCTGTGTGTGCGCCATGTGAGTAAATGCCACAATCAGCAATCAACTGATGTGGTGTGCATTTGTTTGGGGTGGCGACACACGTTCCAGTACTTGGTTGTTGTTTTGTTTTTTTTAATTTTTTTTATATTTCATTTGTTTTATTTGTAATTACTGGGGATTTCACGAAAATCAATATGCTGGCCATGTTTCTGATCCTTCGTTTCTTCAGATCTGTAGATACAGAAATGCAAAACTTCGATAGTGATTTCTTAGGTGTCGGGCATTATTTACAAGCAATTAAAAAAATGAATTAGAGAAACCGACGTATACAGTACATCATTTTGACGAGCTTGCTATGATATCTGTCAGGTGAGATTCACATTTTGCTGTACTGAAGAAAGTCAGCATTGGTCGTGGCCACATTGAAGTGTACTGTATAGAAGAAAACCAATTTTAATCAGATGAAATTAAAGTTTTAATGTGCATAAACACTAATCAAAACAGATCAAAGTTTTATTGTACAGAAGAAAGTCAAATCAGCCAGATTAAAGGTTTAGTGCACTGAAGATCAATTCAATTTGGTCAGATATTCGTTTTACTGTATCGAAGAAAGTCAAGGAGAGTCAAGTCTGATTAAAGGTTGACTGTATAGAAGTCAGCCAGTATGAGTCAGGTCAGATTAAAGGTTGACTGTATAGAAGTCAGCCAGTATTAGTCAGGTCAGATTAAAGGTGTACTCTACAGAAGAAAGTCGATAATAGTCAGGTCAGATTCATAGTTACCACACCAAGGGAAGTCAATAGCAGTCAGATCAGACTCATAGTTACCACACCAAGGGAAGTCAATAGCAGTCAGGTCAGATTCATAGTTACCACACCAAGGGAAGTCAACAGCAGTCAGGTCAGATTCATAGTTACCACACCAAGGGAAGTCAATAGCACTCAGGTCAGATTCATAGTTACCACACCAAGGGAAGTCAGTAGCAGTCAGGTCAGATTCATAGTTACCACACCAAGGGAAGTCAGTAGCAGTCAGGTCAGATTCATAGTTACCACACCAAGGGAAGTCAGTAGCAGTCAGGTCAGATTCATAGTTACCACACCAAGGGAAGTCAACAGCAGTCAGGTCAGATTCATAGTTACCACACCAAGGGAAGTCAATCGCAGTCTGGTCAGATTCATAGTTACCACACCAAGGGAAGTCAACAGCAGTCAGGTCAGATTCATAGTTACCACACCAAGGGAAGTCAACAGCAGTCTGGTCAGATTCATAGTTACCACACCAAGGGAAGTCAACAGCAGTCTGGTCAGATTCATAGTTACCACACCAAGGGAAGTCAACAGCAGTCTGGTCAGATTCATAGTTACCACACCAAGGGAAGTCAACAGCAGTCTGGTCAGATTCATAGTTACCACACCAAGGGAAGTCAACAGCAGTCTGGTCAGATTCATAGTTACCACACCAAGGGAAGTCAATAGCAGTCTGGTCAGATTCATAGTTACCACACCAAGGGAAGTCAATAGCAGTCTGGTCAGATTCATAGTTAACACACCAAGGGAAGTCAACAGCAGTCAGGTCAGATTCATAGTTACCACACCAAGGGAAGTCAACAG
>CM065726.1:59297966-59300466 GCA_033310375.1 Conus canariensis
TGAGCTGTAAACACTGTAAAAATGAATTGACTGTCTGCGTGCCTGCCTGCTTGCCTGACTTTTATGCTGTCAGTAATTCAGTCAGAAGATCGGTTATTGATGTGTTACACTGAATTATCTAACCTGGAATTGTTCAGACTGGAGAAACATACAGAAAGAGAGACGGGGCGGAGGGAGGGGGGTGGGAAGAGAGAGAGAGAGAGAGAGAGAGAGAGAGAGAGAGAGAGAGAGACAGAGACAGAGAGACAGAGACAGAGCGGCAGAGCGGCAGACAGACAGACAGACAGAGACAGACAGACGACAGACAGACTGACAGATACAAAGACAGACAGACACAAAGAGACAGAGAGAGACAAAGAGTGGGAGAAAGGTAAGGGGCAAAGGGGTTGAGAAACTAGTCAGTCTATCCTTCCGATCTGAACTTGTCTGCCCAATTCCATCAAGTTTCAAGCAGAAAAATGAGGTTATGATAATGATAATACTGATAACAAAGACAACGACGACAACGATGATGTATGATGATGACGAAAACAAACACAGATCGGGCAGCCAAGCAAACCCACACTTGTTCGGATAAACAGACAGACAAGGATTAAATAGACAGATACAGAGATGGTTGACAGACCGATAAACAGACAGACAGACAGAGAGACAGAG
The DNA here is from genome assembly GCA_033310375.1 of Conus canariensis. NCBI lineage: Eukaryota > Metazoa > Mollusca > Gastropoda > Neogastropoda > Conidae > Conus > Conus canariensis. Next base: position 59,298,624 of record CM065726.1, read on the forward strand.
AGAGAAGGATACACACACACACACACACACACACACACACACACACACACACACACACACTCACACACACTCACACACACACACACACACACCACGAACGCCTACGCACACACTATCGAAGCCTTTACACAAACGTGTGTGTGTGTGTGTGTGTGTGTGTGTGTGTGTGTGTGTGTGTGTGTGTGTGTGTGTATGTATGTGTGTGTGTGTGTGTGTGTGTGTGTGTGTGTGTGTGTGTGTGTGTGTGGGTGCGTGTGCGTGCGTGCGTGCGTGCGTGCATGTGTGTGTGTACGTGCACATATACATGTATATGCGTGTCCACCGCAGGAGACTTGAAACTCCTCTTCAGGGCTGACTCACTCTCCCCCCGGTGCCCCTTCCAAGCTCTTTCCAATAATTTATGTTTCAGCCTACAGTCCTTTGTATTCATGGGGGCTAAAATGTTTAGACCGCATTCTACAGACTAGAATCCTTCCCCCACCCCCGCCCTCCCCCACCCCCGCCCTCCCACCTCCACCCCTACGCCCTCCCTCGGAACTGCTTTTGCACTGTCAATTTGTTTCCCGGTCCCCCCCCCCGTTGACTATCGAGCACCTTGTCCGTTTGGTTTGATAAAGATGACTGCAATCAGCAAATGGACCATTAATTAACAGGGTGCCATCAAACACAGTATGACACTGGAAATACAAGGCAAAAACGCTGCAAGGTTTATCGACGGATGCAAATTTGATGTTCGATGATTTAAAACTGATTTCTATACATATGTGCTGCACTCAGCTAAACAGAATCTCGTAACAGAAAGAAACGACAGACAAAAGAAAGAAAGTATGTGAGAAAAGAGAGTAGAACAGCGAGAGAAAACAGAAAAGAGGAGAGAGAGTGCAAGCACACACACACACACACACACACACACACACACACACACACACACACACACACAACTCTCTCTCTCTCTCTCTCTCTCGTTTTGTTTTCTGTGTTTCCACTGACTGATTCTTTAATAACCTCCTCCTCCCCCTCTCCTCACCCATTTTTTCTTTGTTTCCTTTTTTCTCTTCGTTTTCATAATTTTTTTTTTCAAAACCTTTATACCTCTTATAGATGGCCTGATGTGAAAGAAAGGCAGATGAATTGCCTGTTCCGATAGTCCCTGAGGAGAGAGAGAGAGAGAGGAGAGAGAGAGAGAGAGAGAGAGAGAGAGAGAGAGAGAGAGAGACAGACAGACAGACGACAGACAGAGAAAGAATTATCACACTGACCACAGAACGCTTATTTACTGAAACCACCACTTTCCCAGTCCTCTCATCTAAGTATCCTGCGAGCAAAACGTGAGCATGTGTACCGCGAAGCCTTCCTTTCAATTAGGCACACACGTCTGTTTCCAACAGAGTCCTATATATATCCTACCAGCAAAACATGGACAAGGCCGACACTCATCCTTCACCCGGACACTGGGCCAAATGTATAGCACAGAGTGGGCAGTCGGAATCAAGCAGTGCTAATCAGTCCTACACGCCTGCTTGCCTTGGCGATGACCCCACGTAAGAAACCATACACCACTGGCACAGAATTGAGTATAATTGACCAAGAAACGGAGGGATGGAGCAATAGCGGGAGGGGGGGGGGGGGGGGAGGGAGGGTATGGAGGTGGTGGTGGGAGGGGCCGTAATTATCATTATCTACTCAAACTGGGCCTAATCCTGCCAACGAGCCCATTGAAACAAAAAGGTGTGCCGTTACTCCGTAAACAACAAGGGGAGAGAAAAACAGCCCCCCAGCTAATGCTCAGTGTCAACAGGTAGGGCCTGGCCTCTCCCTTCCACCCCCCCCCCCCCCCCCCACC
>CM065726.1:59305466-59307966 GCA_033310375.1 Conus canariensis
GTTGCACGTGAAACAATGTTGACCCATTTGAAGCCCGTCTGTTCTGCTATGAAAATCACCATGTTTTCGTTTCCTTCGACCGACGATCTTTCTTCGTTATCTTACTTTCATTTCCTGACAGTTTGCCCACATTAGTAATGTGTTGTTCACTTACGTTGGTGGTTTTTGTCTAAAACAGTAAACGTACACAATTCAAGCACCTGTGGATGTGGTTCTAACGTCAGAGGTTTTTTTTTTTTTTTTTTTTTTTTTTTTTTTCAATAGTCATTTTTAGCCAATGACTATAAAACTTTTCTTTCGTTTTTGTTCTTTTATCAGTCAGCCTTTATTTGTTTATTCAAATTACACTTTAAAAAAACAAACAAACAAAAAACAGTTCATCAGTACAAAGCTCTTCACTGATTTATTGATCTTGCCTCTGCATTACCAGTCGACCCTATTTTCCTTAAAAAGGGAAAGACTTTCGAGGGGAAGGCAGGGTCAGTTTGCTTACCGTTCTGTTGTTTTCTCGAGAAATGGGCTCCCACTGACGTAAAAAAAAAAAAAAAAAATCACCTTTCATTTAACGTAGAAAAGATCAAAGTTTCCTTTGAAAGCAGCCTGAAACCGCTGTGGTAAACATACGTGTGTTTGAGAACAAACTAAAAAACAAACAAACAAAAAAAAAACAAACACGTTTTAACCCTACTGCCCCGCAGGTAAGCGAAACAGTCAGACAACGAAAACCAATACAATCGGAAACAATAAACTGGCGAACAATAAAAGCAAAGGGAGGGAGGGAGGGAGGAGGCGGGGAAACGGGGAGGTGGAAGACCTTGACAAAGCCCCCCCCCCCCCCCCACTCCCACCCCTGCCCCCTCTCCCCACCTCGGAAAACCAGCGGCATCGTGGGGTAGGTGTTTTAGGCCGGGACTCGGAGCGTTGCGGTGCGTCATGCTATACCCGGGCTCAAGCTGGCCATTGTTTTTCCTCCGGCTCAGCCCTTTTCACGCGGCCCAGCCAGGCGTGACACAGCCGCTCCGTTTTCAAAGACACCCGGTCCTGCCTCTGGGTACCCCGCCAAGGGGCCACATACCGCTGGTCGGCGGAGCTCCCGAACAATACGAGAAATCGTCATTGCCATGCACAATATTATTTTGTCTGGATATGAGTCAAAACTGTGATGAAGACACTTCACACACACACACACACACCACACACCCCACACACACTTGATGTATGCCAATTTAGGAGTTACGAAATTAAGATGTTAATAATTATACACTTTGAATGCACAATATCACGTTGTCGCAAAACACACAACACACACACACACACACACACACACACACGAAAAGAAAAAGAGGGTGGAGGGAGAGGGGTGGGTGGGTGGTGGTGGCGGTGGCGGTTGCACAATATCACATCATTTTAACTTTGCATCCTCTGCTGACTGGATTGAAGCATCGTTTTGATAAACATAGAAAGAACTTTCATCTATTTTTGGACGCAAAGTAAGGATGAACGTACAGACAGACAACCTGTTTAAGCATGCTAAGAACTCTGCAAGTGACGTGTACGGCAGCGTATGGCTGGATGAGGGTGAGGGACACGATGGCACTGATGACAACAAGTTCCAGTCTGATGGTGAAAATGAAAGCAAAGTTGAACAGAACAATAAAAATTATAGTCATCGAAGGGACTTCAGGAACAAGTTCCAGTCCAAGTAAAAATGAAAGCAAGGTTGAACAGAACAATAAAAATTATAGTCATCGAAGGGACTTCAGGAACAAGTTCCAGTCCAAGTAAAAATGAAAGCAAGGTTGAACAGAACAATAAAGTAATCATTGAAGGGACTTCAGGGACAAGTTCCAGTCCAGGTAAAAACGAAAGCAAGGCTGAACAGAACAATAAAATAATCATCAAAGGGACTTCAGGGACAAGTTCCAGTCCAGGTAAAAATGAAAACAGGTTGAACAGAACAATAAGATAATCACCGAAGGGACTTCAGGGACAAGTTCCAGTCCAGTTAAAAGTGAAAGCAAGGTTGAAAATAACAATACAATAGTCACCGAAGGGACTTCAGGGATATGTTCCAGTCCAGATAAAAACGAAAGCAAGGTTGAACATAATACAAAAGTCACCGAAGGGACTTCAGGGACAAGTTCCAGTCCAGGTAAAAACGAAAGCAAGGTTGAACATAACAATACAATAGTCACCAAAGGGATTTCAGGGACAAGTTCCAGTCCAGGTAAAAACGAAAACAAGGTTGGAAAGAACAATACAATACCCACCGAAGGGACTTCAGGAACAAGTTCCAGTCCAGGTTTGCTGCATGCAAGTCTTTCTTTTTTTCTGCGTACGCAGGCTGATACTCCTGCGGACACTGCATGCATAGACAGGCAGTGGAGTTTCGTGTGTATGACCGTTTTTTATCCCGCCATTAAGGTAGCCATACTCCATCTTCGGGGAAGCATGCAGGTGACTTACCAGAGTGTGACTCCATCTGCACACAACCTAACTC
>CM065726.1:59312966-59347966 GCA_033310375.1 Conus canariensis
TTCATGTCCTTTCAATCAGTCAGTCAATTAAAACACTGGCTGCACCCGAAACTTGGGAAGACGATATACACCCGACACCCGCGCGCCTCTCTCAGCCCAACTGCCTAACACGTACTCCTAACCACCTTACCGGGTGAGCCCACTCCGCACTGACCAAGCTGCGCGCGCGGTATTGGTGGGCGGCAACTCGCGCGGGGGGGGGGGGGGGGGGGGGGGGGGGGGGGGGGGGGGGGGGGTAAAGATTGACTCGTATCAAGTAAAGGGAGATAACGCTGAAGTAGGATCCCTTGCAGGACACACAAATAACACAGGTAGACCGCGGTTTTGATATTTCGACGGCCACGCGTGGACACCCCCCCCCCCCCCCCCCCCCCCCCCCCAGACTTCACGTGCACCGTAATCAACGTGTTTCACGTGTGTGTGTGTGTGTGTGTGTGTGTGTGTGTGTGTGTGTGTGTGTTGCGTGTGTGTGTGCGTGCGTGTGCGCGTGTGTGTGTGCGTGCGTGCGCGCGCGCGTGCGTGCGTGTGTGTGTGTATGCCACAAGTTGCACGTATGCATGCACTCATGTAGCCTACCCTCACGGACTCAAGTAAACACACATGTGCACACACATAATCTCATACACATTCTTTGCCCCTCCCCTCCTACTACTCCCGTCCACTCACAGCCCCCCCCCCCCCCCCTCCCCCGGTTTTTTTTTCTTTGTTTGTTTTATTTTACCTCTCCTCTCAACCTGTATCCTATCGAATCTGATTTTCATTGGTTCCTTTTTCACATGTTATCCCAAACTTGCCAATTTTTTTTTTTTTTTTTTCTTTTTAATGACCGGCGAGTTGACTTCAACGCGGTGACCGCCTTGATTTTGGCCCTTTGCGGTCGCCTGGGCTATAAGCAACATTACCTTACCTTACCTTGATTTGTGTGTGCCCTTCTTTTTAAATACTACTGGGGTTCTTCCCTTCCTTATCATTGACATAGAGCATATAGCTCGAAACATTTAATGTTCTCCCTTTCCTGGATCACTGTTTTCATCGTGTGTGTGTGTGTGTGTGTGTGTGTGTAATGTGTGTGTGTGTGTGTGTGTTGAGAGAGAGAGAGAGAGAGAGAGAGAGAGAGAGAGAGAGATGTTTGTTAGTCTGTTAATGTCAACATTCTGGCGATTATCATTCAAGCTATAAAAAAAAAAAAAAACAACAACAACATGTTTTATCAAGTGTGGGCCTGTGTGAAAGGATGTACGAGTAGACTTCTCCCGTACATCGCTGATAGATGACTGTACACGTACGTCAGCTGGACTGAACTTAAAGCATTGTGGTCTTACTGTTAATGTCTGCTCGCTGGCCAAGTTTTATTCTGTATTGATAACACAATTACTTCCATTTCTTCGTTCAAATGATAGCATTCACGCAGAATGCGTGCATATAAAGCAAGGTGAAAGGTCAGATATATGACGGTGTGGCTGGATACATCTGCTGAGAGTGATATGTCTAGAAACTGTCTCAACATGGTAAATATCTTCGTTTGCAGTAAAATTTTGAAGCGTAAATCTGCGAGTGTGCCCATCCAACAGCAACATGGCGGATCGGCCGTGGACTGGGTTACCAACAACTGTCCCTACTCCCATAGCCGAGCTGTGGCGTGGACGTCAAAAATGTGCTCCTCGGGCAACCACCCTTTAACCTCCCGAGTCTAGAACTGCCCAAAAAATCCTGATGTTTTCATGTCTGTCTATGTGTGATAGGAGTATGTTGACGGAAAATATGGATCGCCTGTGCAGGCTATAGGAAAAAAAAAAAAAAAAAAAAAAAAAACGAAAACAAAAGAAAAAGAAAGGAAAAGAGGATGGCTTTCAAGGTCATGTGCCTGGGATCACTTGGTCATGTAAACCGTGCAGCATGCATGCATGATAAATATGAACAGATAGCACTGGGCAATTCGTCTGTTACCTGTAAGATGGGGAGTCGGATAATAATTAAAACAAACAAACAAACACCCTGGTCGATGGCGCCGTACTGACTTTAAAGCGAAAGCAAAGGCGCATGCCTCATACGTTTTGTTTGTTTGTTTGATTTTTTTTTACTCAAACCGGAGGTGTCTTGATTCAATATAAAGGCCACGACTGGTTAGGAAACCCTCAGGTAAATTAAGATGAAGAAAAATGAAAAGAAAATAAACAAACAAACAAAAAAAAATGATGAAAATTAATGTTCTTCAAATGAAAAATATTATCCTTTGAATAAAGAGTACGTTAAATTTTTTTTCAGGCACTTTTTGCCTTCAGGTAGAGTAGAGGTGTGTATAGTACATTTTTTTCTTGAAAGGGGCACAAGTGCAGTTTGCGTGTGCGTGTGCGTTTTGCGCGCGCGCGCGCGCGTGTGTGCATGCGTGTGTGTGTGTGTGTGTGTGTGTGTGTGTGTGTGTGTGTGTGTGTTTTCAGACGAGAGGTCGCGAAGATTGAAAACGGAAAGAAAGTATTATCGGTCTGTGAAGACCAGGATCGAATACTTGTGTGGCACTGTGAGCATGACCTTTGGAACAAAAAAAAAAAAAAAAAAGAGAAAAAGAAATACGAGTCCGTGAGGATCTGTTAATGTGTTCAATTTGAAACGTGTCCATTACTTTCATGAAAACAGAGAAGTCCATGGGGTGTACAAGACATGGATGCGAGGGATAAATTGTAATTCGCAGCTAAGCTAGCCAGTTTGTAATAGTTTCCTTTACTGGATGATTTGATCATGTTTTGTGGCGGTTAATAGCCTCCGACAACGAGGTAATGTCCTTGCCCATGTCTGTTGGTTGGGTCGTCCATCAGCAAGACTACCACCGAATCAACTGTAACTAGCGAACCTTTGAAGAATGTTTGCCCGAGGACAAACCAATAAAACTGGGATGGGTCAACTGGCAGATCCTGGATCGGTTCAATGTTGGTGGATGTCTGCATTCTTGTGACGGCCCTTCTTCTCTTTCATATTTTTGTGATAAATTGTGACGGCCTCCCACAAAATGATAGATAAGTCGCACAGGGCTGATCGCCGCTGCGGGCAACAAAGAGTGGTGAGGGTCATTTTGGGGTAAAATGAGATTTTTGCACCAACACATAGGAAAACCAGTAAAGCATATCATGTTTCACTGATTTTACCTAAATTAAGCTAGAAATATGATTAATTGAATTTTTTTCACTCCAAGTCAACAATTTTAAGCAGCACTCATTGCGAAAAGTTACTCATTTTCAACGGATAATCGAGGGCACATCCCTCGCAGAGCCCCTGGCATGCCGCACATCATTCGAAAGCTCAGTGTGTCTATTTTAAGAATCTGTTCACGATTTTTTTCTAAATAAACCAATCAGAAGGCCTCTACGAGGCATTCAAAGTCGTCCCAACAAAAGAAAGCCTTCCAACCAATCAGCAATCAAATACCGAAATGTCCTTAGTAACTCAGCTGTTAACAGCAGAGAGGGCTGCCTTTCATTGGTCACAGCTCAATGGAATCTATTGCGTTTTGCCTTTGTCGTCGCTTCACTCGAAAAATCACCATCATGGATCGACGTATTGTAACGCTGTTAAATTCATCAAAATCAGGAAATATTTTGATTATAAAGGCCAGGGAATTTGTGGCCTTATAAACGAATATTTCGCCACCAGCAATAGCAATGAAAAGGAATACTTTGATTTCGATTCTAACGAAGAAACTGACAGCGAAGCTGACGATGGGTTTTCCCCATCGACTTCGACCGGCGTATGTCAGTCTCAGCCTGTTCGACTCGAAGTCTAAGATGAACGAGAAAATGTGGACCCAGTTGTATTAATTGAAGAAAGTGCAGATCTGTCAGGTATAATGCCGTCGCGATAATGCCAAAAGTTTGGTGACAGCGACGTATGCAACAGATACAGGTATAAACTGCAATGGGCAGCCTCTGCCAGATCTGCAAATGGCAGAACAGTTTTTCCTGTAACTGCATGCAGATCAAAATGATCATTGAATGCATTCCAGCTGCTGATGGCCAACATATTATGTGTGTGTGTGCATGTTTGTGGAGAGGAGAGGGAGCACAGGTTTTGATCGTCGAGATACAGTGTGTGTGTTGCGTGTGCGAGAGGGCAAGAGAGATTCCACCCATGGCAACTGAAAAGGAAGAAGAAAGAATAATGCACAAGCATTTGATTTCTGGTAAGGTATGTTTGTTAATTATGAGTAGGCCTATATGCTGTTTTTATCATAGGATGTCATGAATCGTGAGTCCGGTATGTGTTGACGCACAGTGCAAGAGAGCTACCTTTTTTCCCTCCAAGAACCCAATTTTTTTTAAACGCTGGGCAAAATGAAACTAGAAAATACATATTAATTCAATCAATCGTGATTAGTGTATCTGTGCTAAGATAACATTAAAAACAAAAGTATCTATTACATAAGAAAATAAGATTTTTTTTTTCATTTTCCAGCGCCCTGAACAGCCATTAAATACACCAATGTATATTTGACTGGGGATAACATTCAATTATTAAAGTGTTTGCAATGATTATTTTGATGGTTTCCCACATTTTCGTAAGTTTACAGCAAAATTAGACCTTGGTTGCTAAGGAAAAATAGTTGAAGAAAGTAGGGAAACTTTAAAGCCATTTTTCTTGAAATGGCTTCTGTGTTAATGGGACTCTTTGAAGGGTCATAACTTTTTCATTTTTTAACATACAGAAATTCTTTATATATCATTGGAAAGAACTTTTTCTCTTCTTTCCGTTGATATACATATCTTCATAAGTTCAAAATCCGACTTATCTATCAATTTGTGGGAATTGGTCACAATTGAGACGGCAGATACACTTTCACTTTTTTTGTGATATGCGACTCATTTTATAACCTAATCTCATAGCAGATACTATTCACCCTTCAGATTCAGAGGAGTTTCATGCTCGTCCATTTTTGTCTGCATAAACAGATTTGTGATATGTGCTGTGTCAAGGCAGAAAGATATATAATTCATGTTTAAAACTAATGATTTTAAAGAGACTCCAGTTCTAAAGACTTACTGGCCCAGGAACGATCGTTGTGAACAAAAAAATGAATCTTGTATGTTTCCTCTGAATAGTCTTTCAGCATGAATTACTTTTCTTGCACTAAACAACAGCGTTTAAACTGAACAGATAGATAAATTGTATGAATGTCGTGTCGCACAAAAAGCTGTGAACACTGCTGCCGACAGTTCTCATGTTCTTTCAAAAACCTACAATGTTCTACCATCTGGATGAACATTCCAAATCAAATAGAACCTTGAACAGTTTCGTTCCCAATTCCATCAAACTCCTGAATCAAAACTGAACTTTCAATAAGATCCGGTTCAGGAAGCTTGTTTGTATATATGTGTGTGTGTGTATATTAATGTGTGTGTGTGAGTGGGTAGGTGGGTGGATGGGTGGGTGTGATTTGTAATTTGTGAAATATAGATCCATCCATAGTCATGTTTTTATGGCCACTCTTAATTTCTCTTTGAAGATAATCAAGTGTTCTCGATCTGACTTGACTTGACTAAGTTTTCAATTGTAAGGACTCTCTCATGTTGTCAATTGTGAGCGTTTTGAAGGGGACCACAAGCCAAGTTCAAGATCAAGGCCAGCAAGATGCCACAGTGCAATGAGTTCGTCTACTTCAAATCTTAAATAAACATTAGCAAACCGCCAAGAAAAACATCGACAAACGAGTCACAAGACAAAACATGACGTGTTTCAAGCTCTTAGGTCTTCTTCTGGCAAGATACAAACAAACAGGACAACGAAAATGAACGAGCAATCACTTATCTTCAGTCACTTCAGCGCAATGTAGGCGTTGACGAAGACCTAAGAGGTCGAAACGCGTTGTTTTGTCTTGTGACTCATTTCGTCTATGTTTTTCTTGGCAGTTCGCTTACATTTATTTAAGATTTGTTTAGATTTCCGCCTGCAGTCGTCTCACTTCGCAGCTTGTCTACTTCAACACAGTCAAAGTGCAGATATGAAAAGCTTTTTCTTAACTCACAAATTTCAATTGAACAGTGTAAAACATGTCATACAAGGTTAGTTCATTTGAAAAACCCACAATTTCCACCAAAAATGTGATGTTTCTCTCTTACACCTGAGGCAGACACACTTTCGTTATTTTTCAGTCAACACGGAAATACTTTCATTTTGTTCCTCTGAAGGCTGTAACAGCTCTTCATCTGAGTATCTATGTTTGAAGCTGTATGGAACAGTGAAAGAATTCTATGCCGTGACACTGTGACATTATACTGACAACATTCTGACTCGGTTCAAAATTTGTTCTTATGTACCAAACCTTCCCAATTTCAAACCAAAGAGGCCAAGGCTCATGTTAACCCGTTCGGTGCCCAACTTGACGAGATAACTCGACGGCAAGGGCGTGTACTCTTCACTGCCATGGCCGTCGAGTATACTCGTCATGGGGAAGTCCAGAATATTCCTTGTTTTATATTTACACTGCTTACAAAACAGAAGATATTTTCAGAGAGGTGAAGTCTTTAGATTCTATTGATAGTTGGTAATCTCATTTTCGTCAGTGAGAAAGTCAGTAGAATTTCTTGAAAATATATACTTTTTTTTTTCTTTTAAAAACCCTGGCAAAAAGGATTTAACTTTAAGCTTAATTCCTAGGCAGGGAATGGGCTAACATGGCTGTTAGCACAGTGTTACTACTGTTAATGAGGTCATACCACATCACAATGTGACCTCCATTAACATTTACTCTTCTTTATATCTAGAGATAGAGACCAAGTTGCCGACTGATTTAGTGTCCCTTTTCAACTAAAACATGTCCATATTATGTAACCCCAGTTTGTGCAAATTATTTCTCCTGATATTTCATAGGGGGAGTCATTTTCTCCTTTTCAAGATTTAATTTGAAGTGTTACTTGTAGCAGGCAATGAAAATTAAATAATAAATCCACATTTGAGATTTCAAATGTTAACAAAAAATGTACTCTATCTTCAATTTCATCTACATCAAGAATTGTAAAGCACTTTACGTTATGAGCTATGCTGGGTAAATTTCAGGCACATCCTTGACCTGGAAAAAGGAACCTCCCTTTCAAGATGCATATACATGCAAAACCACGACTCACTTATTTGATCAGCCAACTATAGATTTTGGATGGTTTACTCTGGTGAAAATAATTTTTCATCTCACACATTATTTGATATCTTTTTAGTCAAAACATATTTTTCACTTTATGGAGTAAAAGGAAGGTCACTGACACTGAGAAGCATTTTCATTACAGACAGCAGCAAGCACAAAGAGAAGGAAAAGAATGTACAAAATGTGAACATGTAAAATGGCAAGGACAGACAGACAGGAAAAAAGATGGGAGATACAATAATTACAAAAAAAAAACTTTCAGTTTCACAATCATTTATTCATTGGATTTTTTTTTTCTTTGTCCGTTTACACCTGACAAACAATCCAAGAATACTGGCACCTTCCAGGAAAGAAGCCCATCAAACATTTCTGCAACAGAAATACCAAACATGTGTAACTACCAGGTTTAAAATGACAACTGGATCAAAAGCTAAAAATTCAGTATCAATTCAAAATGTTCATAGAACGTATAAATCATGAAATTTGATGGACTCTAAAAATGATTTTCAATTTCTCTATAAACATGGATGCTGTCTCAATCAGTAACTTAATATCGATACAATCAAACTGTGACCCACCAAAGGGAAGCACATGCAGGCATTCAATCAAAAGGGAAGTGCACAGGCCAACAACGTGACCATTTAATTCATTCTATGCAATTTCTTTCCTCCTGATAGAGCTAAAACAGGTCAGAATTTGCTCTTTCCCAAAACAAGATAGCAGAGCAAAAGGAATTCTCTACACAAAAGGATGAATAAAGTTTTTAAAAAAATAAAGAGGAGATTGGTGGGGGTCTGGGGGTCGCTGTATGCCCCAGTAGGGTCCTGGGGCAACAGCTTGGCGGGGGTCAGGGGGCGCCGGCCCCTGAAGCTGAAGCAAATTTTGTTTTAAATAAGGCATAAAAATCTTTAGAAATCACTTTCTTGGTTCTAAACAACTCATTCTATAAAACAACTTTCAACACCATGAAGACTGAGACTGACGTGGAAAGAAACTATATCAATTGAGACAAAGCAAACATTTAGTATGATGAGTCCTCAGACTGTAGCTGGAGAAAATTAGACAAACAGTGCTTTCAGGACATAAAGAATAAGGCCTGTGGACAAGTAAATCAGAGTTAGAATCAAACTATCACTGGATATGAAACGTAGATTGTTGCATACCCTAAGATCTGAAAACATGCTGTAACGGTGTGGGAAACACACATTTTCTGTTGGTGACTGGGACGCTCAATATGATCTCTGATTGCCACAAAGCCATGACTGCCAAAGGAGTAAAAATGTGAATTTTTGTTTGCGGTATGTGTGGTCTCTTTGCAGAGTTCTTTTCCTTGGCTTGGTATTCAGACTAGTCTTCAATTGCAAATTTGGTAAGTGTTGGGTTAACTGACAATAAAAGCAACATTTGCTGATTGAACCTTTTAACACTCAAATCTGTTTGGACATTTTAAAAGTAAATGTAATAAACTTTCAAATCACAATTAGATTGTACGCTTTGGTCATTCTGTGTCAATCTGTTGAATGTTTATAACATAGCCAAAATATTATATCATGAGATAACCAAGAGCCTATGTTCAATGTGTCCTGATAGGTGTAACATACAGATCAATGTCAACGTTGTTTGTAAGCCCTAAAACCGTAAACTGCAAAGATGGACACTTTCTGAAGTGGAAAAATTTCCAGCTGAATACTCTGTGATTTGCAAAAATAAACTTCAAAGTAAATAAATAAATGAATAAAAGGAAACCCAACCAAACCAAACCAAAAAAAAAAAAGAAAAGAAACAAAAAACCCACCTAAAATTGCTGCTCAAAGAACGCAAAATGGCTGTTCATTTTCAGGGTCAACGTCTTATAACATTCTAATCAGGCCAATCGTTTCACTTAATCATATCAAAATCTCCCTTTGACATTACAATAAAATCAAATCCCACAGCAGCTGGAATGACTCCCTCGTAAATAAAAAATTCATCTAATCTTGGAAAAGAAAAAACAATATAATCCAACATCAACAAACCGAAGTAAATATCCCCCTATCTGTCCAAAAAGTTTATGAGGAAAGACCACTGTTCTACAATGTACAGACAAAAATGGGGAGTTTGTGTTATACTCCCTGTTTGGCTAGTATACTTACCATGTCAGACCATAGCATTCAACGGCAGTTAGCCAGCTCTGTCAGGCCGAATTTTTTCCGTGGCCAATGCAGTCATAAGACAGTCACGTGATGTCCCCCACTTCCGGCCCCGGAAGAAGCCAGTGTCAACTTCCTATACGTCATTCAGCGAGGCCTGGTGTATGGTAACCCCGAGAACCTTGGCGCCAGAGGGGAAGGTAGGGAGGGAATTAGAGTCTGACATGGTAAGTATACTAGCCAAACAGGGAGTATAACACAAACTCCCCATTTTGGCGTCATATACTTTACCATGTCAGACCATAGCAGAATTTAAAGGAATCGGAGGAGGGCGAGCGCCCTAGTGGTTCTTGGGGTTGACCGATATGGCTGCATTGGCCGCCACAAAGGAAATCCCCTTAGACCCATCAGCTCTGGTCATGCGGATATCCCTCAGGTAAAAATTAATGAAGGGATTTTCCGAACGCCAGTAGGCTGCCTCCAGCAGGTGGCGCACGGGGACAGAGTACTGGAACGCTGTGGAAGTGGCCAGTGCTCTGACCTCGTGGGCCCTGGGTGATAGGACAGGGAGATCCTTGTACGCCTGAGCGTAGGTAGATCTCACCGTCTTGGAGAGCCACCTGGAGATAGTTCCCGCCGAGATATCTCTAGTATTGTTGGGGTTGAGGGAGATAAGGAGTCGTCTCTGGGAGGAGCGCCTGGGGCGTGTGCGTTCCCAGTAGTACCTGAGACACCTGGAGGGGCAAAGGTCCATGTCTCCATCTTTTTCTCCCTTTCCCAAGATGTCCGTCAGGGAACGGATGACGAGGAAGGGAGAGGGGGTGCCCGGTTCTTGATTCTTTGCCAAGAACTCCGGAAGGAACTTGAGAGAGACTGAGCCGTCCCTGTGGAAGGCGATATCTCTGGGGTCACCGCTGAGGGCGTGAATCTCACTTCGTCTTCTGGCCGAGGCCAGGGCGAGGAGAAAGGTGGTCTTAAGGGAGAGGAGGTCAAAAGGAATAGCAGCAATGGGTTCAAAAGGGGGTTTTCTGAGGGCATCGAGGACCGTAAAAAGGTCCCAGAGGGGGATGCGCCTAGGGGACTGGGCTTCCCGTAGAGCAACTCCTCTAGACACCTCTCTGAGCAGAAAGTCATTGTCAAAAGAAGGGCCCCCGAGTTGACGAATGGTGGTGCAGATAGCTGATCTGTAGCCCCGAATGGAGCTAGCCGACAGCTTAAGGGAAGAGGATAGGTGGGAGAGGAAATTTCCTATTTGGATGTTGGAGGGGCAGTCATGGGGAACAGAGTTATCTGAGCACCAGGCTATCCATCTCTCCCAACGGTAGTTGTAGAGGGACTCGGTGCTGGCTCTGCGAGATGCCGAGGTTAAGTCCCGTAATCCCTGAGAGGCCCCTGCCCCGGCTAGTGTGTCTAGGACGGACTGGGGTCTGTCCGAGTGGGGGGTAGCTGCAGATGTTCGCAGTTGGGCTGGCATAGAAGCCACGCGTGTAGGCGAAGCATGTTGGGATTGGAGTGAGGAAGACCTGACCGGGGTTGTCTCAGCATGTCCCAGCGAGGGCTGAGCCGGAGGGGGGGAACGTGGGTGAGGGACTTGAGGTCCGGGAACCAAGACTGGGTCGGCCACCATGGCGTTACGAGGATCAGCCTGGGTCTTTCCAGCCTCGCCTTCCTGATCACCTTGTGTAGGATGGGGAAGGGGGGAAAGGCATATGCCAGTAGGCCCGTCCAGGGGAGGGATAGTGCGTCGACTGCATACGCCTGGGGATCTGGAACGGGGGAGACGTACAGGGGCAGGCGATGGTTGAACCTGGTGGCAAACAGGTCGATCATGGGCACAAACCAATGCTCCCATACCCCCGACAGGGTATGTCTGTTGAGGGTCCATTCCGTGTGGAGGAGAGACTTCGACCTGCTGAGGGAATCCGCCAGGATGTTGCGTTTCCCTGCTATGTGTCTCGCGCGGAGGGTGATTCCCCGCGCGTGACACCAGCGAAGGAGGGCCTCTGCCCTGAGGGAGAGGCCTATGGAGCGGGCCCCTCCCCCTTTGTTGACATAGCAAGCTACCGACGTATTGTCCGTGAGGAGGAGAACAAGTCGGTGCGCGACCTTGTGTTGGAATTGGAGAAGGGCTAGCCTGACCGCTTCCAGCTCCAAGATGTTGATGTGGAGGCGTGCAGTTTGTGAGTCCCACTCCCCCGAGGCGTGACTCTCCTCCACGTGGGCCCCCAGCCCAAGTTGGAGGCGTCTGTATAAAGTTCCAGTGGTTGGGTTGGGAGGGAGATGGGGACCCCGGTGGAGAGAGTGGTTGGAGTGAGCCACTCCTCCGTCGCCGAAATGAACCAGTGTCCGAGGGGAATGACCTGGTCCCAGCGGTCGGAGGTCTGTGACCAACGTCGGCGGAACTCCCTCTGAAGTTGGCGTTTGGGGACCCGCCCCAGGGGAATGAGGGGAGACAGGGACTCCATCATTCCTAGGAGGGAGGACAGGGTTCTGGCCGAGGTGTGGGGTGTCTGTGACAGGCGGGAGATGAGGTCCACTATGCGTGCAGACCTCTCCGGGGTCGGGGAGACTATCATGGAGATTGTGTCGAAACTCATTCCCAGGAAGGAGAACCTCTGGCTGGGAGTGAGTTCGCACTTGTTGGGGTTTGTGACAAACCCCAGTGTGGAGCACAGACTCAGGAGGCGGGTGGTGTGGGCTTGGCACTGGGCCCGGGAGGGGGCCAAGATGAGCCAGTCGTCCAGATACACTAGGAGGCGGATGTCTTCCTGCCTGGCTAGGGAGGCCATCTCCTTGACAACCTTCGTGAAGAGGAAGGGTGCCAGTGATAGGCCGAAAGGGAGGGCCCTGAACTGGAACACTCGGCCCTGCCAGACGAACCGTAGGAATCGTCTGTGGACCGGGTGAATCAGGATCTGAAAGTAGGCGTCCTTCAGGTCTATGGATGTGGCCCAGTCGAGATGATGGATGGAGTCTCGGATCTGGGTGGGGGTCTCCATCTTGAACTTGGTGGGCCTGAGGAACTTGTTGAGGGGCGAAAGATCTAGAATGGGCCTCCATCCTCCCGAGGCTTTTGGGATCACAAAGAGGTGAGAGTAGAAGCCGGGGTTTGGGTAGGAAACCTCCGCGATGGCCCCTTTCTTGAGGAGCTCTTGGACTTCCGTGCGAAGAGCTTCTGCTTTGGCGGGGGAGGGTTCGTTGGGGGAGGGAGGGGGAGATAGCATGAGGGGGGGACGCTCGTGGGCCCAAGGAAGGCGAAACCCTTCCTGTAGCACCGCCACTATCCAGGGGTTGAGGCGCATACGTCTCCACTGGTGGGCATGCCGGGAGAGGCTGCCCGCCCGGGGGGGCGAGGGTCTGGGCTGGTGGGAGGGGGATAGGGCGAGGGGGGGTGCTACCTGATCTAAGTCCACCTCGGGCTGTCTCCCTAGTCAGCTCCGGGAGCGTGACTGTTGGCCGAACCGAAAATTTTGCTGATGGGGTTTTGGCTTAGGCCTTGGGAGAAGATTAGGTCGCTTGGCGGGCCGTGCGGTGCGGGAAGGCGATTGCCTGGGATAGGGTCTGTGCCTGGGGAAGGAACGAAGTGGGGGTCTAGCAGGGCGTGGCGGTGGCCTGGGCGCAAAGGACACAGCCTGCTTGCGTTCCTCAACTGCTTGGGCTATGACGTCAGCCGAGTAGTCGCCAAAGAGCGATTGGTCCTGGCCCGGGATGCATCGCAGGGCTGCCTTAAGCGTCGGGGAGAGAGAGGTCCGCGCCAGCACGGCATCTCTCGCGACCAACAAGCAGTTGAAGTGGCTTCTGGCTGCGCTGTCCGCCGCAGCCGAAAGGTGATGCGAAATCCTGTTAACTAAGTGTCGCATGAAAGGATCGCTGAACAAGCGAGGGTCAGGCTCTTGGTGCTCCTCAGAGCCCGAGTCCCCCGGTACTGGGATGGCACCATCATCCTCCGGCCATAGAGCCTCCGCTCGCTGAAGGAGCATGCCCAAGTAGGTGTGTCCCGCCGTGGTGTGGAGGATGCCCATCCTGGCTACTCGGTCCCATTCCTTCAGGTTCTTAAATGAGATGGTGCCGGAAGTAGGGGGGGGCAGGTGGGGGATCAACCGACGGTCCGACTGGGAAATGCCCATCTCCCTGGTCACGGGATTGTCCGTAAACAAGGAGGAGACTGAGGGGTTCTTGCGGTCCCCGAGGAGGAAACCGACCTGGGCTGCATGTGGGGCCGAGAGGGGTCCCTGTCCTGGTGGAGGGATGGCGTGCGCACCCCTGGCGCGAGTTGCTGGGCCTTCCCAAATTGAGGCGAGGGATTGGGGGGCAACGATCTTTGGTCTAGATCTCTGGGCCGGGGGGGGACCGGCGAAATGGGAGAGGGAGAGAACTTCTTCAGCGGGTGCGGCCTCCCTCCTAACGAGGTCTGGTCGCCACCGTTCTATCGTGCGGACATCGTACAATGAGGTGGAGGCTAGTTCTTCCTCATCGTCCGCCTCAGGGAGGTACTGGTCCTGAGAGGGTTCATAGCACCCGTCATCAGGAGGTAAGTCGAGGGGTGCCTGTAGTGAGTCCCCGGTGGCCCTATAATCGGCGGCCGGGACATCGTCCTGCCGATCGGACAGCTCCCGAGGAGGGAGACCAAGGTCGACCCAGGCAAGTGAGGCCGGGTGCCACATTCGACCATATAGCTGGTCGTACTGGGTGTTGGCGTTAAGCCACTGGTCTCTCTCGGGGGCATAGAGCCACCGGTCCCCGGGGAGGTAAACGGGCTGTGGCGGCCCTGGGGTGTAGGCAGAAAATCCCCGGGGACCCGGGTAACCTGAATCACTGTTGGGGGGGTCTTGAGAGGCCGTGGCCTGTCGTCCCCGTTGCACTGTACCATACACGTCCTTGGAATGGGCCTGGGAGGGCCATAATGGTATGGAGGAGGATGCGGAAGTCGAGCCCCCAACCCGCGAAAGTGCGGATTGGTCAGGATGCAGTCCCGTGTTCCTCCCCCTGGAGGAATATGTCAGGTTACCCTTGGTCCCGCTGGTAGATCCTCCCCCCGGAGGAGCGGGACCGCGGACGTTGCCCAAATGGGGATCCGAAAAGGTCGGTTCCCCAACGTCCAATACCCTAGGGAAGAAGGTGACGTTCGATCGGGGTAGGTCGACCGTCCTTGTGCATGGGCACGGCCGGGCCCATGGCGCGGCGTGCCCGCACGCCCAGGATTATGGACACCACCGAGGTCGTGCGTCGGGGTGACCATAAGGCTGCTTCCGGAGTCGAAGCGCTCCTCGAGCTCAGGTGTTGGCTGCACCCGTGCCCGGTGGGGCCGAGCGCTATGAGTGGACGTATCAACTTGGGGGGAAAAGGAGATACGTGACTCATCAAGGCGAGTGACGGATGGTGATTCCATCCCAGATCCGTCACCCGTGCTGGTCCGCGGCTCGGCAAGGTGCCCCGGGGGCCGAGATTCGCGTGACTCAGCATGATAGTGAGAAGTCTCCGAGCGAGTCCGTAGGCTAGAGGGCAAGCTGGCCGATGGAGAAGGGGTGGGGGAGGGCGAATTCCGTTGGCTAGTCTTTGCTCGGCAGGGCCCCTTGAGGGGAGCCTTGCCCTTAGACTTCTTGGGCAGCACCTTGAGGGGAGCTTTGCCCTTAGACTTTGCAGGCAGATCAAATGAAAGGCATTTTGAAATGGTGGCCGCTTGCCTATCAGCCTTGGGACGCCGCGGTCGTGCGTCCGTCGGTTTGGTAGACGAGGAAAGATCACGCGTCCCTTCCGCGGAGGAGTCGTCTCTGTCTACCTGAACCGTACGTTCATCGGTGTGAACGGATTGCTCTGAGATGGAATCGACCCGCGGGTTCTCCGGGAAATTGAGCGAACTCCGAGCAGTGGAGTGGCTCGACCCGGCGGTGTCCTTCACCATGTTGGGCACAGGTGGATAGAGCAAACCCGGAACACACGACCGCAAAGAGGAGACAAGGTGGCCGATCGAGAAAATCAATTAATCTCGATCGTCCGTGTGGTGTCGTGCAAAGTGCTCGAGAGATCGACTGAAACTCGAACTACCCGTACACGCCACCGGTCGGGTGACTGGTATGGCTATTAATAGCAATCTCTTTTTGGGCACTAAATCTTAATAAGCAGATCAGTGTCACGCACCCTTACTCGAACACGTTCTACCTGTGAAGGGTATTATTGAGCACTAAACCTTAATAAGTGGAACCAGCACAAAATGCGTGTTGAACCCGAGGCTCGGCAATATGGTGGGGGAACACGACCGGCGAGCGGTGCCGACGATCGCGAGTAACAAAGTCGCGAGAGTGCCGGTAAAAGAGACAAATCTTTTAATAAATACGCTCCCGAGAGTGCCGGTAAAAAAGATAATTCTTTTAATAATTTCGCTCCCACCAAGAGCCTCACACGGCAAAATACTCAGGGTCTAGTGCAAGCCACAACTGAATCAAGTGTAGAAACAAAACACAGCAATCTTAACACAAAGGCAAGTATAGGCGAGACAGAGCACAAGACTTATCTTGCTTTGACGGCAGGCCGAAGATGAATGACGTATAGGAAGTTGACACTGGCTTCTTCCGGGGCCGGAAGTGGGGGACATCACGTGACTGTCTTATGACTGCATTGGCCACGGAAAAAATTCGGCCTGACAGAGCTGGCTAACTGCCGTTGAATGCTATGGTCTGACATGGTAAAGTATATGACGCCAAAAGAACATTCTACATGAACATGACATCTAATCATAACTTTTTTTTTTTTTTTAACTGTGGTGTCTTTTGGTCAAAGATTAAATAACATTAGCTGAAGGCTAAACAATGCTAGTCAAACACAAGGTAAAAATTGTGATGTCATACTCACTTGGCAATGATGCCATCTTTCTTTGCCAGCCTCAACAAGGAGTCATCTGATTCACCCTGGAAATCACAACATGAGAGCTGTCACATTTCAGTCCGACTTGCTTTGATTATGCACCAGCTTGATTTCCCTCTCTTGTTCCATACATTACACAGCTACACAATAATAATAACACTGCTGGAAACTATGCAACACTTCCGACAATATTCTATGCACCAACTTGACTCCTCTTGCTCTACTGTAAGTTTGACATCCTTGAAGTTACGTTGTCAGAAACTGTGCAATATTTCTGACATCATCATCAAGAAAACAAAATGCAATTCAGGAAATGCATTTTGTCCTTATGAATATTGAACCATTTGAAACTGTAGAAGCCGTGCTTGCATTCAGGAAATGCATATTGTCCTTATGAATATTGAACCATTTGAAACTGTAGAAGCCGTGCTATCTAAATTCTTAATCTTTTGCTTCTTCCATCTGTTCATATAAAAAGCACGTGCCTGTGGTGTGGTGTGTGTGTGTGTGTGTGTGTGTGTGTGTGTGTGTATGTGTGTGTGTGTGTGTATGTGTGTGTGTACGTTTACATGCATGGCACGCATACTTGTGTGTTTCCGCCCAATCTTCTGAGCCCTCTGACCTAACTTATCACCATCCATTGTCACATCAAGATATGTTGTCATAATCCAAGTCCCTGCTGTAGTACATGGAATCATCTACATTTGTCACGGTGCCCACCCACTGCTGCCTCACCAACCACACTGTGTTCATAATGCTAACAGACACAACCAGCTGACGACCAAAGCCAAGAAAGCCTAACAGCTCATTTGAACCAACGACTGTTTGACATCACCACACGCATCCAGCATCTGACCCCGCTCTCCCCCCCACCCCCCCTCCAAGTCTTATTATCACTTAAGACCTCCATATAAACCCACTGCAGTCATGGAAGTGGAAGGTAAAAACTGTGCCTATAACTAGAGCTGGGCATAAAGCACAACAGACTACCATCCAAAATCAGTTTATACACTATTTACACCCCCCCCCCCCCCCCCCTTCCCCCTTAAAATGGTTTGTTAATATCAAGCCTCAACATAAAAAAAAGAAAAGTGTATACTCCTAGTTGTTCTTGCTGTTGCTATTGTATAAGGTGGAGTAGTTTTGGGTTGTTTTTTTTCTCTCTCTTCTGCACTTCTTAGAGTCATAAACTTAAATCTAAGCACTGGATTGTAAATAGACATGTCACCTTTGAACCTACAAACTGCATGTGAAATATGGAATGACACATGTTACTTTGATCACAAAGATTAAAGAAAAAAAGAAGAAAAAAAAAAGCCTTGGGGAACAGAATGGCATCGCAGACTGTGTGTTTGGAAGTCAAGGGTTTGGAAGTCCAGGATTTTTCACCTCTCTTCCATCAGATCCATTTATCTGAGGGATTTTTCAGCTCTCGTCAGCTCCTCACCAGTGCCGAGTTTCCTGAGCACTAAAACGAGAAAACTGGAACCATGCCATAGAGTTTCATCCAGTTTGTTAATACCTTCCTGGGAATGTTGCTCAAAGTTTCTCACCAACATGCAGGTGTGTGTATCTCTACAGCGCAACAGGATATGGGAGTAAGCATAGTGTACAATCCTGTGATGCAGCTTCTAGCCAGCATGAACTCTATAGCATCGCCTTCATCATCCCATTTGATTAACATCTAAAAATTTTTTTTTAATCTGTGGATCTTTGTGCACTGCTCTCATGGGGACCTCAGTTTCCCTTCCATGTCCATACCCTTTATGAGTTCATGTCAAGGTCACTGGTATCGTCAAGTTCATGTAGGCTGTTGCTCGGTGGACGTGGTGGCGTCATCTGGACGGGGTCTCTCACTCACACTTCTCCGCAACCAAGCAATTTACTGTCATCAATATGAGGCTTAGGTGGTGTTTACACTGGGTCTGAACAGGCACCACTGAACACCATGAAAGTGATTCGACAGAGTGCAGCCTCTCCTCTGGTGGGCTGCCTCAGGATGATTTGAAACTGACTGTTCCCTACAGATGCCAGTGCCAAGGCTGCAACATGACGAGCCAAGGTGTGGCTGTCAACAGAGGCGGACTGAGTGCCATGGGAATAATGCTAATGACATGGCACACATCAGATACGACAACAACAAAATTCAGAAAGAATGGGAATGAGAACAGAATAACATGGGGAAGAGGTGGGGGGATGGGGGAGGGGGGGGGGGGGGTGAGGCCATGAGAAGTATGCGGTAACAATCTTACCATCCTCCTGATGGCACCGCAGATGGCGTAGGTCTTGTAGGCACCAGTCATACGGCCTGTCGACTCATCCACCTAGTAACAAACACCACCATAGCAGTCCATTCCTGGCAGACTTGCTTGTCAACTTATCCACCAAATAAAGATACCACTATATCAATCCTTTTCTAACCAAATAAAGATACAACTATATCAATCCTTTTCTAACCAAATAAAGATACCACTATATGTATCCTTTTCTAACCAAATAAAGATACCACTATATCAATCCTTTTCTCACCAAATAAAGATACCACTATATATATCCTTTTCTAACCAAATAAAGATACTACTATATCAATCCTTTTCTAACCAAATAAAGATACACTATATCAATCCTTTTCTAACCAAATAAAGATACCACTATATCAATCCTTTTCTAACCAAATAAAGATACCACTATATCAATCCTTTTCTAACCAGACAACATACCGCTATATCAATCCTTTTCTGGCCAAATAAAGATACCACAATATCAATCCATTTCTAACCAAATAAAGATACCACTACACGAATCTTTTTCTGACCAAATAAAGATACCACAATATCAATCCTTTTCTGACCAAATACAGATACCACTATATCAATCCATTTCTGACCAAATAAAGATACCACTACATGAATCCTTTTCAAACCAAATAAAGATACCACATTATCAATCCTTTTCTGACCAAATAAAGATACTACTATATCAATCCTTTTCTAACCATATAAATATACTATACCCTTTTCTAACCAAATAAAGATAACACAATATCAATCCTTTTCTAACCAAATAGAGATACCACTATATCAATCTTTTCTAACCAAATAAAGATACCACAATATCAATCCTTTTCTGACCAAATAAAGATACCACAATATCAATCCTTTTCTAACCAAATAAAGATACCACAATATCAATCCTTTTCTAACCAAATAAAGATACCACTATATCAATCTTTTTCTGTCAGACTGGCCTGTTGACTCATCCACTTAATAACAGGCGCCATAATAGCAATCCACTCTTATTCATACAAATGAAGTCATACCTGCCTTTCTTTACACAATGAATAGTTAGCAAAAAAAATAGTGATTCATTTACATTTCCTTCCTGAATATAAACTCAAGAGTGCTAGCAGATCTGACAACTCTAGTCCCCCAAAAATGTTTTACAATTTCAGAGTACTCAGCAACTTTCTGGAGTAACCACTTAAAAAAAAAAAAAAAAAAAATACAAACAGTGTAAAAGTTATCAAGCATGCTTCATAAAACCTTGAATAAAGAGTACAGGTTGTAAATGCCTGCCTTTCCATTTGTTTCAAAGTGTGGGTAGCTCTCTTTCACTTTATTAAGATGTCATCTGAAAAGTTTGTGTCACAGGATCGTAGAGGGGCAATGCCCTAGCCTAGAGCCCCTTCCTCCCTTTGTGTCCATTTTTCCTTTCTACTGCAAAATCAGCAACCACATGCTTGATGATCCCAGTGTGTTCTGCTGCACAAGAATTCACAGGTGCTTTTGTTGCTGGAAAGCATTCCCTTGCACAGTCCACCTGTATGGCATTTTGGTAAGCAGTGGTCTCGGAAATGTCATGTTCCCAATCAAGTTCAACAACGAGATTTCTTCCTTTATTCAAGACCATTCTATATCAAACATAAATGCTGATCCATGCAGCAGATTTTATGGTTGGCATGGTAAACTTCCCAAAGCAAAGGTGCAGTTTTTCTGTAATTATTCTTGAATTTTTGTTGGAATCTTGAATTTTTGTTGGAATCTGGTCACTTGTTCTAGACAGGCATATCACCGTTTTTTCTCCATGACTGCATGGATCTTTTCTTTTCAACATGATGTTGCCCTACAGTCAGAGACAAATAGACTTTCATCTGCAATTTTTTTTTTCATGACTGCATGGATCTTTTCTTTTCAACATGATGTTGCCCTGCAGTCAGAGACAAACAGGCTTTCATCTGCAATTTTTTTTTTTCCATGACTGCATGGATCTTTTCTTTTCAACATGATGTTGCCCTGCAGTCAGAGACAAACAGGCTTTCATCTGCAATTTTTTTTTTTTCCATGACTGCATGGATCTTTTCTTTTCAACATGATGTTGCCCTGCAGTCAGAGACAAACAGGCTTTCATCTGCAATTTTTTTTTTTTTCATGACTGCATGGATCTTTTCTTTTCAACATGATGTTGCCCTACAGTCAGAGACAAATAGGCTTTCATCTGCAAATTGTTTTTCCTGCAACACAAACTGTTATTGGCTGATTTTACAAAAGAATGTTTTTGGCTGGTTGCACATGTATGCAAAGCAACGGGGTTTTTTTGTTTGTTTTGAAGACATCATGTTTGTGACCTGCCTAACTTGTGGAAGCATTAAATGCTCTGCTAAAAGCAAGCATTCCTTTCACACACAAAAAACTCCAAACAAAAACACACAAAAAAAGGTAAACAAAGAAGTTATCAAAGAAACAACCAAAAACGCCTCCCTCCCAAACCTGATGACACTTAAAAAGAAAATAATAATCTTAGTGCAGAGATGCACGAGACATACTTGTTTATATACCGAAGTAATGAATGACAACTAAAAAGAAAAAAAAATGCAACACTTGAATATCTGAACAGATTACAAAAACATGTTCATATTTTTTATTCTTAACGGCAATTTCCCTTCCCTCTCTCATGCACAGATCACAGATACTGCTCACAAACAGATCACACATACATGGTGGCGTGGACTACTGTTTAACAGCGTGCCATATCAGAATATGTTGTTTGAACATAACTCAGAAATTTCCTGAAATGAACAAAATTGTGCACACTACAATTACCTCTGCAATGTTGATCTGGATGGATGCATGGTCTTTTGCTGCAATAATGTTATTGCTGGCCGAGCTGAAACATACATAAAACACAACCAAATCAGTAATACTTTAACTAGTATAAGCACTTGACAGTAAAAAAAACAACAACAAACAAACAAAAAAAAAACCCTCCATTTCAAAATTACTCTCACAGAATAATGATACATTTACCTTTTCATATTCGTCTTAATCAACTGGAATTTGGATTAACCTTCACAGCGCTTCATCATCTGTCCACCGATTTGCATTTTGTGGGTCTCACAGATCCACCTGTTAAACTGGCAGTTCAATGATCTGCTCCTATTTAATATATGGATCTCACAGAACCATACTCATTCTTGAGGCAGCACAGTTCTGTGTTCCTGCATTTAGATCATGGGCCTTTCACTTTTATGGAGTTTGCTTAATACAAATCTCCTTTCTTTTAATGTTACGTTCTTTGATTATTTTCCCATGTCACAGATAACATTCTTTCATTACAGTTTTATGAAGAACAGAATATTCATGAACAAAGAATTCTGAGATGCTTATCATGAGGCATTTATGTGGAGAGCAGAAAAAAAAAAAAAAAAAAACCTAACGAACATTACAATCAAAAATAAACATTTCTACTCTTCAGGACTGTAGTTCCTTTCTGCTATACGAATATTTGGGTTTGTTGGCTACTCTCCTCAACTTCCCTCTCTCTCTAATTTTACTTCTTTCCCCTGAAAGTAAATCAATAGATATACTATTCTGATAAACTCATATTTCGCATCAAAGCAATCAGCAATCAAATGATGACTTTATCTGCCTCATCTACATTGTAAAGTAAATTCATTGACAAACACACACACACACACACACACACACACACACACACAAAAAAAAAACCCACGCTGTGGTATCCACAAATGTAATCACGACATTTGAAAATCTTCTTCCTCTGCGTTCTCCACCCACAGGCACTACATTACTGATACACCCTTATAGGTTTTTCTCTCTTTTTTTTTTTCTTTCTTTAGCGCTGTTCCATCTTCTGTATTTACAACGTCAATGTCACTGCACCCATGCTCATTATTCCGACCCCCTGACCATGGCCACAGCCCGACCCAATCTGCTATCAACTCCATAGGCAGCCTATTTTCTTGTGGCTGACCAGAAGTTTCAGGTGAGCGTTTAGGTGTGGCGAGTCTTATGGAGGTTGGGATCAGATCTGAGTGCTTGATGGTTACTTTGTTGCTGACACATGTACTCAGTTGATTCTAATAGTATTACTTTGGCAACAGACTTTTTTTTTCCTTTCCAGGTGTGACGGTGGCCTTAGGTTTGCACAACTATGGCTTGGAAAAGTATTATGAATGATGATGGACATTACCATCCCGGGGCACTTCTGGAGTTAAAACAAAAAAACTGAACCCATTAGAACCCAATAAACAAACAAACAAACAAATACTATAGCTGTGAACAGGCCAATCAGTGCACCTTGGTTTAAAGTTAGTCATCTGTATTCCGACAAATTTTTCCATTACATTTAATTAAACTTCATCTTTTTACTGTTCTCTTAACAACTACATATTTTCTTTCATCCACTGTGGTTAGGAAAGCTACGTTTGTATCAGTCAAGAATACTTTGAATGATTTTGGCCTGTTCGAAAGAAAGTATGCATCAAAATCAGTATGAACCTTCATGCTGTTAAACTGTCATATGTCTGATCTTAGTTTACGAAAACAGAGATAACAATCACAGTTAAAACTGAGCTCACCTTCCAGTCCACCTGACTGTTACAATCTGTTTGTACATTTTTTTGACTAACCTGCCTTTAAGATGAAAATTCATGTTTTCAATTGTCTTTTCAGAAGGAATTGTGATGTGCTATTAGTCAATTTGATTTCTAAACAGCCCATGTAGTATAAATATGAACACAGAACGCGAAAGAGAGCGCAGCTGGATACTAGTTATTAAAAAAAAATGCAGTTACAGAGTAATTTTTCACCCTAGTAATTTGGGGGCAGACAGAAACAGCAGTTTATGGATTTAGAAATCATGCGTTTTGCACCGCCTTGGCTTAAGGTTGTGTCGGGCCAATTGACATCTATAGGCTAGAACACCAAGGCTACATTAAAATGTTGTTATGCTCTGCACAGTTACGTGGGGACTGTCTTCAGCCATGACAAGCTCCTAGCATAACATTATCAGTCTCCAAAATTCCCCAAAGTCGAAGTGTGGCTGCCCATGTGGCGGGGTAATCAAAAATGGTCACACACGCAATGCTCTCATCCCCAGCTGATGCATTTGTACCATAGCGTTCAAGTACTTCAGCTGTTCGGATGACCCCTGGAGTCTTTTAGCCAGGGTACGACAGCAACAACAACAACAAATGCATTTTGCAAATTATGTATACAACATGATACTAAGTGACTGGAAATGGTTTCTACCCTTTCATGCATCACATCAACTGGAAAATGTTTACTTAATATTGACCCTAATGCGATTTGAAACACCATATACTTCTGACTTGATGGAATATTCAATTTCATGACTACTCAACATCAGAAAAACAAAGTGCTCAAGCAAAGAGTGCTGAATCATGAACGCATTATTCAGGTGCAGGATTTTTTTTTCTTAATTGCAAAAGAAGTCACTTCCTGGATAAGCTTCATCATATGTGCTACTTTGCAAAAGCTGACACAATACAAGGGGAGATAAAAACAGTTTAGGGCAATTTTCCCCCCATTTAAGATCCCTACTTTCTCAGTCATCTACATTCATTTAGGTACCTACAAGCAAATTATCGTCAGTACCAATACTAAAGAATGTATCATAATTGGCAAAGTCCTAATATGTTCCAGCAGTGATAAGATTCTTTTGAAGAAACTGAAGCCGCAAGCAGAGAAGATCATTGCTGAAGAACGGGCTGAGTTTACAGCAGATCACAGTACCACCGAACAGTTTTTACATGAGGATAATGTGCCAGTGATATCATCAGCACCGGCAGGACTGTACCACAATTTTGTGGATTTCGAAAAAGCTTTCGACAGGATGTGGCATGCAGCCTTATGGGCAACTATGAGACTATATAACATCAATGCGAACCTGATCAGGACCACAAAATGCCTCTACGATAAAGCTGCCAGCACAGTCTTAACAAGTCTACACTTTGCCGATGACATTGAAAGGCTAGCAGCAGAAGAGCAGGAACTCGTCAACCAAGCACAGTGCCTTCACAAATTTATGTTCTGCAGCATACGGCTTGGAGATCAGCGCCAAAAAGACAAAACTTATGATCAACTACACCAACGGTATCAGCGCTAGCATCGACATCATGGGACAAAAACTTGACAAATAAGACCTTCAAGTACCTCGGGGCGATTGTTTCAGATGAGGGATCACAACCTGATGTGCTTTCCAGAGTTGCGCAAATAACAGCAGCACTAGTGAGACAAAGACCCATCTGGAATGACAGAAACATCACAAGTTCCAAGATAAGACTGATGCACTCCTTGGTCATTGCCATATTTCTCAATGCCTGTGAGACATGGACTTTGATACTTGAACTTGAGAAAAGGATTCAGGCATAAGAGAATAAATTAAAAAAAAAAAAGATTATTCATGTGCTTCCACAAGATCCTCAAGTGGCATCTCATACAAAGACCACATTACCTATGTAGAGCGCCGGACTCGTGATCCTGAGGTTACGGGTTTGAATTTTGGTACAGGGGGATTTTTCCCTCGGAGTTAACATTCGTTCGGACTCCATTTCCCACACAGTCCTTCGAACGAGACTATAACTCGAGGTTCCGTGTGTGAACACACGCACAACATCTTGCATGCACGTAAAATCCCATCACCAACTTTCAGAAGAGAAGGCCAGTTTGGCCGTTGGTATGGATGACACATTACACATAGCATGCACCTTCCCTGAAGTTAGAGTATGGCTGCCTTAATGGTGGGATAAAAAAAACGGTCATACACACAAAAGTGTCAGAATCTTCAACTCAATGAAGGTGGACACTCAAAGAAACAAGAAGAAGAAGAAGAACTTGGAAGTCCAGACCAGAGTAAGACATGCCACTGGACCATACGAAGACCTGTTGTCCACAGTGAAAAGGCCTAAAATGCGATGGTATGTCACGTATCAACAGGACTGCTAAAAACATTCTATAAGTATAAGAAGCAGAGAGAGGAGGCTGAAGAGGAAGACAGAGAA
This sequence comes from Conus canariensis, assembly GCA_033310375.1. Taxonomy (NCBI): domain Eukaryota; kingdom Metazoa; phylum Mollusca; class Gastropoda; order Neogastropoda; family Conidae; genus Conus; species Conus canariensis. The sequence continues at coordinate 59,338,402 of CM065726.1, forward strand.
AGATATGGAAGAATAACATCAGTGCATGGACTGGCCTCACACTCAGCTACCGAGAACCAGGAAGAGTGGAGAAGTTGGTTGCAAATTCTTTTGTGGTGCTCCAATAGTCTCCAAGACTCTGGCATAGGTGATACTGATTGGTGACAGGGGTGACTAAAGAATGACTCAGTGAAGTTATTTTGCCACCGAACGAGTGGAACATTACATGACAAACATGTCCCGTTCCGACCTCTTTGGTCTTCTACAGGCAAGAACAATAACATTCAAGGCAATGCAAACGAAGAACGAACAATCACTCAACCATTTTTCGCCCAATTTGAGTACTTAGTTCAGTGATAGTTCGTCTTTCGTTCCATTGTCTTGAACGTTGTTCGTCTTGCCTGAAGACAAATGTCAAAACGCTCGTGTTTGTCTTGTAATTTGTTTGTTCTTTTCGTTCGGCGGCAAAGACACATTTAAGTTTGTTTCGGTTTCTGCCTACAATCATCTCGCTTTGAAACAATGACTCTTTCACCTGGTTAAATTGTATCATTTATAACATGTGCTTATTTCACTCCGGCTTACCATTTCCTCGGGATGTACATGTCGACGAATTCACCAGCGTCGTTCTGCATGATGACGATTTATTTGAGCTGTCGATCGAATCCTGAAACCAAAAGAAATCAATTTTCAAAATTCAGCTGCTTGACTGTAGCATGAAAAACAAGAATTCTGCGTTTTTCTAAACACACAGGTGTCTTTGCCGACATACCTCGAGCGTGCGCTAGAAAAAGAGGAAGTGCATATGTTATCCATACGCATGCGTGCCCGATATCAAGAATCTACATACCCAAATCAAAAGGAATCTTGTTTGGAGACTACTCCACTGAATGAGTGGGTTACAATTGCTCCAAGCTGGCGAGTTTTTGCTCACTTAGGATAAGCTAAGTTTTATGTTGACGAAACGGACATTCCTGTTGACAACAGCATTGGGTTAAAAGAGTGTGAGAGGGATGGAATGACACCACATAGGCTTTTACTGAAGATCTAAATAATGTGGAATTCTTAAAGAACGTAAATCCCATCTCATTTGCGTAAACACGCCGCCAAATTTTACCGTTCGCAAAATTCGGCGAATAATCGGTGCGCCAGCAACCTTTAAGGACTAATCGTGCACCCACAGAGGTGGCAGCCAGTTAACTGCACCAGGATGACCCCGGTGACGCCCGGCCTGCATGGAGACACAGTCGAGCCATGAGGCGGCTCCGCCCGGGGATGTGCATGACCCTGGTTCTTAAAGCAGCATGTAGACAGATTACTGTCTGGAATAACATGCAGATCAACCCAGATTGAAGGGTGATGCTTTCGGTGACTGCTCCAGCCCTAAACACACGCTGTAAACAACAGAAACCAATATAATAATAACCGGTATGCCTTCTGACTGAAAAGTGGCGGACATTTTGTTCTTAAATGCAAAAAAGGCCTATCTGCCATGAAAGCAATGGCAGCTAAAGGCATTGAACAGCGCCACCTCTACTGACTGTATCACGCACTTGTACTCAGTGTGATTGATTATGGATTAGGGCTTCCAACACTGTCCAGCAGCAGTCTTCTTAAATTAGAAAGAATTGAAAATGAAGCAATGAGATTGATCTTGGGAACCACGAAGTTAAAGTATGCGATACGTGTTCGACTTTCCTTCAATGCAGGTAAGACACAATTAAAGCTAGAACAGGTGAAGGCATATTTCAGAGCACTTGAAAATCCCCAAAACCCACTTCATGCAGTAGTCAAGGAAACAAAAGGCACTCGGCTAGGACGTGGAAAATCATGGATGGGACAGGCAGAAGACAATATACAGCTTGTGTGCCAGTAAGCAGAACTAAGGAAACGAAGGAATGGGAAAAGTATCCAGACCATTTGAAACACCTCTACCAAATTGCCATCGCTCCAGAACTTGGAAGACATTGTCGAGAATGGCCAGAAGGCAAAACCAACGCAGAAATTCAGATGCATGCAGAAGACCTTGGCACAAAAGATGATATTGTAATATACACTGACGGTTCTGACACCAGAGTTAAGTCAGGCTGGGGATACACACTGAAGCAAAATGGCTGAACTATCCAGGAAGACAATGATGCGCACTGTTTAACAACTTCAGGTCCAACAACGGAGGTAGAAGCAGTGACACAAGCACTCCACTGGCTTTCATCCACAGGCCGGTTTAAAACTTAACAAGCCATGATACTGACTGACTCCATGAACTTACTTCAGAAACTGAGTGGAATGGGAAGCCCTTCCATTGGAGAGACTCAAATACATGTACTGCCCTGGATATGCTGGAGTTAAAGGAAACGAGAGAGCAGACACACTGGCTGGCAAGGCAGGATAAGAACTGGATTACAGCTTGTTTGCCGATCTGATGTGATAAGAAATCTGAGGAATCACTTATTCAAACAAGAGCAAAGCTACTATGATAATCGGAAAATAAGGCTAGCATGAGCAATAAAATGCCATCTATCAGCAGTTCAGTGTATTTGCTGAAACAAAATATTCGCTGAAAATCTTAGAATGAGGTGAAAAATGTACCATTTCCATAACTCTGCATGAAGATTTTCACCAATCTGACTTCAACAAAATTCACTTTTTCATTGAAAAGAAACTACAGAAGAACTCTGCCTCTTCGTCCTTTGTGAGTCCGTTTCAGATGTTTTCGACTGATATTAAATATGGCCTATGAAATTCCCAGCCAGTTATCGTCTGTCTTTTTGAATTGCATTTAGCGCACATTCTTCCGTTGAAAGGAGGCTACAATTCTCTACATGCGTCTTTTCTGTATGGACAGTTTATGATTTCAAGTGATTTTAGATATGCTTTTTCATTAGAGCAACAATAACACCAACAAAACAAAAACCAGTGATCGATGGACTGGGGCGAATGGGGAGACTGAGGAGGGAGGACGGGTGGGAGCGGGTAACGACGAGAATAACGGATCTCTCTCTCTCTCTCTCTCTCTCTCTCTCTCTCTGTTTGTGTTGTGTGGTTGTGTGTGTGTGTGTGTGTGTGTGTGTGTGTGTGTGTGTGTGTGCCTGTGTGTGTGTGTGGTTATGCCAATAAAATGATTGGGCGTCTTCGGAGACGCATCTTGGCAGCAGCAGCTAGATCGTCACCATCACCATCACCACCTCGTTATGTAAACATCTAAAACCTATTCAAGAACTGACATGAATCATATTTCTTCTTTCATCAAGTTTGGAAAATTTAAGGGACAGGCCATATTCCCAATCCACATCCGCCCCCCCCCTCCCCCCCCCCCCCCTCCCCCCTGCTCCTGTCCTCAAGGAGGGCCGGGGAGAGGGGATTAGAGGGGGATAAACTGAAGACATGTCTACTTTTCCCGGCCGCATCTGCCTCAGCACCCCTCCCACTCCCCCACTCATTTCCACCTCCATCGCCGTTTCTACAACACTGCAGTGATTTTGCACACGAAGCGCAATGTGTAAAATCGTTGACCTCTGTGATAAGAATAGCGGGCAGGCTTCTTTAGTTTAAACCGTCTGCAACTGTGAAAGTCAGCCATCCGTTCAATTGCGAAATGGTAATTTTGTGGATCAAAAGTCAGTATATTTTTTTACAGTTTGAAACGAATGGCTTACCAAAACGTCATTCAAGACGAGAACAATGATAATCATAATTATTGTTATACAGTTCCCCATCAGGCAGAAAACAATGCTAAGGGAAGTAAATGGAGCTTATGAGTTAATCGCATTAGCTTATAAAGGGTTGTTTCCCTTCTCTGTGGAACATTTTTACCACGCTGGGTTACAGGTTTAAAAAACAAACAAACAAACAAACAGCGGTGGGAGTAAACGGAAACTGCGCGGCACGTTGAAACAGCGGATCCCCTGAAAAATGAAGACTGGATCCTCTTTTCGGATGTACTCTATACCCACTTGTGGAACAGTTTTTTTTCAATGGGCATCTCACGATTTGTGTTGGATCTGGAGATTCAAAATCGACTTTTAGACACTGACTCTGAAAATAGCCCCGTCCAATAATAAGAAGCTCCATCTTGGTTTTTTTTTTTTTTCTTCTTTCTTTAAAGTTATTTTGCAGGGAAGACAAGATGCAAGCAAACATATAAAACAAGGTGTAAAATAACATGGGAGCACTCACTGAAGAAAGAAATAAGAATTTGAATTAAATAACATGGTAGACTAATATTTGTCCGAAATGAAAAGATGGAAATGTAATCATTAACAAAGGATAAAAATCAACAAGGATTGAACAATTACTGTAAAGAAATTTTAAGTTTTGAACACTGGATGCTGCTCCACAAATATTAAGGGCTCTCAGGTTGAGAAAACTATGCAATTATCCATGTTTTCGTAAAGGTTTTCATTGCGCCGGATATGAGAAGATAAGTGATTTGCTCGTTCTTCGTGTTCATTGTCCTGAATGTTGTCTGTTTTACCCGAAGACCTAAGAGGTCGAAACGCGTTGTGTTTTGTCTTGTAATCTGTTTGTCCACAATGTCTTGCGGAATCAACAATTCTTTTAAAAAATACATTTCAATGATACTAAAACCTGGACTCAGATGCCTTTAATTTCCAGACAGGGAGCAGAGAAAATATTAAAAATCCGTAACAGTTGAAATATATAACTTTAAAAGACAGAATTGAGTGTAAGGGGAAGAGGAACATCAGTAATTATAAAATCATTTACATATATAAAAATGTACTTCATTATCATACCCTTATCAAGCTTCAAATTTGATATTTTCTTAACGTGACTTTTAATCGTTGTTGACTTCCATCATCATTAATTGACTCCCAGAAGCTGTACCTTTTGTTTTCATTAAAAAAATTTTTAGTCTACCTTTATATTTTATTCTAGAAAACTTTTGGTTTACCATTTAATTCGAAATTGTTATTTCTCCCACACCCGAAAGTTCCCTTTTTTTTTTTTTTTTTTAAAGAGACACTTTTCATTCATGCAGGAGGATCTGCTCGGTTTTCTTGACTTTCATTTTCACTCATTTGGAAGTGCTTCATATCTGTCGGTAACCAGGATCCAACAGCAAACCTGATGAGCTGTTCAAAGCGCGAAACAGCAACTGCTTGCAGGTCCTGCTCACTTCCACGGTAGAGGAACAGTGACACTGACTGAGCACTTCCTGGAGATGGATTACTTCCTATGCCCCCTAACCTTTGAACGAAAGTCTGCCATCTATCTATCTTTCCATCTATCAATATAATACATATTATAATCCGCGTATACACTTTCTCCCTCCTTCTTTCTTTTCTATCTTTATTTCTTTTTCTTCGTTTCTGTTTTAGAGAGCTTCAAATCATGTCTTTGCTGACTTCTTGATTCTCAGATTCCAGTCGTCCATCGTCATGTGACGATGGATCGATTTTTTACTTAATATGGAAATACTTGTAGGTATCAATTTTATTATATAATCTGATCTGCTTAAATATTTTCAAATACACCCTTGGTGGTTCTTATGACTGAAGTAGCGTGCACGCACGCGCGCGCGCGCGCGCGCACACACACACACACACACACACACACACACACACACACACACACACACACACATACACACACACACACACACACACACAACACACACACACACACACACACACACACACACACCATATTGCCACTACTACCACCACTCGCGTCTCCCCTCCCCTTCCCCCAAACACAACTCAGGTACGCAGTGTCACACACTGATTTGAATCAGTTTATTGTATACAAAACTACATGATATGTTCAAACACAAAGGCTTTGTCGAAATGACATTGAATGCACCATTTTCAGGTACCCCTATTTCTCGTGAAATAAACTCTTGTAACATTTCCAGACCATTGGCTTCTACAATAAATAATGAAGTAATAAAGTAACAAAAGAGCAGAATACACTCAACATATCATTTGAACATAGAATATAGCAAAAACAAAGGACCCACAGATGTGTGATAAGCGCACTGTACAAACTACAACATACACATGGTTCAATTTGACAAAACTTTTCACTTCTATCGGAGCATGGAGACTTGCAACTATAGCAACTTCTCAACGCGTTAGAATGTTTTTGAAACAAAGGAAATAAATGGCATAAATCTGAACAATGGTAGTAATAATCATGCTGCTCGAAATATGATAAAACACTCGAACTTTCTTTGTCGTTGCCAAAAATGAACAGGATAAAAAAGTGGAGAAATTTAAAAATTGTTAAAAAGTGGAGAAATACATTGTTAAAAAGTGGAGAAATACATTGTTAAAAAGTGGAGAAATACATTGTTAAAAAGTGGAGAAATACATTGTTAAAAAGTGGAGAAATACATTGTTAAAAAGTGGAGAAACATATTGTTCAGGCACATTCCGTTCATATTTCTCCATATTTTGGACATTCCATTATCCATTTTACAGCAAAAAATTCAGACCTTCATCAACACCTGTCTGAGGCGCATCTTCAAAATCAGATGGCCAGAGAAGATCAACAATGAAGATCTATGGAAGCAAGCAGAACAGGAACCAGTGGCCAAGCCGATTCTGTAGAGGAAGTGGGGCTGGATTGGACACACTCTCAGGAAGCCAGCATCCAGCACCACACGCCAAGCCCTGACATGGAACCCGCAGGGGAAAAGGAAGAGAGGCCGACCTCGCAGCAGCTGGAGGCGAGACACTGAGGCAGAGATAAAGAGGCAGGGGACCAACTGGACAGGCATTCAGCGAGCAGCCCAGAACCGAGTGCGATGGCGGAGCGTTGTCGATGGCCTATGCTCACCCCTGAGCTATGGGCCTAAGTAAGTAAGTATTATCCATTTACCGCCCCCCTCCCCTTCCTCCCTCCACATGCTGGCAAATGGCATTTTTTACTGACACTTACCACGTCTTTCCAATGATCTGAATTCAGATCAATGCATAGTACATGTGCTGACATTTGCGAAATATACATCTGTCTGCGACAAATGTGTGTAGTCTATAAGTAAAACGAAAAGCTTTTAACTCTCCTGAAAATCCTATTTCTAACACTCTCTCAAAATAATTTCCTTAAAATTGTTGTTGATATCTTCTTTGGAAAAAAAATGTCTCTCGAGGTACAACTAATAATCACTAAAACTGTCACATCATGTCTGCGAAAATATCTTATACGACGATGAACACATTTGGGAAAAAAAAAAAAAAAAAAAAAAAAAAAAACTCTTAAGAAATTTTACACCTTGAGTATCAATTGACATGTTACACATAATTTATTGGACAATTGTCTGTTACTTACCAAAACCAAATGAAAGCCCGACTGTTCTCATCTTGGTTTATAGATGGGAAATTCCACCTCCGCCATACATTATCGGACATTGTACAACTGTTTAGTGTAAAGTAAGCGCTCGCATGCATATGTCACACACACACACACACACACACACACACACACACACACACACACACACAACACACACATACACACACACATACACACACAACAACACACACACACACACACACACACACCACACACACACACACACACACACACACACACACGCACACATACACACACACACACCTGGACTGCGCGCCGGAACGCATGAAATGGCAATATTTATGGCCCCAAATGAAATTTCAAATACCAATAAACATGTTCTGCAAAAATTCACTCTTCTTTTTAAACATGTCTCTTTCCTTTCCTCTTCCACCGTCATCTCCCCCCAACACCTCCCCCACCCCACCCCGTTTCTCTTTATGTGTCTCGATTCATTAATTCAAATGAACGTGAATCGTTTCTCCGAGTAAACACACGTGAAGCACATTCAATTTTGCCGTGCATGCCAATGGCAAGCCGGCTTCGGTTTCATTAACCATTCAGCAAACCATCAGCTTTCAGGCTGGCTTAATGAAAGGGATATTTATCACTTACCCTGATCAGCATTGAGTATGAATGATAGTTGGGCTAACGAAGCTGGTTCATTGGTGTCAATACATCCACCCCGTAGGAGGTATGCACAAAAGCTAAACCCCAAGAAAGCTAGTCAGGGTGACGACGCCACGACCGAGACGTCAGCAAAAAAAAAAAAAAAAAAAAAAGCCTAGACGAACTTAAGCTTAGTTACGCTAAAAAAGAAAAGAAAAGAAAAAAAAAAAAAAAAAAAAGAAGAAGAATCAGGTCCACGGTCAGTCACTTGCACAAACCGGGCAAAGCCGTGGCACAACGACTGGACACGGGTCAAGCGCGTGACTTCCTCCTCCTGCACGTGTTGAGGGCCAGGAAGAACAGCTCGAAGAGTTCCAGCAGCCCCAGAGCCGTCACCCCGATCCACAGGCCCAGGGTTCCGCCAATGTCCGACAGGAAGCGCTCCGTCTGTGAGCAGGGAACCGTCAGACCAGTCAGGGTGGTGACGTCATATCCCAAACCACTTCCGCTCCTTTTCCGGAGCTAACAGTATCCTGTCTGCTCGATAGTGCCCTATACAGTATTCTTGGCTTGTTTTTATCCTATCACGGCACCAAAAGAACAAAAAAGAAAAGAAAAGAAAAGAAAGAAAAAGAAAAAAACAAAAAATGAAGGAAGAAAAAAAAAAGAAAAAAAAAAAAGAAAAAAAAAAGAAAAAAGGAAAAAGAAAAAAGAAAGAAAAAAAAAGACAAAAAGAAAGAAAAATGAAAAAAAAAAAGAAAGAAAAACAGAAACAAAGAAAGAAAAAAAAGAAAAAAAGAACAAAGAAATTCAAAATCGTTTGGAGAGCGTTCGTTAAGGCTTGCCGCCCCATCAATTTGGAACTCTCTGCCTCCCACCCTACGAAACCAGCCCACCTTGTCCGTTTTCAAAGCGCAGCTAAAAACCTTACCTTTTAAAGCCAAGCATTTTGAACAATGCTGTACGTACGTTGTGTGTACACAATAATTCCTTTAGTAAGACAGCTGTTGTATGTGAATGAATGAAGGTCTGAATGGTGTATGAAAGCGCAGTGAGTAGTTTTCAAGTAGAACTAAGCTATATAAATACTTAATGTTATTATTGTTACGATATTATCATTATTATTATTTCTATGGTGATGATGATGAGATGATGATGATGGTGTGATGATGATGATGATGATGATGATAATCATCATCATCATCCTCATCATCATCACCATCATTATCATCATCACCATCATCATCATCACCATCATATCATCATCATCATCCTCATCATCATTATCACCACCACCATAGTGATTGTTGTTGCTATCACTATTATCATTATCATTATTGTTGCTGTTGTTGTTCTTATTATCAACTCTATCCCGTTCCACGGTATCCTGTTATCTCACACGGTTATGTCCTACAGAACCATACCTGAGAGTATCCTAACCCACACCATCTTGTCCTATAGTATTCTATCCTAGAGAATCCTACTACGCGCTGTTCTTTCCCATGATATCCTGTTCCACCAATGCTATCCTATTCAACACGGCATGTCCCACAGAATCCTATCTTAATGTATCCTGTCCCAGGCTGTCCTATTCAACACGACATGCCCTACACAATACTATCTTAATGTATTCTATTACACGCTATCCTAATCAACACGG
>CM065726.1:59365466-59375466 GCA_033310375.1 Conus canariensis
AGAAATTATGGGACGGACAAAGTGAGTGTCGCCACGACTCATTGAGGCGAAGCGCTGACAACCGATGCACTTCACTGACCATCAAGACTCATTGAGGCGAAGCGCTGACAAATGATACACTTCACTGACCATCATGACTTAGTGATCTTTCACAGCGAGCTGCCTACCTGGCTCTTGTCACGACCTCAGTGTGTTCGTGGCTCAGAATACTAACTCTGGAGCAGTGGGGTTGTTTTTTTCTGCCTTCTTTTTGTGACAAATGATATATATATATATGATAGTATTTTACTGATAAAAATCTTGGTGTCGTCCGTGTTGTGTCTCACAAGGTGACTGAACGTGAGAGTTAGTTGAGTGAAGAAGTGAGTGAAACAGTGAGCGACTGTGTGTGTGTGTGTGTGTGTGTGTGTGTGTGTGTGTGAGTGGTGTGTGTGTGTGTGTGTGTGTGTGTGTGTGTGTGTGTGTGTGTGTGTGTGTGTTTGCTTGTGTGTAATAGATTTATAAATACACCGACAGACAGAGTGACACAGACAGTTAGGCAAACTTAAAGAAACGGTAACTGAGTTTTGTGACAGGGTGAAGACGATTGAAGAGGGAAAATTCACTGAGCCCATGATAAACGTGGTGAAAAATTTGCAACAGGAAAACCAGTCTGCGGAGAGTAACATTCTTAAAAAGGATGACGTAGAGAAGCTTGTTGCCATTAAAACCAAGGAGCAGGTAGCTGAAGCAAGAGTACAAGGCTCGGAGGCAGACCAACTTGTTGATCTTTAAGATGCCAGAAAGCACAGTTCAGACTGCTGATGGAAGGAAGGAGGAGGACACAGACAAGGTTAAGAAGATTCTTAGTGAAATTAACCAACCTCATCAGCCAGTTGATATCCGAAGACTGGGAATTCTGCCACGAGCAAAACACAGAACAAAATCAGACCTGTAAGAATATCCTTCGAAAATCAGTCTGCCAGGGATGAAACGCTAAAGGCATTCATTAAAACAAGAAAGGAAGGAGGACTGGATTCGGAGTCGGAAGGCAGGGACACCAGGTTGTGTACAAAGGTCTCAGTGAGAAAAGACATGACCCCATCTGAGAGAAAACAGGATGAAGACCTGTATAAAGAAATGAAGAAGAAACGGGAAGACTCCAAGGCTTCGGGGGACGAACAAGCGAGATGGGTGAGAAGAAACGGACAGATCGTCAACATAGGGAAGTACCCTCACAGACCAACGGTAGACAAGAAAGAAGTTTGAAGAAAACAACATCATCAGATGTACATAATTTTAAACTTTCTACTAGTCATGTGAAAAAAGACAGAATTATTTCCTCTTCTAGTCATTTGGTGAATGATAAAACATCTTGTGTTTGTTTGTATACCAACTCCGATTCCTTATTAAACAAAAGAGCAGAACTACAAGCAATGATAGAATTACATGAACCAGATGTCATAGCTATCACAGAAGTGAAACCGAAGACCTGTCGTTATGCAGTACAAGAGTCAGAGATAGCCATCTTTGGATACGATCTTTTTCACAATCTTGAGAAGAACGGCAGGGGAGTAGCACTCTATGTCAAAAGTAGCATGAACCCGTCGTTGTGTGAAGATCTGTACTCCGATTTCCAGGAGTCAATTTTTATTGAATGTCAACTGCAGAGAGGAGAATCACTGACCCTGGGCGTGGTGTATAGAAGCCCCAGTAGTACTGTTGAAAATTCAGGCAAATTGAATGACCTGATAGCAAAGGCAGCAGCACCCAAATCTGGGAATCTACTCATCTTGGGTGATTTTAACTATCCAGAGATTGAATGGAACAAAGAAACATGTAGATCAGGAGTAGGACATCCAGCCTCCCAGTTCTTGAAGACCTGCAAGGATTCATATCTGATTCAGCACCAGAGGGAACCTACCCGCATCAGAGAGGGACAAGCACCTAGCCTTGTGGACCTAGTACTGACAAACAGAATGACACAATTAGTGAATTAAACACGTATGCTGGCTTAGGGAAAAGTGACCATGTGACTCTGCTCATACACCTGGCATATAGTGGTAAGGAAGACTCGAAAGAGGTTATACACAACTACTCAAAAGCAGATTTTGGTGCAATTGGGAAACAGTTAGGAGATGTCGATTGGGACAAAGAGTTAAGTAGCCTGAACGTTAACGAGATGTGGACCAGAATCAAAGATGAGATCAATTCAGCAATAGCAGCACATGTTCCAAAGACAAAATTCTCTGGCAAACGATTTAAGAAATGGATGGATAAGGGAACCCTAACATCGGTGAGGAAAAAGCACAAGCTATTCCGCCGTTGGCAGGAGACTAGGGATGGAAAGGAATATCAACTGTATGCCAAAGCAAGGAACAAATCTAAGAAAGAATGTCAGAAGGCACAACGTCGAATGGAGCAAGTAGTAGCTGCACAAGCAAAACAAAATCCAAAGGCTTTCTGGTCATACGTAAGCAGTAAAACCAAGACAAGGAGTGGTGTAGCAGACCTGAAGAAAGAGGATGGCAGCAAATCAAAGTCGGACCAAGAGAAAGCTGAGATTTTGAATGCATTCTTTCATAGCGTCTTTACTGTAGAAGAGGATGGGGACCTGCCGGAACCACAGGAATGCAGTTACGATGAAGAACTAAGTGACTTCGAGATCGATACTGAGAAAGTCAGAAAACTTTTAGCAGACTTAAACACTAGTAAGGCTTCGGGACCGGATGGGCTAAACCCAATGCTTTTGTCCAAGACTGCAGATGTTCTTGCCACCCCAGTGGCCATGTTGTTCAGAAAATCCTTGAAAGAAGGAAAAATCCCAGAAGACTGGCGTTTGGCACGGGTCACACCTATCTTCAAGAAAGGCAGCAAAATGCTAGCTAATAACTATAGGCCAGTAAGCCTTACATGCATCCTCTGCAAAGTAATGGAAAAATTAGTAAGGGAACAAATTGTCAAACACCTAGAAGAAAACAACCTTGTCAGTGAGAAACAACATGGGTTTGTAAAGGGGAGGTCGTGCATCACTCAGCTTCTCGATGTTTTGGACACATGGACTAAGGTCTTAGACGATGGAGGCTCAGTCGACATTGTTTACATGGACTTCCAGAAAGCATTTGATAGCGTTCCACACAGACGACTTGCTTTGAAAGTTCAGGCACATGGTATCAAAGGGAAGATATTACTTTGGATACAGGACTTCCTACACAACAGGCGTCAGCGGGTTGTCGTCAACGGAGCACAGTCACAAGAAGCCAATGTCTCGAGTGGGATTCCCCAGGGTAGTGTTCTAGGACCTATTTTGTTTGCGCTGTATATTAACGATCTGCCGAATCTCATTCATAACACTATACACCTTTTCGCAGATGACACTAAGGTTTTTGCACGAAGTGATGATGAAGGAGCTACGCATGTTTTACAGGAAGATCTAAACAGGCTGCAATCTTGGTCAAGACAATGGCTGCTGAAGTTCCACCCTGAAAAATGCCATGTCCTGAAACTGGGGAACAAGAAGTCAGATGCTGTGTACCACATGACCGAAGTAAACATCGAAGGTGAGACATGTACCACAACTCTGTCTGAAAGCGAAGTTGAGAAGGACCTTGGGGTTTACATTGACAACAAACTGAATTTCAGAGAACATGTGGCCAAGGCAAATGCTAAAGCAAATAGAGTTGTTGGTATCATCCATCGCTCCTTTGACTTCCTGACTGAAGGTACATTCCTACAACTGTACAAGTCTCTTGTACGACCAGTACTAGAGTATGGACATTCTGTCTGGCAACCCTACCACAAAACACTGTGCCAGGATGCAGAAGATGTTCAGCGCAGAGCAACTAAACTTTTAGCATCTCTCAAAGATAAACAATATCCTGAGCGTCTTTATACTCTCAAACTTCCAAGCCTTGAGCACAGAAGAAAAAGGGGTGACATGATAGACTTGTACAAGTTTATACATGGCATTTACCGGAGTGATAAACCACGGTTTGAACTGTTTACCAATAGGGACAGCAGAGGACACTCCTTGAAACTATCCAAAGTTCATCACAGACTGAATATCAGAGGAAACTACTTCTCTCTTCGTGTGATTGATGTTTGGAATGGTCTTCCTGACTCCGTAGTAACAGCCCCTACAATCAACATCTTCAAATCACGGTTAGACACTCATTGGCAGGAACTTCCGACAAAATATAATCCGGAATGCTATCAACATAGATAGTCTCAGTCGTGACTCTCTTCCTTCCACGCATGCGGTGTTTTTCATCTCAATGTTATACTTAGAATGGTGAACAGGCCTCTTAAGGCCTCTAGCACCTACAAGTTCAAGTTCAAGTTCAAATGCATGGTCAGACTGATAATAAAACGAAAAAGAAGAGCAAAGAGAATGATAAGATGATAATGATGATGATGATGATGATGATGATGACGATGATAATGATGATGACGATGATGATGATTATGATGATAATGATGAAAAACAAAATGAAAGAAAATTAACAATAACGTATATCCGACATTTCAAAGTGCAGATTCTTTTCAGAGATAGATAGAGAGATAGATAGATAGATAGATAGATAGAGAGAGAGAGAGAGAGAGAGAGAGAGAGAGAGAGAGAGAGTTCACTACTTTTACTGAAAGGAAAAAGAAAAAAATGTTATTTGGAATTCCTGGTTCTTATTGCTTTCTAAGTAACACACACACACACACACACACACACACACACACACACACACACACACACACACACACACGCAATAAGGAAAAAAGTTGAATAGACCCAAAAGTAATCCCCCATCATCCTACCCACTATCTCCCGAGCCCTTCACCACTCCCCACCTCTGACGACCACCCGTCTTTTCTGCCCCCCCACCCCCCCCCCCCCCACCCCCGCCCCATCTCTTCCAAAAGAAGAAGAAGAAGAAGAACTATACAGGTATGAAACCAAAATAAGAAACAGACCGTCAGACTACACACACACACACACACACACACACACACACACACACACTGACGACGACAAAAACGGGAAGACGGGACGAACTCACCTGAACGAACAAGGGCGTCCAAAGAGATAACAGTCGATGACCATGTCGTCCAACTGGTGGCCCACGTATCTTCTCGTCTCCCTAGGACCACAGTGAAAGAATGTTCCGGTAAGAAGTTTAATTTCGTGTCTTACTCTCTTACTCTGTTTGTCTGTGTTCTTGGCGGTAACTTACCCCCTCTCTTTCTAAATTTTTGCTTCATTTTCTGCCCTCAGTCACTCCGTTTTGAAACTTTCCGGTAATAAGTCATTGCAGTCCATCCAGCGAGTCTTTCCATGTTGGTCAACCGTGGTCGAAAGAGAATGAGGATCACAGGATCACAGTTTTTGACTCAAGGACTATTCATCCATCCATCACCAACCAAGCAACTGATCAATAAATCCTTTGATAAAACAAGTATTTATCGCCTCTCTTCAGTCATACGGAGTCACGTGAGTATCAGCGCGTACGCCAGCCAAGAATAGCCAGTTGGTTTTCTACGTAAGTCTAGTTTAATTTTTCAATTATTCCCCACCTCCCATGCACGTAACCCAACCCTCCCCCCCCCCCCCCCCCCCCCCCCCCACCTAACCCTCCTCCACTGTTCGCTACCAGCCAACTGAGTATCCCACCTACCCACCAGTCACGCGCGCTCACCAAAGGGGCCATACCCCTTCTCACCAGCTGCACCCCTAGACACTAGGCCTTGCCAACACGACCCACGAGCTACTCGCTCAGTCACGGTCGGTCAACTCATTATTCCCAGGTGAGGAGCACTTGGCCAGTGTGACTGGCCAGGCGCTACAAAGTGATAATTGGTCAGCAGGCAAACAAACGATTCGCCAGGAAGTTTAAAGACTTCACTAAGCAAGCGCGCGCGCACACAGAGAGAGAGAGAGAGAGAGAGAGAGAGAGAGAGAGAGAGAGCATGTGCGTGCATGTGTGTGTGTGTGTGTGTGTGTGTGTGTGGAGAAAGAGAGAGACAGACAAACGGACGGACACAGACAGACAGAGACAGACAGCCAGCCAGCCAGACAGACAGAGAGAGGGAGTGTTAAAAAAAGCTTTGTCTCTGATTCATCTTCTTCACGCCTAAAAATGCGCTGGTTTCCATAGAAACAGGACACACGTTGTCTTCACGGGCCAGAAATGGACATCTTTTCAACTGATGCAGGCCTGCCGCCGTTATTTTTCTCCCCTGCCTGCAAACAGAGGTGACGGTGGTGATTTCCAACCACTCGTGAAAGTCATGTTTTCCTATTCGGCTTGAAAAAAAAAAAACCCTCCCTTTCCGCCCCGCAGTTAATCGGTACCTGATTCAGTTCAGAGAAGGTGAAAGGCGGCGGAAAGAGGGGGATAGGCTCCGCCTTCCAGCATGCTGTGCCCTAGACACGGTGAATCCTCTGACAGTTTATCGCCCGTACGACCAAAAAAAGACCATGGTGGACTTTTCATACGTGGCAGACTGGTTGGTAGGCCGAATGATCTGAATCGTGCCCCTGTGGAGGCCTACAGCTCTCACACACACAAAAATCTTAAATAAATGTTGTTAGCGACCCGCCAAGAAACACGTGGGACAAACGAGTCACAAGACAAAACATGACGCGTTTCGACCTCCAAGGTCTTCTTCAGACAAGATACAAACAAATAGGACAACGAAAATGAACGAGCAATCACTTATCTTCTTCAATCACTTCAGCGCAATGTAGGCGTTGAATCAGATCAGGCGCTGAAGCAGTATTTTAATGATATTTTCAGAGTTCCATCCTCCTTCATCATCACCCTTTGTGTGTGTGTGTGTGTGTGTGTGTGTGTGTGTGTGTGTGTGTTGAATAATTTTTACATCCCTCCTAATGACAGCTGCAGCCTCTTCAGTACAACTGTCAAATATTCACACTGTTGAGCGTGCGCTCTGATTAACAGGGGCAAGATAAACCAAGTAACCAACCACGCTTACACATCTTCCATCATCTCATCCACCTCCATCCCGTCCACTCTCCGAAATGCTCACCCACTCGATCGCTTCAACTCGTCAATCATACACACTAAGCACCAAAAAAAAAAAAAAAAAAAAAAAAAATTGAAATCATGTCACCAGATCGCCAAACAAATAGATGATAGAAATGACAATGCGGGTAAAACGCCGTTTCCATGTTGAGAACTTCTCCTCGCAATACAAATGGGCATGACAAAAGCAAAAAAAAAAAGAAAAAAAAAAAGAAAGAAGAACAGTTGTGTTTGTTCGCAATCTTTCTTTGCACAGCATGTAAGCCTTCAAGTCGAAACGCGTTGCTTCTGTATCGTCCTTCATTCGTTCCATTTGTTTGGTTAGGTCTAGTATACCAACTCACGTTCTCTTACTTCAATTTCCGCCTACAGTCACCCGCATTCAACACTGGCAGCCAACCAACCAATCTTCCAACCAGCCAGCCAATCCTCCTACCAGCCAACCAATCCTCCTACCAGCCAACCAATCCTCCAACCAACCAACCAATCCTCCAACCAGCCAACCAATCCTCCTACCAGCCAACCAATCCTCCAACCAGCCAACCAATCCTCCAACCAACCAACCAATCATCCAACCAGCCAACCAATCCTCCTACCAGCCAACCAATACTCCTGCCAGCCAGCCAATCCTCCTACCAGCCAACCAATACTCCTACAAGCCAACCAATCCTCCTACCAGCCAACCAATACTCCTGCCAGCCAACCAATCCTCCTACCAGCCAACCAATCCCCCAACCAACCAACCAATCCTCCTACCACACAACCAATACTCATACAAGCCAACCAATCCTCCTACCAGCCAACCAATACTCCTACAAGCCAACCAATCCTCCTACCAGCCAACCAATCCTCCAACCAACCAACCAATCCTCCTACCAGCCAACCAATCCTCCTACAAGCCAACCAATCCTTCTACCAGCCAACCAATCCCCCAACCAACCAACCAATCCTCCAACCAGCCAACCAATCCTCCTACCAACCAACTAATCCTCCAACCAGCCAACCAGTCCTCCAACCAGCCAAAGGAATGTAGGAGCTAGCCAAACCTGTCCTCGCTGCCCAGGAAGAGGGCAATGTTCTCCCGTCTCTCGGCGAAGTCATCCAGATCCTCCTCGAAGAGAAAGTCGTCTTCACAGTCGTCGCAATAGTAATCGAAGGCATCCAAATCCAGCACAGTAAAATTCTCCCCGGCGCAATCCTGACGCAGACATCGACCTCAGTTATCGTCGTGCTCGTGATCCCCTCTTCATTCATTCATTCATTCGTTCGTTCATTCATTCATTCATTCGTTCGCTCTTTCATCTGTGATTCCAAGGACACACCTCATGCGCGCGCGTTTGAGTGTGTGTATGTGTGTGTGTGTGTGTGTGTGTGTGTGTGTGTGTGTGTGTGTGTGTGTGTGTGTGTGTGTGTGTTGTGTGAGTGTTGTGTGTGTAGTAGTAGTAGTAGTAGTAGTAGTAGTAGTAGTAGTAGTGGTAGTAGTACTTTCATTTTACGGCTTTTCACAAAATTATGTAATATTAGACGAGAGAGAGAGAGAGAGAGAGAGAGAGAGAGAGAGAGAGAGAGAGAGAGAGAGAGAGAGAGAGATGATCCTCTTCCTCCTCCTCCTCATTAGTATTATCTTTCTTTCTTTGTTATTTGTTTTTTTGTTTTGTTGTTTTTTGTTGGGTTTTTTTCACACCAGAGCCGCCACTCTCGCCAGATCATCCCCCACCACCTTCCTCATCCTGGTACCTCACTGCGGAGGTGGTCTGGGATCTTGAAGAGGCTCTGGAGCGGGCAGGAGAGGTTGTTGGCGAAGGACCGGCGCACAGGGTTCACGTTGCACAGGGTCAGGGCGGGCAGGGGCAGGGGGCTGAACTTCAGCTCCACCACCGTCTTGGTGGGGAACGAGAAGAACTCCTGCACACGAAACAGACCGACATACAAGTAAACACGCAACGCAGAGTGCAGTACGGCGCTCGTTTAATTAAAGCACAGCACACACTAAAATAGAAAAGGGAATTTTCGACGAGTTCGTCGTCTTTAGGTGTCACAAAACCTCTGACAGAGAAACATGCACGAAACAATTCTCGCAACCTCGCAGCGTGAGAAATGACCAACAGCTATTATTAATACTGCTACTACTGCTGCTTCTGCTTCTGCTGATAAGACTGCCGCTGATGACCATGCTGCTACTACAACTGCTACAACAACAACAGTAACAACTACTACTATTACCACCACCACCAACACCACCACCACCACCATTACCACCGCTGCTGCTGCTACTACTATTACTACTACTACTACTATCATCAGCACGCATGCTGCCGCTACTGCTACCATTACGGATGCTGCTGCTGCTGTTGCTACCACCAGCATCACCACCTTCCACCCCAACCACCAATACCACCACCATCACACAACTGTTGCTGAACAGCCACCACCCCCACTACTACTGTCCTTACTGCTATACTACTACTGTACCTCAAACAGTTTAACCAGCTGAAACATCATAAATCCGCAGGCCACCAAGAAACCCAGTATCCACAGCACCTGTATAACACACACACACACACACACACACACACACACACACACACACACACACACACACACACGCATGCATGCATACACACAAACACATTCTTAATCACACATGCACACACACATACATAATACAAATACAGGCATCCACACACACACACACACACACACACACACACACACACACACAGATACACACACACACACACACATACACACACACACATCGCGTACGCGCACTCAAACACATGCGCTCGATGCGTGCGGACACGTAGAGACACGCGCATAAGAGAGGAGAGAGAGAGAGAGAGAGAGAGAGAGAGAGAGAGAGAGAGAGAGAGAGAGAGAGAAAGGGGGGGGGGGGGGCGGCGGAGGAGATAGAATTGGTGACATCACGACTTTTCACACAAATTGTTCGTTCAAACTGAAAACCAATGCCCCCCAAATTTGCT
>CM065726.1:59380466-59385466 GCA_033310375.1 Conus canariensis
GCACAACACACACACACACACACGCGCGCGCACGCACACACGCACGTACACACACACACACACACACACACACACACACACACACACACACACACAAAGAGACAGAGAGAGGCAGAGAGAGAAAGAGAGGCAGACAGTGAGACAGACAGACAGACAGACAGAGGCACAGATAGAGAGAGACAGAGAGAGAGAGAGACAGACACACAGACAAAGACAGACAGAGAGAGAGAGAAACAGAGACAGAGACAGAGAGGCAAAGATAGAGCCAGAGAGAGTCAGAGGTGCGAGTCAGGGAGAAAGGGTTGGTGTGGGGGAAAAGGGGGGGGGGGGGGGGGGGGGAGGGAGGGGCTCAATGTAGACAGAAGGGGAGGAAGCGTTTTTTTTTTTTAATTTTTGTTTTAAAGAAAAAAAAAAAAACTCTCATATTATAGGCATTTAGCGCGGAGGCAAGGCACGGGGATGGGGGGTGAGGGGTGGGGGGAGGGGCTCAGCATAGAACAGCAAGGTCAGGGTCCCGTTAGGGTCCCTGCACACAGGCCAATTCACACACACACACACACACACACACACACACACACACACACACACACACACACACACACATCGACTTACATTCAGAGCACGGCCGTCCGACTGCAGAGAATAAGGGTGGAAGGGGTTAAACGCACGTGGCCCCCCCACATCCCTGTTGGGCCAGCCCCGGTAGATGTGGTGGTCGTCTCCGGGGAAACTCATCTCCTGGGCTGGAAAACAGAAAGAACAAATAAATACCTCTTCATTTCAACATTAAAAAAAAAAAAGAAAGAAAAAGGAAAAAAAGAAAAGAGACAACAGCCACCTACCCACTGAATGTGTCTCAGTATATCTGAATTTTCCCCTTTGACTCACAAGAGTTTCCGTGGTGGTCCGTGTGGTGTGTGTGTGTGTGTGTGTGTGTGTGTGTGTGTGTGTGTGTGGTGTGTGTGCGTGTGTGTGTGTGTGTGTAGTGTGCGTGCATGCGTGCGTGTGTGTTTCAGTGTGTGTGTGTGTGTGTGTGTGTGTGTGTGTGTGTGTGTGTGTGTGTGTGTGTGTGTGAGAGAGAGAGAGAGAGGGAGCACGTAGTGATTTTTAACATCGGGTTTCTTGTTGGAAATTAAAACTTTAACAAACGAAAACTTGGCCGAATTATATACATTGATGAGAAATTTCCCGCCTTTCCTTACATAAAACTGTCAAAGGTAAAGTCATGAATTTGTGATTAACGTTTCCAGCAATAGTTATAATATTATAGCCTTATAACTGTGATAATCCACATTTACTCATGTATGCACTGATAAAAAGTGCGCTGAGTTATGATGTAGGCAACTGTTATTACAAATAAGAATTGCCATTTAACCGGGATCACACCATTACATGCTGTTTTATGGAAGAAAAGATCCAGGTATAAATAAATATAGAATAATCAATATAGAACCAAAAAATTAGCTTCACACACACCGCGCGCGCGCGCGGTTCACACTCACACTTATATAGATATATGCACAACCACTCACTTCAAGACATGCCCATTTAAAAACAGTACATAGACAGTGACATTCACAGTGATCACAGAGAAAAATTCTGGATTCGTAAGCTACAAAGCATTCACAGGCCTGAACACACATGACTGATCATTGCTTACACGTACTGAGTCCCCTTGCATTTGATGGCCACTTTGTTGTTCCCTCTGGTACAACAACCATGATGATCCCCCGAAACAGAGAGAGGAGAGAGAGAGAGAGAGAGAAATAAGACACAACGAATTTGTCACATTCAGTGTATTAAAAAAAAGTAAAAGAACATTAAGCAGCAAATAAAACAATTTTACTTATTTCATCAAAAACGGATCTTTACAAATCATAGAAGAAAAAAAAAAAAAACACGAGAGGAATGCATGGTATCTTTTTCAGTTTAACGTTGTAGCCAAACAGATTTAATCAGAGACAAAACATGGAAGTAGTCTTTTTCACATAATCATATAATTTTAAAGAATCTCTTTATTAATCCGCACAGAAAGAAAACGTATTTTGTCAACTATTTCATGCTGATCACTGTGCATGCATTTAGGGGAGGCAATCAGCTTTATGAACGGGGATGGAGACGGAAGTCTTCGTCATCATGAACTACATGGCTCAGATCTAACAATGCATCACTGATATTAAAAAGAAAGGAGAAAAAAAAAAGAAGAAAAAAAAAGAGAACAGAAACAAGATGCAAAGCATGTAAACGTACTCCCAGTTTATCTTCCTGAAAAACGTCACAATCAAACATGCGTCATAATGTATTTGACGTCACAATCAAACATGCGTCCTAATGTATTTCGTCACTGAGATATTCCATAAAGATAAAAAAAAAAAAACCGTTTTGGGCCGTTATAGCCGTTAGTAAGGGCTATTCTGGTAAAATAACACATCGGGCATCATCCGTGACCCATAATGAACATACCTACAAATTTTCAGAAAGATCGGCCCAGAAGGTTTGTCTGGAGCGAGTGGAACACATTTTGACCGCGGACAGACAGACACACTTACAGACAGACAGACAGCATTTCTTCATTCCCATTGTAAAATACTCCCTGTCCTATAAGAAATGGGAGTACAAAAAGCACAGTCTCCATTACAGTGGTACGTACGAGTCTGATTCGAGCAGACTAATTCGAGATATTCGTCAAACTCATCCGGTGTCGCCAAAACGATGAGATCTTGATCTTGCAAAACACTATCTGTATGCCTCTATCCTTCCCCGCTTGTCCCACCTACCTTGTGCCCTTGGTCTTCCTGTTGTGTTGAAAATCATACGCGAGTCAGAACAAGCATCTTTCCTCTCTGGTTCCTCGGTGGGTTTTTTTTCCCACGGTAAGCTGCTTTCTTTTTGAATTCAAACAACTATTGAAGACGCGCACATGACTTGACTGAATTGAAATGCCTCCCCCCCCCCCCCCCCCCCCCCCATTTTTTTTTTTTTTCTTTTTTGCAGAAGTCATGAACACAGGTACGGCGCGGTTCATTGCATGTAGACTGTATGGTGAAAAATCCGAAAAGGGTAGACAGAAAAAGAAATAGTATTAATTCACACGCGTTCGCACGCATGTACGCATGCATATAATATATATACACATGTGCGTGATCACATGTGTCAGTATAGGTATACTGCCTCTTTACTTTTCTTTTTTCCCCCCATTTTCCTTTTTCCAATTCCTTGTCTGTTGTTTTCTTTCTAAACTGAAATGGTAACTATCAGTTTTAAGAAAAAGAGTTTGACATGAAATGCACACGACTCGACTGTGTTGAAGCGTTTTCCCAAACAAAGAATCTGTGTTCACTCGCACACTTTTCCATAAATGCACGCAATCAAACATATCAAATATACGGTTTGTCCGTGCGATCACACCTACAGACAAATTTTGCTCCCCCCCCTCCCCCCTCACCTGCCACACGTGTGTGTATAGCAAAGTCCCCTCCCCCCCCCCCTCTCTCTCTCTCCCTCCCTCGTCATTGCACCCCTCTCCTACCTCCTCCATCCCGTCTCCCTCACTCCCGCTCCCCAAACACACACAAACAAACACACATCCACAAAGAGTGTCCCACACAGGACTCACTGAACCTGTGTGGGTGAACCACGAGTGTGCGCTCTTCAACCGAAGACCAAAGAACAGCATTCAGGTCTTCGCCAGGCAGGCAACTATTCATGCCTTTGCTTCAGCAGGACTGAAGACTGCCGAGAACTCTTAATTTAATCCAGAGGCGGTTTTGAATCCACAATGTAATGAAAATAGGTCTGAGTCGCTCTCTCTCTCTCTCTGTCTCTCTGTCTGCCTGTCTGTCTGTCTGTCTCACACACACACACACACTGACTGACTGAAACCAATTTATTGTCAGATTAACTCAAGGTTGTACTGACAACACACACACACACACACACACAAAGATTTCCCATGCACATGTGACACCACTTCCCCTCCACCCCCCACCCCCCCCCCCCCCCTCCCCTCCCCAATCCTTCTCATAAACACTTTTCACAACACGAACACTAAGGCATGAACACATAGGCAAGTGCTATATTGATTTTCTTCCATCTCCGCCACCAACCCCACCCCCACCCCCACCCACGCACACACCACAAAGAAGTGAAAGAAAGGACAGGAAAGAAAAACAAAGGGACACCCGATTACAGACAACAGGGGCAACACAGCCCGCTGTGTTGCGACAACTGTCTTTGTGCATCAGACGTGTCCTCACCACGGACATACTCGAAAATGTCTGTGGTAGTCATCCACCGAAAAATGAAGTGGCCCTTAAATCTGGAGCCTATGAAACTCAGCAAAACTACGGCTTACCGCACAGGTCACAGGCACAGAAAATCCCACTATAACACTATCATAAGCGAAAGGTTGTTTCGTATTTCGAGTGTAGGATATTTGCGTGAATAAATCCACTGGTGCATCCAATATGGCTGCCATTAAAAAAAAAAAAATGGCCGCCCAGATGAACTGTCAAAGTAACATGAATAATCTGGTGCTACACAAACTATCAAACAAACAAACAAAGGAAAGAGTTTTGTCGTTTTGATATTGTTTTCATGTAGATTGTTACTTAAGATTGTTAATGATTTTAACACAAAAAAAAAGGCCGTCAGGCCCAGTTGCCATCCTGACATTTATTCAGTGCCAACATGGCGGCCACATCGAAATGACCACCTGTTTCCCTATCTACTCAGTGAAGCGCATCACAACATCAATAAAAATGATAAGAATACAACCAAATTTGGCATGTCGTTCTTTCATATTATTAGTCAATAAGTCTGTGCTCAATGAACCCAAAGATACTTTAAAAATATGGCCACTGTTTCACAGCGGCAAATTGTATTCTCAGTGCATTGCAGCATCCCAGACAGGAAATACAGCCTCACGACTCATCCACAATTAGTTCAGTGAACAGCTGATAGTGTCACTAAACAAGGCCTAGGCTTATATATACAATAGC
>CM065726.1:59410466-59435466 GCA_033310375.1 Conus canariensis
AGGTGAGTGCGTACGTGTGGGGCGAGGACTGCGAGTTCGTAAATGAGCGTAAGAGGTGAACGGTGTAGAAATCCTGGACCACAGAGAGAGATAAGTGACTGTTTGTTCTTCCTTGATTTTCCATTGTTCTGATATGTTGTTCGTACTGCCTGAAGAAGAACGAATAGGTTGAAACGCGTTGTGTTTGTTTTGTAATTTGCTCGTTCCTTCGTTTGGCGGCTCAGTGATTTTTGTTTGTTTGTTTTTATGTTGAAATCTCCGCTTGTAGTCACACAACTTTGAAACCCCCAAAAGACCTGGTTTTCATCGTATGATTAGAGTTGCTTGCGTTATTGATTTATTCCTATACTTACTGTACCCACTGGAAGGAGAAAATGTATCCAAACAGGACTAAAAAAAAATTACCATGACAATTTCGTCTGCTATATTGAATTCACAAAGCTGGAGACTTTATTATGTGACACGTATGACGTACAGAAGGAAGTCCAACAGATTACGTCTGAATGAACCAACTTAGCTTAATAGCGGCTGTCTGACATGCCTAGTTTGCAATTCAAACACAATACAGATGTCACTTTGTCCTTCTACAATTACGTCACTGCAAATGTCAGGCACATGATCTCGTGTCAATCGAGAAAACAAATGGCGTCAACTTGGACTGGGCAATTCTTTCGCTTCCACATAACTTGATGATGTACGAGGAGTAAGAGTAAGCAACCTTGCTGTGTGTCGCTGAAAGCGGTCAGTGGAAAAATCAAAACCAAGAAGTTTTTGAAAACAAAAACAACAACAAACAAACAAACAAACAAAAGGTTGCAGGTTTGATCAGAAAGCGCCAAAACAAAAGTTTTAAACATTAAAAAAGAAAAGAATACTGTACATGTTGAAATTGAAAGTTAGCATTGCAAGGCGAAGTAGTGAGAGAAAATTGAGATACCGAACTGCAGGGCAACCAAGAATACTACTGTTACCATTGTGCAATACTGAAAATCTATTTAAGTATTTGTTGTTTATTCAAATGTGTTTTACTATTGTTTGATCATTTATCATGTACATAAACTTCAGTGCTTCTTTCAATGGGAATTTAAGTCCGACAGTGTGGTTTCTGTGTTTAAGCAAATTCTGAAAATCAGTAAGTGGTGTGTGTGTGTGTGTGTGTGTGTGTGTGTGTGTGTGTGTAGTGTGTGGCGAGGAGAGAGAGGTGTGTGTGTGTGTGGTGGTGTGTGTGTGTGTGTGTGTGAGAGAGGAGGAGAGAGAGAGAGAGAGAGAGAAAAGTGTGTTGTGTGTGTGTGTAGTACGTACTTATCTGCATGTATGAAGTTTTACATTATAACTAAACTGATTTTTTAATGTTTATTTATGTCACCAATGTATAGTTAGTCAGCAGCACGATTGTAATTTCTCAGAATTGAGATAATGAAGTATTCTTGTATCTTGTATCTGATATTGACTGGTCTGTTGTAACACACAGCAGTTCAACGCAATAGAAGCTAAAGCACACGAATGTAACACAACACGGTATCTCGCTAACAGGTGCAGTGCACGCAGCACAGAAAGCTTCCATATGAGTGTGTTGTTTTGCCTTCAGACTTTTCGCTCATGCAACGTCGACGAACGATCAGTCGGCCAAAACAAAGGAAAGTTCCCCCATTTAAGTCATAACCAGACTTTTACTTTATTTATATTTTTTTTCTAACTTTAGTGTATATAATCCTTGGACATATTTTAGACCAGCACATCTACAAGTCTTCACTCAATCAAAAATGACTCCTCTTTCAAACTTCGACACCCAACAATGTCACACAAAAATACCGTTTTTAACCAGGCTCTTGGTCTTCACAAACCTGGTAACAGTTTTCTTTTCAGTTCCGCCTCAGCCTTCACAACCTCTGCGACCTCTCACCAACTTACAAAAATGAAACCCACAAACTGTTCCCGTGCCCTACTAAAAAAAAAAAAAAAAAAAAAAAAAAAAAAAGTCGACTACGCGCCCCTACTCCATCCAAATTAATATCTTTTTAATTATATTATTCTTTGATAAAAACATTAATCTTCATCATTTTTTCCTCTCTTTTCGTTTCTTTTCACCACATCTTACATTGAGATTTGCTGACATAGGGCAGTCGTGGCCTGTACTTAAACACCTCTGTTGTCAAAAAAATAAAAAAAAAAGATGCAAAGCATATAAACGTACTCCCAGTACGGTGACATACACGGGAGACAATTTCCAGTTAGTAGAAGAAAAAACTCGACAGTGCGGTGGTTATTTCCCTTATCGGATTTGATTTTTTTTTTTAATTATCATTTATAGCCGTTAGTAACGGCTATTCTGGTAAAATAAAACATCGGGCATCATCCGTGACCCATAATGAACATACCTACAAATTTTTCAGGAGGATCGGTCCAGAAGTTTTGTCTGGAGCGAGTGGAACACATTTTGACCACGGACAGACAGACACACAGACAACATTTCTTCGTTCCCATTGTAAAGTACTTCCTGTTCTAGAAGAACTGGAGTACAACTTTGAGGCGTACGCCCTCGTCAACGCCTCGCTGTCCGTACGAGGCTGTCAACCAGTTTTCCCTGATACAACTGCGCATCGAACAGGGGACAATCCAGCCATCCTGTGTCATCTGTTCTTACATACCACGCATGCACACAGCACGATTTCATGCCTGTATGGACCGAGGCACAAGATTTCAAAATCCTTTTTTTTTCGCCCCGAAAGCCCGCATAAACTATGTTTTCCGTCAATAATTGTTTTTACAATTAAACAAATGCGAAACATCAGGAACTTGTGCACAGTTCTTGACGTTTGTATTGTATTGTATTGTACTGTACTGTACTGTATTGTACTGTACTGTACTGTACTGTACTCTACTGTGGTCAGAACAACTTGCTTAAACCTTGGGCTGCTCCCGCGTACAAAAACAGTGACACTACCTTACTGACCATGGAAACGTTTACATCTTTGTGTGAATCGTGTAGCTTAGCATTTAAATGCATAGGGAGAGAGAGAGAGAGAGAGAAGAGAGAGAGAGAGAGAGACAGAGAGAAGACAGACAGACAGACAGACAGATAGACAGATAGATAGACAGACAGACAGAGTTAAACATCACGAGAGAGAGAGAGAGAGGAGAGAGAGAGGAGAGAGAGAGACAGACAGACAGACAGACAGACAGACAGACAGACAGACAGAGTTTAAACAATCCACGAGAGAGAGAGAGAGAGAGAGAGAGAGAGAGGAAGAGAGACAGACAGACAGACAGACAGACAGACAGACAGACAGACAGACGGACAGTTTAAACCATCCACTTTCCGATTCACTTTCTTTCTGTTCATAGTCCCTTGCTTAATCTTCGAAATCAACGAGGTAAACGGTGTAATTGAAGGCTAGGGGCCAGGAACTAAATCTGTCGTATTTAATTCCCACCCCTTTTTGTTTGTTTGTTTGTTTGTTTGTTTGTTTGTTTGTTTGTTTTTTTTGCGTACGCAGGCTGATACTCCTGCGGACACTCCCTGTATAGACAGGCAAGGATTAATCCCATCTACCCAACAAAGGGAGTGGAGTTTTGTGTGTATGACCGGTTTTTTTTTTATCCCGCCATTAAGACAGCCATACTCCATCTTCGGGGAAGGCGCATGCTATGTGTAACGTGTCATCCATACCAACGGCCAAACTGGCCTTCTCTTCCGAGAAAGTTGGTGATGGGATTTTACGTGTGTGCAAGATGTTATGCGTGCGTTCACAACACGGAACCTCGGTTTAGAGTCTCATTCGAAGGACTGTATGGGAAATGGAGTCAGAACTAATGTTAACTCCGAGGGAAAAAATCCCCCTGTACCGAAACCTTGTTTACTCTTCCCACTCGGCCAGAACCTTGGACAGATACGTGTTCTGATTGGTCCACAGGACGTGTTCGTGAGAATGTTCACACACGTTGTCTTCGGGAGAACGAATGCAGTGCGCGTACGAATGCAGTGCGCGTCGCTGTAGTAACACACCACCTTTTTTTTTTTTTTTTCCTTTTACTGTGCACATTGTTCTTGTTTTGTTGTCGTCGTCGTCGTCGCGTCGTCCGTTAGTTGTCCGTTATTTACGAATCAGAGTGACCTTTTTTTTTACTCTAGAAATTATCCGAGACGTGGTCTTGTTGCCTCGGAATAGCTGTAAGCGCGCAGAATATGGACAGCTTTCAAGACCTGTGTTGCATCTTCTGAAAGACTAGTATTCGGACCATCGCTTGAGGTCTAGAGGAAAGGAGGACAGAGGATACAAACATGGTCCGACAAAGAATTTTTGGTTCATTCGCAGTGAGTTAACGAGGACTAATTATATCATTGTAATATAAGTCAGCAAGTTCGGACCTTGAGAAAGTTTTTTTTTTTTTTTTTGAAGCTAAATAGTTTTGTTAGGTCCCCAGCACAATTAGCTCGTCGGTCATTTAGTGTGTGTGTGTGTGTGTGGGTGTGGTGTGTGTGGTGTGTGTGTGTGTGTGTGTGTGTGTTGTGCGCGCGCGCGTGTGTGTGTGTGT
This sequence comes from Conus canariensis, assembly GCA_033310375.1. Lineage (NCBI taxonomy): Eukaryota > Metazoa > Mollusca > Gastropoda > Neogastropoda > Conidae > Conus > Conus canariensis. Next base: position 59,415,003 of record CM065726.1, read on the forward strand.
AGTGTGTGTGTGTGTCTGTCTGTGTGTGTGCTAGTAAATTTTTTCGGACATTTCAAAGCGGTGAGATTCAAAGTTAGTCATTTAGTCAGTTGATCAGTGTGTGTGTGTGTGTGTGTGGTGTGTGTGTGTGTGTGTGTGTGTGTGTGTGTGTGTGTGTGTGTGTGTTTGCGTGCGTGCGCGCGCTCGCGTGCGTGCATGTGTGAATCTGTGTATGAATGTTTTTCGCTCGCAGGCTTCGTGGAAACCCCAGGGCTCTCCGAGGGGATCATGTATCCCGGCGGCCCTCTCAGACGGAAACAATTGGACGTCCCGGCCGGTCACGTGGTGATGGTGAGCTTTCTCCATTTGTTGTTGAAAAACTTCGAGTCCGAATTCAGGGATGACGCCGTCACCTTCTACGTGGACGGGGACAGCGAGAAGCACGTGCAGTGGACGGCCACCCGGGCCCATCAGCCCCCGGTGAAGGTGTATGAGGCTCGTTCTGCAGTCGTCCAGTTCCACAGCAAGCAGGGCAGTGTGCTGAATCATGACACCTACCCTGGCTACCCTCTCGGCTTTCGGATTCTGGTGACTTACCACAAGCAAGACGAGAGACCAGCACAGGTATGTGGGCGATATGGTGGGCAAAAAGGCGGGGGGATCAAGGGAACAGGAAAGGAAGAAATCGTGAAGATTTCCACCCCTCCCATCCTCTTATTTTTCTTCTCAGGACTCCATTCAGAAACAACAACCCAAAAGCGTCTTAAAAGCTGGTTTTCTGCCGCTTGCTGCTAGGGGATCGCTTAGGGATTAACTCTTTCATCAACGGCCGGTTGTATTTTTTTCAGAATTTCCTCAGCGCCTGCACTTTTCCCAGACCTGTTGCTTTGATTACTTCTGAAATGATTCTTTCGCTCCTTCACTGAAAGAAACGCAAATGGCAGGAGTTTGGACCAGTATAGAGTCTCTCGTTCTTGAACATCTTCAAAGAACTATCAATCTTTCAATAGTATTGTTTGAACAGATGCAGTTGTTCGGAACATCGACGCTGACTTTTGCTGTGGTAACGTTGCTACGTATGCGTCAGACAGGGTTAACCCTTTCTGTTCCCGTGCCTCAGACCTGAAGCCAAGAAGACTTGACGCCAATGGGGCATTCATGCACCCAGACGCTGAGAGGAAGAAAGTGTCAGATTTGTGCTCACTGTAACGAAGACAAAGAGAAACCACGTTGCGGACTTCTTCAAAGAGAACCAGTTTTTGTTTTTGAAAGAAAAACAAAAGTAGGGCGAGAATTGTTCCAGAATTACTGACATTACAAGCATTTAAAGAGGGTTTAAAGTTATCTGGAGTGAGAAATGCAGGGATTCGGGAATGACTGGTGCCACTATACTAAGATTAATGAAAGATTCGGAGGGGGAAAGGTCTTTTGAACCACTGTCGTAGAAACACGTCATCGGCAAATATTGCAGACTGATTTTTGATTACGCGCCTCGTATCTCCTCAATCCATCACCTCCTCCTCTCCTTCCATCTCTCTCTCTCTCTCTCTCTCTCTCTCTCTCTCTCTCTCTCTCTCTCTCTCTCTCTCTCTCTCTCTTCACCCACTCGACAACACATAGGTTATTGCGGATGTGTAAGAAGAAACGGGAGTCCCCTTACTCTTGGACAAATGACACACTCGTGTATTATGATGTCGTTCTATGAAATGTAACACAAAGATGCTCTGCGATGCGCGTAACACAGTGCAGTACGGTCTGTTTCAGTTCAATGTGATGCTGTCAGGGCGGTATTGAACAACATAAAAAAAAATACATACAAATTAACACAGCATAGCGCAGCACAGCACAATACAAAAGATGCAGTAGAGTGCAGGGCAGGACAGTGCAGTACATTACGATATATTACAGCACAATGCACTAAAATAGAGCGCAAAACAATGCAATATAGTACAATAGAATAAGACGCAGTGCGACAAAAAAAAAAAAGGTTTTCCGCGTAACAGACCCCAGGCCCAGCGTAATACATTACAGTATAACAAATCATGATGCAATGTAAATGCAATGAAACACACTATGATGGAATAGAATGTCAACCCGACAAGTCTGCCAGTAGAACCTGGTTCAGTTCAGGGAAGGATAAGGCAGCGGAAGAAAAAGGTTGGGCTCCACTTTGCATGCCTTGTGGTGCCTTGGGTAACGGTGATCCTCTCACGGTACACGGTCCTTTCACCCATTTGGGTTTTGTACTTCCATCTTTTAACGGAAACGGTTTCTGGAGTAGATTCCAAGGAAAGTGTTCCAGACTGCTGAATTGTAATATCATCATCATTATCATCATCATTATCATTGTTGTTGTTAGTGTTGTTGTTGTTGTTATTATTATCATCATCATTATCATTATTGTTATTATTGTTATAGTTATCATCATTATTATTGTTGTTGTTGTTATGTTATTTTTGTTGCATTATTATTATTATTATTATTATTATTATTATTATATCATCGTCATCATCATTATTATTATTGTTATCATCATCATCATTATCATCGTCGTCGTCGTCGTCGTCGTCCGTCCTATAAAGTAATGATGGATTAACTTCAATCTTTTAACGGAAACAATTTGTGGAGTAGATTACGAGGAAAGTGTTCCAGACTGCTGAATTGTAGTATCATTATCATTATCATTGTTGTTGTTGTTGTTATTATTATTATTATTATTATTATTATCATCATCATTAAATTATTATTATTATTATTATTATCATCATCATCATCATCATAATCATCATTATAGTTATCGTTATTATTATTATTATCATTGTTATTTGTTGCTGTTGTTATCATCATCATCATCATCATCATCATCATTGTTCTTATTATCATCATCATCGTCATCGTCGTCGTCATCACTATAAAGTAATGATTCGTCAACTTTTGTCCCAAGGAGGCGAATGGCTCGCTATGGAACTGCTCCGTGCCTTTCTGGCCCAAATTCCAAGCCCACTTCCTCTGCAACTTGGAAAAGGACTGTGTGGACGGAGAGGATGAATCCCAGTGCCCGTACATCACCGATACCTGTGGTCAGTGCCTGTCGATCTGCCTGATGATATACACTTATCCAAAGTCGGGATAAATTTCATTTGTGATTTTCCTCCTCTTTCCTCTTCCTTCCTCCCCCCCCCCCCCTCCCCTCCCTCTCTCTCTCTCTCTCTCTCTCTCTCTCTCTCTCTCTCTCTCTCTTCGTGTGTGCGTGTGTGTGTTTACGTGTGCAAGTGTGTGTGTGTGTGTGTGTGTGTGTGTGTGTGTGTGTGTGTGTGTGTGTGTGTGCGCGCGCGCACGTACATGTGTGAACATATATGTGTGTCGTAAGCAAGATATTCTCACGGCTTGTGGTTCAACTCGTGCAGGGCAGCGTTTGATTTCTACGCAATTTTTTTTTTTTGCCACTAAGCATTAATATGTGGCCTGAATGCTAGCGTCTTAGATGAGGCGTTGAATGGACGTCCAGGATGCACCATGCACTTAGCGGACGGCAGAGAATCTACTAGACAGTTGACCCTAGCAAAGCTTTCATGGGAAAATCCACTTGATTGGTTAATAAATATGTATAAGCAGGAAGTCAGAAAAAAGGGGGGTAAAAATGTAGATGGCGCGATAATGCGGCAACGCACGCTCCTCAGGGAGAACATCTGGTGACAGAGAACAGAACTCCTACGTGCCAGTGAAGTTGAAGAAGCGTTTCCCTTTACTTGCAGGCCCAGACATGGTGACAGTGGGAGACAACTGCTACTTCCTTCTGAACCCCGCCCCTCACAACACCACCCTGTCCTGGAACCAGGCCCGGAAGCGGTGCGTGGCCCAAGGGGGGCGACTCGCCAGTCTCAACACGCCACAAGAGTGGCGGGACGTGACGGAGGTCGTCCAACGCAGGCGTCGCTCCAACCTGTTCATGGGGCTGCACTACAACCGATACCACCTCCCCAACATGTGAATGCGCAGTTTGAAGCAGTTTTTGCATTGCATTGCATTGTATTGGATCGCATTGCATTGCATTGCATTGCATTGTACTGTACTGTATTGTATTGTACTGCACTGCACTGCACTGCACTGCACTGCACTGCTTTGCATTGCATTGTACTGTACTGTAATGTACTGCATTGCATTGTATTGTATTGTATTGTACTGTACTGCATTGCATTGCATTGTATTGTACTGTACTGCATTGCATTCCATTGTATTGTACTGCACCGTGCTGTACTGCATTGCTTTGCATTGCATTGCATTGCATTTTACTGTACTGTACTGCACTGTACTGCATTGCATTGTATTGTACTGTACTGCATTGTACTGTACTGTACTGTACTGCACTGCATTGCATTGTATTGTACTGTACTGCATTGCATTGCATTGCATTGTATTGTACTGCACCGTACTGTACTGCATTGCATTGCATTGTACTGTACTGTACGGCATTGCATTGCATTGTTTTGTATTGTACTGCACCGTACTGTACTGCATTGCATTGTATTGTACTGTAAATGCATTGTATTGTACTGTACTGCATTGCATTGCATTGTATTGTACTGTACTGTACTGCATTGCATTGCATTGTATTGTACTGACTACATTGTATTGTATTGTATTGTATTGAACTGTACTGTACTGTACTGCATTGCATTGCATTGTACTGTATTGTATTGCATTGTATCGCATTGTACTGTACTGTATTGCGTTGTATTGTACTGTATTGTATTGCATGGTATTGTATTGCATTGCATTGCTTTGTATTGTATTGCATGGTATTTTTTGTGCTGTCCCATCTCCTGTGCCACCTCAGTGGCACTGCACCCACACCCCCATTTCGACTCCTTGTCCACAGCCACAGCTCCGGCATCGGCGAATCCACAGGGAGCAGTCAATGTCAAGTCGTTATGAGGCAACCCACCAGAGGAGAGTCTGCACTGCTGCCGAGTCACTTCGATGGTGTTCAGAGACGCCTGTCTCTGATCCAACACACGCGGGACACCACCTTCTAAGCCCCCTACCGACGAAAATGATTGCTTAGTCGCGTAGCCGGCATCAGTGAGCTCACCCTCCAGAGAGCGCCACCTCGTCTGTCCAACGACGGTCCCCATGAATTTGCCGATACCAGTGACCCTGACGGAACCAAACCAAGGCCACAGACGTGGAGAGGACATCAAAACTGAGGTCACCATGAGAGCAGGGCATGAAGGGCCACAGAATTCGAGATTTTTTTTGGTCATTATTACGCTGGTAATTGAAGATGAGGATGATGGAGAAATGCTACGGGTTTCCATTCTGCTCTGAGACTGGATGAAGGGCTGTACTCCACGCTTACTTTCAAATTGTATCCGATGTCAACCAGTTGGTCAAGAACTTTGAGCAATACTCTCAGAAATGCATTCATTAAGTGGGTGAAACTCGATTGTATTGTCCCAATCTTCCCAGTAGAACCCCAGTCTTCCAGTAGAACCCATCGCAGATTCAGATCTAGGTACGAGCAGGCAGGAGCAGAAAAAAAAACCCACAAAGAAATGGTTGTTATGGGAATAGAACCCACGACCTTTCAGCCGCGGGGAGTGCCTGGTCTGGATTATTTTATGGTCACAACAGATTTTTCTGTGACACTTGGGCTGATCTCTCCTCGGAGGGTATGTCGTCACAGTAAGACGTTTCCCTTATTCATTTCTCTCTTCTTTTATTTGGGTAGAAAAACTCCATTGTTCTGTGTTGTATATAGAACTGCATTTTAAACCATTTTGATGTCCATTGTTTTCGTTTGCTTGTTTTTGTTTTGTTTTTAATACTCTGAGCAATTTCTTTTGTTTTCGGTGGAAAGATAGGAAAGGGACATGGGGTGGTGGGAGACAATGTGAGGATTGAAGGGGGGGGAGGGGGGATAGAGAGAGAGGAAACGGAAAGGAGTGACGGAAAAAATGGAGAGCAGCTAAGGGGTGAGGATGGGATGGAAGTCCGAATTCTACTTCTGTTTGATCTTGAAATTCGTTTTGGGCAGATGTCAGGTTGTGTGTCCCAGTAGAATATTTTCCGTTTTCCTTAAAGATTTACTGTTACCTTTGATCAGTAAGAATTCTTTGATATGACATTCTACGGGTTTTTAGTTCCGAAAGTACTCATATGAAGGGAAATTGTTCCGAAAACTCTATTGCATGTAAAACGCTTTTCGAGGCAGTTATGCATCAATCTTTTTTTTTTTTTCCTTTTAAAGAGAACTTTCGATGATAACGTGTCTTAACCACTCAAATAGTAACAGCGGTCAGCTACTTACCAGGATAAAGGGCGGTAACTGGAGAAAAGAACAGATTGGAGGGAAAAGATCCAGTGCTGTTACCAGAGCACGGCGCCATGATGCATCAGACACTGTGTAAATTAAACATTGAACTGCATCCTCCCGCTGCTCAGTCCGCAAAAACATCTTCATCACTTTCACAGGGAAAAGTTTGATAATAAAAACGTTTCGTGCCAATATCACCACCACGTCCGACTCTTTTTAAATTGAAAAAAGGAAATGTGGTTATTTTTTTTTGTTTCATGGCTAAAAATGCTATCGAAAAGAAAACAATGATCATTTGAATGGTTCTGCGTTTTTCTTCCTGTTTTATGCTACACAATTAACACACTTGCCGTTATCGTCATAACCCGTGTGTGTCACCATAATTTGCATTTGATGACAAAATATAACCACATAGTAATATCAACGATGAACATCGGTTTTACGTTAAACTTAATTCTCTGCAGCAATGAAAGCGGCCGACATGCCTGGTGTTATGAGTAACCTTCCAATGCCAACAGTTAAGGTGGTTGAGTTCCTGCACAAAATTCAGCAGATTTTTAATAATTAAAGTGTATGGTTCAGTGCATAGAATTAATCCGATTTTAACAATTAAAGTGGACGGTTCACTGCAGAGCAATTTTTGAGAAGTACACGCCTTTATGTCAGTATTTAAAAACAAAAACAAAAACAAAACCCGCAACCTTTGTTGTTAAATGTCTGCGTGAGGTGTGATGGTTTCACTTCTGCAGTCGAATCATGTAGCTTTTAACATCTCTCTCTCTCTCTCCTCTCTCTCTCTCTCTCTTTGTGGTTGACAACTCAAGTCGTACGTTGTGTCAGGTACCGCTCGCTGTGGTACTGGACAGACGGTACCACGGCCCTGTACATCCGGCACCTCACCATAACTGAAGACGCCTTCTGTTCCCGCTTCACACGGGTGCAGACAGGCATCCTGGATTCCGTCGTCTGCCACGATGGGGTCAACGATGCTGCCTACCTCTGCGAAGCGCCCTCGAGGACGTCAGCCACGAACACGTCAGGGGTTCACATCTCCATGGCTGTCAACATCACCCGTCGCTTCATGGCTCAGAAACCACACAGATACGTGTTATGTCCGGATGACCACCTGACGCAAACCTACCTGCAGGGGGAATGCAAACGGAAGGCTGGTCACGTGGAAGAGTCACGTGACGTGAATGAATCATATCCTGTCTACTACGCATGCGCGGACCAGCAGTTGCTGATTCCCTACACGTTTGTGTGCGACTACCGCGCCGACTGCCAGGACATGAGTGACGAGAATTTCTGCGTGTTTCCGCCATGCACTGAGATCGCAACGCGCCATTATCAATGCGATAATGGACAGGTAATCTTTGTCTGGCTGTCTTTCAATATCTGTATGTGTGTGGGAGTGGGCGTGGGCGTGGGAGGAGGCAGATGTTTCGGAGAGGAAGGATGATGGGGCGGGGGGGGGGGGGGAGGGGGGCAGGGGGGATCGCATGCTTTGTGCCACTCTTTCAAATCCATTCGTTTATCCTTTCCTTCTTTGGTCACAATTTGTAAAATGTTGATAGCGACATGGAATCGTAATAGCTCAGTAGGTATATATATATATATATATATAGAAAGAGAATGGTACTGAGGATCAGCGCAATCTTAAAAACAGTGCTCAACCACAGTGGGAGCGACATTTTTTATTATATTAAAAGCAAGTTAAAATCAAGCTTCTCTGCTTGATTTTAACTTGCTTTTAATATAACAATATATATATATATATATATATATATATATATATATATATACACACACAGCATGCAACCTGCATGAAAAACTGAAAGAATGAACACACACACACACACACACACACACACACACACACACACACACACACACACACACACACACACACATCCAAAAAGCGGAGAGTGACTGATATTGACTGAATGACGTGGAAAACGACTGAAAAAAAAAGTGCCAGCAGCCAGCTCTTCAACCGGCTGTACCCAGGTAGTCAGCCCGTCATGTAAACGAGAGCGTGGACCGTAAAGCGCCTAGAGCTTGGTCTCTCACCACGGATAGGCGCTGTATAAGTACACTGCAAACTACTACCATTACTTGTACCACCACTATTAGTAGTAGTACTACTACCACTACTGCTGCTACTACTACTGCTACTACCACTACTACTCTGTGCATTCTCCTGCATGCTGCAGGAGGGATACTCTGGTAAAGAATCTGTTTCTTTTCATTGGCTAGGTTCCGGACAAGGCGAAAATCACAGCGGGATGGAAACATTGGGATAGCAAAAAGAATCGTGATGTAGTGAATTCTATATGCATGCGGAACAGATGGAACTTAGATACACACAAATTTGAGGAACAGAGGAAATAAAATACGGTGTACCGCATGCAGTTTTATCCTTGATACTTCTGCTACTTCAAACTGTGTGGTCATGACACGAAGAAGAATACTGCAGTACATTTTTTTTTCTTCTTTTTTTTTTGTGTTTTCTTTCTTTTTTTTCTTTCTGGTCCAACAAACAGTGCAAGTACTGACACATCTCACACTGATCATTTTCGGGTGGACATTGGAACAAATGCCAAAATGTCTGTGGATGTTACTTTCGATGTATGTTTTGGCGGTTGCAAATACTTACATTCTGCGTTTATCGTTGTTTAGTTGTGTTGTGTTAGTCCCGTTCACGGGTGCTAGGTTTCACGCGCCCTGTGGTGTTCACGATTCAGGAAAATGTTTCGCTAGGAACACAGTCATGGACGGTAAAAGTAGGACGGTGTGTGTGTGTGTGTGGGGGGGGGGGGGGGGGGGGGGGGGGGGTGCGCGCGCCCGTGCACACACACAAGCATAACCTGCAGTACTTATTAGCCCACATACTATGACTGGGAATGGATAGCCAATCGTCCAGAGTGAAAAGAAATCAGCAACAGTTTCTCAAACAGGGCAAAGCAAACTGGGTGCAGTGAACAACATACCACTTAAGATGGTCCACACAGCAGGAATGCCATGATCGATACCTTCACAAACATCTGCCACCAAATCTGACAGACAGGAGAATGGACACTCATAATCATGCTCCCTTGGAAAGTAAACTGGAAACATGACATAACGGTCACACAGTCATGCACACGGTTCATCTCATTTGACTGAAAGCACATTTTGAGACAGAAGGTTTCAGGGCAGAGAAGAAGCACAGCCGAACAGCTCTCCAGTCTGATTGCTGTGTTCGAGAGACATCTTCAGCACCAGCGAGACAGACTTCGGGAAGACATTTGACATGTTTGTCACGGCAGCATATAGGCTGTCCTGAGAGAGAGAAAAAAAAATCAACATTAGTACCAACATCAGCGCACATCTATTTGTCAAAGCTAGAATTTCTGTACTGTGCTGTTTGTTTGCAGCACAGGCAGACGGTTAAGACCTTTTGCACAGTTCACATTACACAATAAGAAAATCAGCAGAATCACATTACACAATGAGAAAATCAGCAAACAGAGTCACACAAGTGATCAAACACCATGACGAGCTGTCCTGCATCGCCCAGAAGAGAAATGTCCAACAAGGGGGGGGGGGGGGGGGGGGGGCACTGTCCACACAGATCCACAGTGGTGGCAAGGGCCATCTTGCAGGGTACGGCGCCAAAGGGACGGAAGGGAGACAACCCGGAGACTAAATGGAAGGACAACAGCAGGGGCTGTACGGGTAGGTCTTTCCACAGCGTCCAGAGGACCCCTGACAACGGCGACAGATGGCGGAATAATGTCAGGGGGTCATCCATGGAGCCTCCGTTGCCTTGATCAGGGGTTAGGAGGCGAGTGACAACTGTAGTGTCTTTGTTTCATTTTCGTAGCGGATGCTGTGGACATAAGCACATTTGAAATAACCCGGAAGTGGATGAAAGGTAAACTGCACTGTAACGTCTGCTTCTGTCCAGTAAACTCACAAAAAAAAAAACGCACGAGCTGTACTCAAGACAACGTTGTTGTTTTTTTAATATAAAAGTTTACGCATACGATCGATAGCGTAGCGAGTGATCGACACAACAGTAATGTAGCTGCAGCAATGCTGGAAGCCTTTGTGATACTGATTGAAGAGCTGGTAACATCAGTCCTTGTCTTTCAGCAATACTAGAAGCCTTTGTGATACTGATTGAAGAGCTGGTAACATCACTCCTTGTCTTTCAGTGCCTTCCCGTGGAGCAGCACTGTGACGAAATCCACCAGTGCTTTGACCGGAGTGACGAAACAGGCTGCGTCTACGTCAGCCGCACCGGTTACCTCACCACCCTCGCCCCGTTAGCCTCCGTCACCATGGACCGTTTGGGACGACTGGATATACACTTTGGACAGTACGCCTCCTGCCCCCGTCACACTCACTTCCAGTGTCACATGAGGAAGTACTACTGCCTGCCCGTGTACCTACGATGCAACGGGGTCAAGGACTGCCCGGGGGGAGAGGACGAGCAGGACTGTGAGTCGGCCTGTCCCGGTTTCTACCGCTGCCGGGGTTCGTCCGTGTGCCTCCACCCCTCCCACCTGTGCGACGGTTTTCTGCAGTGCCCGAAGCGGGATGACGAACTCTTTTGTGACCTCGTGTGTCCTGGCACGTGTCGCTGTTACGGGCTGGAATTCGTCTGTCCTAAAGCCTTCCCTGCGGAAAGGTACACAGATTTGCGTTTCTTGGACGCGCAAGGTTCTGGGATGACTTTTACGGAGCTGACGGAGAACGGGATGCTGGTGTACCTGAGCCTTGCGGACAACAACCTGACCGGTGTGGACGGCGCCAACTTCTCCAACCTAGTTCACCTGGACGTCAGCAGGAATCACATCGTGGAGCTGAGGGCGGGGCAACTCTCGGCGCTGCGCAACCTGCGCCACCTAGACCTGAGCTTCAACCCCCTGACCCGACTCGTGGGCACCCCCCCGCCCCGTACCTGCCCAACCTGCAGGTCTTCAACCTGTCCTTTGTGTCACTCCAAACTCTCAACGGCAGCGTGTTCGAAGCTCTCGGCATGACCAGTCTTCAGACTTTGAGCTTGTCCTACTCCAGACTGGAGAAAGTCGTGGGCAAAGGGTTCAAATCTCTCAGAAATTTGCGCGTGCTCCTGCTGGACGGCTGCCCGTTGAAGAGCTACCCGTTCGACCTGCTGAGAGGCTTGTACCACCTGGAGACGGTGGTCTCCGACAACTACCGGATCTGCTGCACGCACGTGCTGCCGGAGCACTTCGAGGCCAACAAGCACGTGTGCCTGGCGCCGTTGGATGAGATCTCTTCCTGCGACTCCCTGCTGCGCAGGAACGTGTACCGCTTCTGCCTGTACATCTCCGCCATCCTGGCCCTCATCTGCAACATCGGCGCCTTCGTGTACCGCCAGTGCTCCAAAGACGGCGGGGGTCAGGACCACTCCTGCCACGTCTTCGTGTCCTACCTGTGTCTGTCCGACTGTCTGATAGGCGTCTACCTCGTCATCCTGGGCGCCGCTGACCAGGTCAGTGCGTGGTCCCTGTGGCTGTGCGGTGTTTTACGTAGTTACACGTTTTGCGTAACGCTTTGCAATTTCTTTCATTCAGGTCTTGAGAGGTTTGAATGAAACGGGATGATAGGAATATGTGTGTTTGTGCGCAGATTAAAAGGACCCGATGTGTTTGTGCAGGAGACACAAAACAATGTTTTGGTTTTTAAAATCATATGCAAGTAGCGCAACTAGAGTATTTACACAACCACAGTTATTAATGCTGGTGTACAAAGGGTCATAATTGCATGAGGTAAGTGTGGTGAAAGGAAGAGGAGGCAATGGAGGGGAGGGGGGGGGGGCAAGTCTACAAACTACAAGTGTACCTGTTTTTGCAGCTTTGTAGCTGTTGTAGCAGTTTCTGCAGTTGTACAGAATGCAGAATGTTTAAGCTTTGTGTGCAGACGCACAAGTGTTGTATCTAAATGTACACGTGTTCAAAGGATTACACCTGTGTGTGCATATATACAAAGGATTGTACCATGTGTGCAGACGCACAAAGAGTTGTACAGGTAAACAAAAAGATGGACTTATGTGTGCAGGAGTACGAATGGTTGCATCTATGTATGCAGCTGTACGTAAGTTTGTAAATATGTGTGCAGGTGTTCAAAAGGATTGCAGCTATGTGTGCAGGTGAACAACGGGTTGTACTCGTGTGGGCAGGTGGACAAGAGTTTGCACCTGTGTGTACAAATGTACAAACGATTATATGTATGTGTGCAGCTGTACGAAGGTTTGTACCTCTTACAAAGCGTTGCGCTTGTGTATGTATATATTATAAAATGTAGCTATACGTGCAGGTGTACAAATTGTCGCACCTATGTCTGCAAGTATACATAGGGTTGTACCTACATGTGCAGTGATACGCGTGCAAGTGTACGGTTGTACCCATGTGTGCAGGTGCACAAAGAGCTGTAAGCAGGCTTACATAGGGTTGTAACCATGTGCGCAGATGTACGAAGAGTTGCATCTATGTGTGCAGATATAAAATGAATTGTACTTGCGTATGCAAGTGTACAAAGCGATTGCATCTGCGTGTGCAGGTGTACAAAGGGTTGTACCTGTGCGTGTACAGATGTACAGAGTTGCACCAATGGAGACAGGTGTATACAGGGTTGTGCCTTTGCGTGCAGGTGTACAAAGACTCGAACCTATGTGTGCAGGTGTACAAAGGCTCGAACCTATGTGTGCAGGTGGACAAAGACTCGAACCTATGTGTGCAGGTGGACAAAGGCTTGAATCTAAGTGTGCAGGTGTACAAAGGCTCAAATCTATGTATGCAGGTGTGCAAAAGCTCGAACCTATGTGTGCAAGTGTACAAAGGCTCGAACCTACGTTTGCAGGTGAGCAAAGTTTCGAACCTATGTGTGCAGGTGTACAAAGACTCGATCTAATTGTGCAGATGTATAAAGGCTCAAACCTATGTGTGCAGGTGTGCAAAAGCTCGAACCTATGTGTGCAGGTGTACAAAGGCTCGAATCTTAGTGTACAGGTGTACAAAGGCCCAAACCTATGTGTGCAGGTGTACAAAGGCTCGAATCTTAGTGTACAGGTGTACAAAGGCTCAAACCTATGTGTGCAGGTGTACAAAGGTTCGAATCTTAATGTGCAGATGTACAAAGGCTCGAATCTAAGTGTGCAGGTGGACAAAGGCTCGAATCTTAGTGTGCAGGTGAACAAAAGCTCGAACCTGTGTGTGCAGGTGGACAAAGGCTCGAATGTAAGTGTGCAGGTGGACAAAGGCTCGACCCTGTGTGTGCAGGTGGACAAAGACTTGAACCTATGTGTGCAGGTGGACAAAGGCTGGAACCTGTGTGTGCAGGTGGGCAAAGGCTCGAATCTAAGTGTGCAGGTGGACAAAGGCTCAAACCTACATGTGAGGTGTGCAAAGGCTCGAACCTACGTGTGCAGGTGAACAAAAGCTCGAACCTATGTGTGCAGGTGTGCAAAAGCTCGAACCTATGTGTGCAGGTGTGCAAAAGCTCGAACCTATATGTGAGGTGTGCAAAGGCTCGAACCTATGTGTGCAGGTGTGCAAAAGCTCGAACCTATATGTGAGGTGTGCAAAAGCTCGAACCTATGTGTGCAGGTGTGCAAAAGCTCGAACCTATATGTGAGGTGTGCAAAAGCTCGAACCTATGTGTGCAGGTGTGCAAAAGCTCGAACCTATATGTGAGGTGCACAAAGGCTCGAACCTATGTGTGCAGGTGTGCAAAAGCTCGAACCTATGTGTGCAGGTGTGCAGGCTCGAGTCTAATTGTGCAGGTGTACAAAGGCTCAAACCTATGTGTGCTGATGAGCAAAGGCTCGAACCTATGTATGCAGGTGGACAAAGGCTCGAACCTATGTGTGCAGGTGGACAAAGACTCGAATCTAAGTGTGCAGGAGTACAAAGGCTCAAACCTGTGTGTGCAGGTGTGCAAAAGCTCGAACCTATGCGTGCAGGTGAGCAAAGGCTCGAACCTATGTGTGCAGGTGTACAAGGGCTCAAGTCTAATTGTGCAGGTGTAAAAAGGCTCAAATCTATGTGTGCAGGTGTGCAAAAGCTCGAACCTGTGTGTGCAGGTGTACAAAGGCTCGAATCTTAGTGTACAGTTGGACAAAGGCTCGAACCTATGTATGCAGGTGTACAAAAGGCTCGAACCTGTGTATGCAGGTAAGCAAAGGCTCCAACCTATGTGTGCAGGTGTACAAGGGGTTGTACGTGTGGAAGGCGGACCAGTGGATGGAGAGCCTCCCCTGCACGGTGGCCGGTTTCGTGTCCTTGATGTCCAGTGAGGTGTCTGTCCTCCTCATCTTCCTCATCACTGTTGACCGCCTCCTCGCGCTCCGAATGCCGCTGAGCCGATTTGTATTCTCCCACAGGTCAGAGAAGCTGTTCGTTCGACCGTGTTGCCCTTTGACCTGTTCGTTGTCATGGCTTCACGCTGGAGAGTGTCAGTTTGTTCGTTTGTTTGTTTGTTTGTTTGTTTTTCCCCATTGTCATTTGAATTGCGTTATTGGTTTGTTTTGTTTCGCTTGTGTGTGTCATGTCTTCTTCAATCAGTGCAGGCAGTTACGGTTTTAGTGTGTGTGTTGTTTTTTTTTTATAAATTTTATTTCATTCATTCGTGGATATTGTGTGTGTGTGTGTGTGTGTGTGTGTGTGTGTGTGTGTGTGTGTGTGTGTGTGTGTGATATGTGTGTGTGTGTGTGTGTGTGTGTGTGTGTGTGTGTGTGTGTGTGTGTGTGTGTGTGATGTGTGTGTGTGTGTGTGTGTCCACAAGACCACTATTCGTTTGTCTGTCTCTTCCTTTTGTATTTACCTTTTCGACAATTCTCCTTAATCTCTGCGCCCGTCATCCTGTCTGTCTATATCTCGGTCTGTCTGACTGTCTCTGTCTGTCTGTCTGTCTGTCTCTCTGTATTTGTCTCTGACTCTCTCTCTCTCTTCTCTCTCTCTCTCCTCTCTCTCTCTCTCTCTCTCTCTGCGTCTCTCTGTCCCTGCCCCTCTGTCTGTCTGTCTGTGTGTCTGTGTGTCTGCTGTCTGTCTCTCTCTCTCTCTCTCTCTCTCTCTCTCTCTCTCTCTCTCTCTCTGCGTCTCTGTCTCTGTCTCCTTGCCTCCGTCTGTCTGTTTGTCTGTCTCTGTCTCTCTCTCCTGATTGTCGGCTCCGATCAGTGACTTTGTTTTTGGCTCCATTCAATTCATTCATATCATTCATTCATTCAATTCAATTAAGGCATTCATTCATTCACTGATTCATTCATTTATCCATCCATCCATCCATTGATTGATTGATTATTCATTCATTCATTCAAGCGTTTATTCATTCATTGATTTACTGATCCATCCATCCATCCATCCATTCATTTATTCATTCATCCATCCCTTCATTCATTCATCCATTCGTCCATCCATCCGTTCACTCATGGACCCATCCGTCTGTCCGACCCTCAGGAAGGCCCACGCGATGAGCGTGCTGACGTGGCTGTTCGGCGTGGCCATCGCCGCCTACCCTCTCCTGGCGCACTGGAACTTCTACAACCAGACCGGCATCTGCATCCCCCTGCCCATCACCCGCAACATCTACATCGCCCACTACTACTCCTTCGCCATCATCATCGTCTTCAACCTCACCATCTTCCTCTTCATCGCCGCCGCCCAGACGCTCATCTACCGCACCCTCCAAGCCCTGGCGCGCGACGTCACGGCGGAGCCGGACTCGGGCGCGCCCGCCAAGGAGGTGGACCTGCGGATCACGCGGCGGCTGGTCGCCATCGCCCTGACGGATTTCCTCTGCTGGTTCCCGATCAGTATGTTGGGGATCGCCGCTGCTTCGGGAATTCCCGTTCCCGGGGAGGTGCACGTGGCGGTGACTGTTTTCATCCTGCCCATCAACTCGATCGTCAACCCGTTCATCTACACGCTCAGCCTGATCGGCGAGAGGAGGCGGGCGCGGAGGCGGAGGGAGGAGCTGATCGAGGAGGAGGAGGAGGAGGGGGAGGAGGAGGGGTACGTCATGACCAACGTCACGCCTGCGTCTTCCGTGGCCGTGATCAACGTGCCGGAGTAGACGTGGGGGAGGGAGGGGGGGGGGGACTGGGGGGACTGGGAGTGGTTGGTGGTGGAGGAGGGGGAGAGGAGAGGAGGTGAGGTTGGGAGGTGCATTCCGCATACTTTGTATCACTTTCATTTACTTAATGATTATTTCTGTGAAAGACCGTTTGTGAACTATGAAAGGTACTGGAATACTTTCATGCACACGATTTTATTCAGTCTTTTTTTTTTTTTTTTCATTTTTATTTTTAGTGATCTCGTGTTCACCTCCTATTCCCCCTCCCCCCTCCTCCTTCCATCCTCCTCTCTCACAGCTCCCTTCCTCCCGACCCCCCCCCCCCCCCCCCCCGATCAACCACCCCCATACCCCGCCTTTTCTCCCCACTCTTTGAAATTAATTCACCAATTCAATAATTGGCAGCCTGCGAAGAAATCCGTGCAGTGAGTGTACTTTTCCTTCTGCTTTAGTTTTTTTTTTGTTTTTTTGTTCATTTATTCATTTATACATTTGTTTATTGATTTATTATCGGACAGACAGTAAACGATCTGCTACTTTTTGTTTTCACAGACACTGTTCAAGTGCATCCGGAAAGGATTTTTTTTTTTCGTCGCCAGTGGCCACGTGGGTATTCTTTAAAACTGTGATTTGTTGGAATGGATGCAATGCGCCCCACTGTTCACCGTTAGTGCGGGCTGGTCACAGCATTATCCATTGTGAAGTCCACGAAGAAATCAATCCACGATTAGCCTGTATGATCCTACGTCTGTATGTAAACAAAGGCATTCACGAGGTGCCTTGATTGACAGCAACTGACTATGAACACCATATCATGCTGTCCATTTGATCATGATATTGATCAGTACACGTCACTGTTGTGATACCATTTCATGAAATAATGTTGTGTTGGTAAAAGTATTATGACAGACAAGGATGGTGTCTCTCTTTACAGGACTTGTCTTTCTGTGGAACCTTTTTTTTTCGTGAATAATTACAATTCTTTTTTTTTTTTTTTTTTTTTTCCGAAAAAGAAAAGATCGTTCACTTGTAGTCTATAGACACCCTCGTGGATGCCATAATCGGCCTCCAGCAGTCCATTGAACTCATCGTTATTCAGTGGATTCTCCCCGCACTCCATCTTCCAAGGAGACAGTGGAGGACAGGAAGAGAGAGGGAGGTATTGAAGAAGCCACCAGACAAGAGGCAGGATGCCACCTTTGAAGAGACCGGTGCTATGATGCAGGAAACCCGTTGGGAATGATGGCTTCAGCAACATCCCAGCCCACGGTGCTACGGACGGTTACTCTCTCTCTCTCTCTTCCCCGGGGAAGACCAGGGGATTATGGTGAGGCGGAGGAGAGCTCGGACACCACATGGTCAATCGCATGTTCCACATCAGCGATTCTGTTGAGCCCCCCCCCCCCCCTCCCCCTTCCCCAAGGACGCTGCCAAGATTTCAGTTGTCTTCACCTTTGACCCCTGTTTAGGACATGGACAATGAGATGTGGTTAACAAGTTTGCGCGCACACACACACACGCGCGCGCGCGCGCGCGCGCGCGCGCGCGACAAAATAGTCGAAGATGAACATCAAAAAATGATCTCGGCAGAATTTTCTTTCTTGCTGAATATAGCTCAATTGAGCCTTACGTTTTCTTTCATAAATTACGAGAAACCGTAAAAACTGAAAACAGATACCTGTTTTCAGTGAACAAATGGAGTAAGGCGCTCTCGCACTGCATCATATTCCGAACATTCCATGATCAAATGATTTTGAACTTTCATGACATTCAGGTCACAATGTAGACGACGTATACTGTATTGGAACGTTATTTTTCCTGCTTAGTTCAATGTACACCTTTTCCGGGATTGTCTCGGCCACCGGAATCGACCAGCAAACACTTGCTCTGCACACACACACACACTGCACCTGTGAAGCAGCGCCGGTGCAGCACGGAACATGGAGTGCAGCCTTCATCCGGGTCCCCGCTGTTCCTGTATGAACGAACGACACAGAGGAACGCATGCGCAGGAGAGTTGTTAGGAATTCAGTGACTGTCGATGAGTAATGGTGCAGTAATCTAATGATGCCAGTTGGGAGAAAAGGAAACGATGAAAGGAAAATACTCCCAAGATTACTTATGATTTTTTTGAAAAAAGAAAACAAATAAATACAATCAAAGTATAGGCTGCGCACTGTTGAAATGTCTGATGTCCAGATAGGAAAATCTCACAGTCTTAAAACTGATTTTTATCGAAACAAAAGACTCTGACAATGAACAGTGGCGACTTAAAAGACAAACATGAATTTTTTTACTGGACGTTACTGATCTCAGTCTGTCACGATCATATATTACTGGTGGAAGGGAGGGGAGCGGGGGGAGGGGGGGGGGGGGGGGAGGGCATTGTAAACTCTTTGTTTTTTTCACTAACTGATTGAGAAATACAGACAAGAGAATCATCAGGTTATGCTATTCACAGCCCAGCTGTGGATGAGCTCGTCAAGGCCCCAAGCGAGCCGAAAGCAGAACTGTGGAGATGGAGGAAGAAGGAGGGGACATCATCAAGCAGTGACACGATGAAGAGATCACGCGTGTTTTGAAAGACGTCGTCTGCAGGCTTACTGCTAAAAGCCAGCTGTTGCACTAGACATTTCTGTTCGACTCGGGACACAAAGCAAGAGCCAGACTGTGAATTCTGCCCAGGTATAACGAATCCTTTCAGTGTCTTTTAGAGATCCTACTTTCCTTGAGTGCAAGCTCTCGTTTTCATAGAATGTGACAGCTGTTTGTTTGGATTTTTTGTTGTTGTTGTTTGTGTGCTTGTTTGTTTTGTTTTATTGTTGTTGTTGTTGTTGTTGTTGTCGTTGTTTGCCTGTGAAATCTGTGCATAATTGAAATCAATTTTTGTTTGCCTGTAGATAGTCGAAATTGATTTTGTTTGGCTTTGTTGTTGTTTTAATGGAGTCTGATCATGCGTAGTGATTACGCATTGCATGGGATGGCAAGTTACGCCTGACTGTCCGGGCTGTGGGTTTTACGTGTGTTCACGGCAATGGCATCTCCGTTGTTCTGTGCTCTTCAACATCAGCACAGATCCAACAGGGGAACGGTTGCAGCAGCCCTGGGTTCCCGAATCTGGCCTAAAACGTAGAAACTGAGACACAGTGCCCTCACAGCATTCTGATTTGGTCCCTCGTGTTGGGTTTGGGACGTCTCCTACCAAGTGGCAATGAAGGCCGAAGCAGTTTCAAATGTTGAACAGGCTTGAGTTTTTGTTTGGGATTCCGTTTTTTTTTTTTTTTTTTTTTTATGAATTCATCAGTTGTGTGGTCGTGGTGTGCACAGAGTGTCAGTAGAAAATACTGACAAAATGCATACAAACTGGACATACAACAAACCAGTTGTGCATATTTCTTCCCCCCCCCCCCCTCCTTTCCCCCTCCTTCTTCTCGATACAGATACTGGAATCCATCAGAGGCAGAATACATCATGATTATTTTCCATACTGCGTGTCATTGATGTCTTGTTATTCTACCGGAGATGTATTTTCTTTACTTAAGCATAACTGTGATCTGTCGTGTCTGAGTTGAATGTCATCTGACTTCAACGCGTATTAGTTGTTTGTAAGTGTTGATTAATGTATTTGGGTTGAATTAAACAAACAGTTGTTTTGTCTTATGTTCTGTCATTCCTCCTTGGTCCATAGTGTTTGACCTCCTACATTCCTACATGTCTGGAACTTCTGTTCCTCTGCTGTCACTGTCTGCCTATCTTAAGGACATCGGGCGATGAATGTCATCGTCTTTCCCCATTGCTAAATGTCTGGGCATGTCAGAGTATACCAGTGGTCTGCCACGGGTTTGAATGTTTCAGAACGGAACGGTCTCAGAATAATTACAAGAACAACAACAACAATGATAATAATAATAATGATAATAGTAATGAAATAATAACAATGATAGCAATGTTAATAATAGTAATAATAATAACAACAATAATAATAACAATAATGATGATGATGATGATAATCATCATCATAATCATAATAATGATAATAATAATAATGATTACTAGAAGGGCGTATAGGAGAGCGCAGAGCTTCAACGA
>CM065726.1:59445466-59447966 GCA_033310375.1 Conus canariensis
TACCCAACAAAAGGAGTGGAGTTTTGTGTGTATGACCATTTTTTTTTTTTTTTTTTTATCCTGCCATTGAGACAGCCATACTCCAACTTGGGGAAAGGTGCATGCTATGTGTAACGTGTCATCCATACCAACGGCCAAACTGGTCTTCTCTTCCGAAAGTTGGTGATGGGATTTTACGTGTGTGCAAGATGTTATGCGTGCGTTCACACACGGAACCTCGGTTTATAGTCTCATTCGAAGGACTGAATGGGGAATGGAGTCAGAAAGCAAACTACGTCATTCAAAGTAAACTACGCCAGTGACATTTTAAATTCTATTCAGCATGATTTTTTTTTTTTTTAAGGCGAACCATTTCAATGTGAGACCTACATAGGCTGAAAATGGTTAAAAAGAGTTCAGAAAGGGTTTTTTTTCTTTTTTTTTTTTTCCTTTTCGTTTCTTTCTTCTTCTTTTTCTGTCTGTCTTTCTTTCTTTTTCTTCTGTTTTTAGTAGCCTATATATGATAGCTTTCATTTTTCTGTTGACGTCTTGTTACAAACTAACAATGGTAGATGTGAATTTTTTTTTTTTAAATATAAAAAAGATAAGAAAACCTTCAACATACCGCGTTTCATATGGTGGAGAACAGCTCTCGATGTTCACCGTCCGTGTTCTCAGTGTGGTCTACACCGTGGTGCTACGCCTGCAACACTAAAGTGATGGCGGTGTGGAACTGTAAAATGATGGAGCTGTCCTGCTCACGTAACTCAACACGACCATGTACAGAGCCGGAAACATCCGAACCAACAGAGTGGGATTCAGACTGCCATCCATCCGCAACCGAGACGTGATACCAACCAACACATTTCCATTTTAAACCGGCCGGTCTAGTGTACTTATCAGAGAGAGAGAGAGAGAGAGAGAGAGGGAGGATCATGTTCGTTTCAATACTTGTCGCTTATTTTCCTGGCTGAAGAGAGAAAAAAAAAATTCACTGCTCGCGACCTGGCTCTTAAAGAGGACATTTAATTGCTGCCCGTGCCTTGACCGAAATAAACTTCTAGCCTTTCTGATAAAACAAATGAACAAACAACAAGAAACCAACACCGAAATACCATCCCAAGCTGCTCTGTGTTTGCAGTGCATGCATCGGACAGATTGTTGGTGATATCTTCCAAAATATAATGAAACAGAAAGAAAATGCGGTACTGTGCATGATAACATTCATTTTGGACAAAGTCTAGTGATTGATATTTGCTAGCCTACGTCTCACTGTTCCGTTTACAGTATATATAATAGCAACTCTTGTCTATGACCCCCTTTTACCACACCTTGCTCTGTGGGGAAAAGGAAAACTCACTAAAATGTCATCGGCAGACACTTCGAAATATCACGGCCACAGAAGTTTATGTGGAAATGAAACATGACAGGGGTCTGTCGAGTTATGGCATCATTCTAGTGCGTAATTCGTTTTATTACGTCATGTTGAAATTATTACGTCACTTCCCTCCTTACCTTACCTGCTGGCACACACGGGAGGAGGTCAATAGCTGACGAAGGTGAATAAAACTGAAAATTTCAATTATAGCCACATCAGCTTATTGTTCTTGTTGTTCTTTTCTTTTGGATATATATATATATATATATAATATATATATATATATATACTTTTCGTTGTTTTTTTTTTTTTAACTAGTTGGTAAAACTGCTTTATAAATTAGAAAAGCACACAACACAACACGCAACACACACACACACACACACACACACACACACACACACACACACACACACACAGTGGCGCGCGCGCGCGCGTGCACACACATACACACGCGCGCGCGCGCGCACGCACACACACGCACACATTATGTGATTCAGTTCAATTCAGTTGGCTTTAATGTTAACGATCGTACTCCTCCGATTGCCTCTCCCTTCTTCTTCTTCTTCTTCTTTTTCTTCTTCTTCTCTCTCTCTCTCTCTCTCCTCTCTCTCTCTCTCTCTCTCTCTCTCTCTCTCTCTCTCTCTCTCTCTCTCTCTCTCTCCCTCCTTCTCTCTCTCTCTCTCTCTTTAAGTTTATTTTTGTCATATATCTTCTTGATCCAAACGCTTCTTGCTTTCTTCCTCTGTTCATATTTCTCATTGATTTACTCTCTCTCTCTCTCTCTCTCTCTCTCTCTCTCTCTCTCTCTCTCTCTCTCTCTCTCTCTCTCTTTCTGTGTGTGTGTGTGTGTGTGTGTGTGTGTGTGTGTGTGTGTGTGTGTGTCGCATCCACAACGATGGCGTGCCTATGTCAACACTTCAACTAGCTCCCCTCTCCGTGCCCATAGTCCTCCTCAGTTCCCCACTTTGCTCCTCGGCTTCCTGCCTTCCACCTCCTTCCACTTCCAACAGTCCTCTCCATCTTCCACTTCCAACAGTCCTCTCCATCTTCCACTTCCAACAGTCCTCTCCGTCTTCCACTTCCAACAGTCCTCTCCATCTTCCACTTCCAAGCAGTCCTCTCCGTCTTCCACTTCCAACA
>CM065726.1:59460466-59487966 GCA_033310375.1 Conus canariensis
TACAGAGGAGAGAGAGAGAGAGAGAGAGAGAGAGAGAGGAGAGGAGAGAGAGAGCGAGAGAGAGAGAGACAGACAGACAGACAGACGGACAGACAGACAGACAGACAGAGAGAGACAGAGAGAGACAGAGACAGAGACAGAGAAAGACAGAGACAAAGAGAGACAGACGGACAGATAGAAAGATAGAAACATAAATCGTAATCAGAAATATGACTTTAAATGAACACACACACACACACACACACACACACACACACACACACACACACACACACACACACACACATTATTATTGAATCTCATGGCCTAAAAAAAGAAAATTATGAAAAATGAAAGAAAAGCCAATTATTGAGGAATAACAACAGAATGAATGAAAGCATTCACAAGCAAAACAAAACAAACAGAAAGTGACGTAAAGGTCAAAAGAAGTAAATCAATGTTGTGTGTGTGTGTGTGTGTGTGTGTGTGTGTGTGTGTGTGTGTGTGTGTGTGTGGTGTGTGTGCTTGTGTGCGTGCGTGCGTGCGTGCGTGCGTGCGCGCGTGCGCGCGCGGCGTGCGTGCGTGCGTGCGTGTGTGTGTGTGTGTGTGTGTGTGTGTGTGTGTGTGTGTGTGTGTGTTTGAGTGTGTGATCATTTGAAGTGGCAGAGAACACTCTACAAATATTCCTTTATTTTTATTTTATTATTATTGTTATCATCATCATCATTATTATCACTATCATTATTATTATTATTATTATTATTATTATTGTTGTTATTATTATCATTATCATTGTTATTACTATTACTATTATTATCATTATTATCATCATCATCATCATCATCGTCATTGTCGTCGTCGTCATTGTTGTTCTCGTTGTTGTTATTGTTACTGCTGCTGCTGCTGTAGCGGCTGGTGCTGTTGTTGTTTTCATCATTGTTACCGTTAAAATATCATTAGTATCTCTGATATTCGTGGCAATTATTCTGGATTTCCATACAAGAGCCTTAGGCCTTGACTTGTAACTATGTTTCCAGAATTCTAGTGGTGGTGATCATTGTTCTCAATCCAGGTGCGGCAGTTTATCATCCGATGACACAGTTAGAAACTGTCGTTATTTTTTAGAGCCCGGTTTTGTTTTTGTTTGTTGTTGTTGTTTGTTTAACTTCCAGACTGGCTTCAATCAAACCTTGACCGGTCACGAACTATGGCAGTTCCTCAGTGTGTGACAATAGGCAGGGTTCTTTCTACCTGGAACATCTTTCCATTTTATGTGACCGTTGGTCCAATATGAAATAATGAGCCTGATGTCACGTCACCGCATTTTGGTGTGTGTGTGTGTGTGTGTGTGTGTGTGTGTGTGTGTGTGTGTGTGTGTGTGTGTGTGTGTGTGCGTGCGTGCGTGCGTGTGTGTGTGTGTGTGTGTGTGTGTGTGTGTGTGCGTGCGTGCGTGCGCGCGCGCGCATGCGTGCGTGCGTCTGTACGTATGTGTGTGTGTGTGTGTGTGTGTGTGTGTGTGTGTGTGTGTGTGTGTGTACATGTGTGCGTGTGTGCTTGCGCGCGCGCGCGCGCGCGCGCGCGCGCGCGCGCGTGTGTGTGTGTGTGTGTGTGTGTGCTGTTTTGAATTTTGTTTTGTTTTTGTTTTTTGTTTGTTTTGTTTGTTTGCTTGGTTTTGCCTCATCCTTTATCTTTTTCTCTGGCAAGACCGTTGACAGCTTGCACATCGGAAAAACAGAGTCGGAGTGCACTTCTAAGAAATGATATTCTCTCTCCTTCAGCAGACTGTTTTTGTACTCCCAGTTGTTATAGAACAGGGAGTACTTTACAATGGGAACGAAGAAATGCTGTCTGTGTGTCTGTCTGTCTGTCTGTCTGTCCGTGGTCAAAATGTGTTCCACTCGCTCCAGACAAAACTTCTGGGCCGATCTTTCTGAAAATTTGTAGGTATGTTCATTATGGGTCACGGATGATGCCCGATGTTTTATTTTACCAGAATAGCTATTACTAACGGCTGTAACGGCCCCAAACGGTTTTTCTTCTTTATGGAATATCTCAGAAAGTGATTATGGAGTTTATCTCAGTGCCGAAATACATTACATGACGCATGTTTGTGACGTTTCTTTATGACGCATGTTTGATTGTGACGTTTCTTGACATGTACACGCGTATTCAAGATAAACTGGGAGTACGTTTATATGCTTTGCATCTTACTGAAAAATTATATCAGGTTTGGTTATACAGTTCCACCTGATTTTTTTTTTTTCAAAACTTTCTGTTTGCTGTTTCTCCATTCTCTCCTCTTTTCCCATACACAGCCACGACCACGGTCTTAGCTCTGGTACAGCAGTCAGATAAACTGTAAGGCAACCCACCAGAGGAGTCACTGCACTGCCGTCGAGTTTCTTCGGTGGTGTTCAGTGGTGACTGTTCGGATTCAATATACACAGGACACCGCTTGCTAAATCCTCGGCTACAGACGATACTGTCTCAGTCGCACAGTCAGCGTGACTGAGCGTCCCCGGCCGAGGACTGGCCAGCACGCCCAGCCAACGACTGTGGCCATGGCTTGCCCGTGCTAGCTAGCTTGATGGACAGGACGTCAGCGAGCGTGGGTTTGAACATGGCGAGGAAATCCAAACTGAGGTCACCACGTGGGCAGGGAAGAAAAGGGCAAAGAACTTGAAGCTTTCTTTTCATGTTATTTACTTATTTATTTATTTATTTATTTATTTTGTGTGTGTGTGTGTGTGTGTGTGTGTGTGTGTGTGTGTGTGTCTGTGTGTGTGTCTGTGTGTCTGTGTGTGTCTGTGTGTGCGTGTGTGTTTATGAGAATGTGGATGATAAACATGTTGCCATGGAGTTCCAGTCTAGTCTGAAACTACATGACGGGATTGTACTCTACGTTTCCTGTTATAACACCAGTCGGTGTCGACCAGGCCCGAGAGATGCAACCACTGCAGTGTTGCTCTTGGAATTTGGGCAATACTCCAAAACAGCATTCATTGAGTCTATGAAACTCTTATTGTGGTTCCAGTCTGCCCACGTGAGCTCATTGCACCCCAAGTAGGAGCCGCCATAACTGACCCCTCCCCTCCTACCTCCCCCCCCCCCTCCAACTCACCCACCTTCACACATGAACCCATGACCTTCAAGCTCGGTAGTCCCAGACGATGGTTGTTGTGCCATGGCTGCTGGATTTCCACAAAATTCCTGAATTTACGTAGTATCTATGGATAGTAGATTCCTACAGGATCAATGTTTACGAACATCTGGAATTTCATCATCTACGTTTTTATTTTCCTGTATGTATTTTTCTTTTTTTCTTTCTTTAATCTCGTGCAAAATGACCAAAAATGGAAGTGCTGACTCTTCCCACAGCAGATGGTCGGTCCCGAAGATCGTTATCTTTTAGGTATTCACGTGCGACCTTTTACAGGGCTTGTCTCGTAAACCGCCAAACGCTTCGGATACTGTTTAGAGCGTGTTTCTCTTGTTTCTCTATGATCCTCTCACCTCCCCGTGCCCCTTCTCCCCCCCCCCCCCCACCCCCCCCCCAAAAAAAAAAAAAAAAAAAAAACTCTGAAGGGAGCTCTAATGAGAAGTGATGGCGGCCGTCCCGGGAGGACCTCCAGGATAACAATGAGTGGCGTTGCCCGTGGGCTCTCCTGGCGACACCCTCCCCAGCACCCCTCCCCTCCGGGTGAGGCCTGGCTCACAACAACATGCCCTTCGCTGTCCGGTCCGATACGGTTCTTCCCCACTGGCTGTCATCGGTACGGTTGGCTGAGAGGCTGAGGGGTGGGTGGGGAGGGAGTGGGGAGGGGGTGGGGGGGGGCGTGTGGAACCCTCTCCCTCTGTCTGTCTGTCTGAGTGTCTGTCTGACTGTCTGTCTGCCTCTCTCTCTGTGTCTGTCTCTCTGTGTCTGACTGTCTGTCTGTCTGCCCTCTCTCTCTCTCTCTCTCTCTCTCTCTCTCTCTCTCTTCTTTTTCTTCTCTTTTCTTTTTCTTTCTCTTTAACCTGCCCTCAACACGTCAAAACGTCTTCTCTCCCAATCGTATTTTCGCGTAAAGGACTTTTTTTTTTTTATTGTAAAGAAAGCTTGCTTGAGGGTGAAAGGCTAACCTGGTGGATAATTCTCTCACTTAGAAAGCCGCAGAATCTTGGATGGGTTGTTCCAGTTTCCTACGGACCATTTTTTTTTTTTTGGGGGGGGTGTCCTCTTCCCCCCCCCCCCCCCCCTCTCTCTCCCCCAAGTAGACCTGAAATAGTGACCTGAGTGCTAGTCTTACGGATGAAACAATAAAGCGAGATTCTCAAGTGCCGTGTGCGTCTTGCGCATGTATACAACACCTTAGTAACAAGGGGGTTCTCTCTGGCAGATTCCTGTTTAAAAACAAACAAACAAACAAACAAAAAACTTGATAGTTGAATAGAAACATATATAAGCGACAACAGCAACAACATCAACAACCGGAAAAACATGGATGTGCCAGATGTGGCTTTGCCCCGTCTCTCCCCCCCCCCCCCCCCCTGTGTGTGTGTGTGTGTGTGTGTGTGTGTGTGCGTGTGTGTGTGTGTGTGCTGGATCCTCGCTTTTTTTTAATTCGTTTTTGTTTTGTTTTATTTTATTTTGTGGTGGATCAGACTGCTGACATTATTCACAATTGAAAAACAATAATTATACAGATTTTAACTCTTTCCTAAACTTGTAGTTTTTTTTTTTCTAAACTCACCCCCACAGACTTAGAATAAAGAAATAAAAGTAAAAAAGCAGAAAAAAAAATTCATATATCTTGTTCTTGTTGTTATTGTTGCTGTTGTTGTTGTTGCTGTTATTGGAAAGAGAATCTGAGAAATAGTGAATGCAAAATTACCTAGTAAAAGAAGGCTGAATTCTGTTACAGCAACGCGAAGTGACTGAAGCATCTAACGTCTTATCTGTTGGGAAATTAACAGTGCTTCTGTTTACGGTATGGAAGTCACTATTGTAGAATGCTACTAATCTTCAAAAATGATGCGTTCAAAAATGATCAACATCTCAACTCAATCTGTTAAGTTATGCTTTGAACAGGGAAGAAAAACAATCCTTCCAGCGCGACAATAAATTGAAAACGTATGTAGCAAAGTTGATTTTCTTACTACAGGTGAATCAGTGTTACATTCCAGATTGAACACATTGCTGATGGTCTTTCTTCCACAAATGATTGGAGTACTCTGTGACTACTCTTGAGTAGCTGTGACTAAAGTATCAACTATCAGTGAGGCATTCCTATTGTAGATCGGCATACTGGTTACGAAACACATCTAAAAATATCGCAACAGCTTTGCGGTCTTTCCGGAAGTTTGTACCATTGCGAGAATGGAACATGAAATAACTAATAATGATACTGATGACTTTTCCCCTTCACAGTGTGAATCAAATATCTCAGCTGAGTTGGGGATCGTATTGATTGATAACTGTTTTGATTCAGGCCTCAACTATCAACTATGAAAACTTCACGCTGTCATTGTCTTGTGTGTCATAGATGTGGTGGGTATACAACCAAAGATAAACACTTGTGGATGACAGTGTGTTTGAACATGACGCGTGTCTTGCACTGCCTGTGACTCCAACATCAAAGAAACGCTTCAATGCCTGATTCTGTTTACTAAGGACGAATCTGAATAAGGTTAGAATCACACACGTGATATAACACTCGCCTTGGATTATTTTGTGCACTAATGATTTTTTTTTTTTTTTTTTTTTTTTTTTGCTGATTTTTTTTTCAACTGGTGCGACTGGATTTCTTCACAGTTGTGTTCTCTGCACTTCTCCGGCCATGTTCGACAGTGTCTGCCATGGTCAGCTGATACGAAAGATTTGGTGGATGTGTTTGATGTTTCCTTCATTTTTTTCATTTTGAGATCCGAAATTTAACACACACACACACATACACAAAGCTGAATGTTTGCAACAGCTGTGATTGAACTGCGTCATGGTCAGAATCGTTCATCGAGTCGTCTGTGCGAGCATCGTAAGCGTTGTGTAGTAATCCGGGTCCTAAATTTAGGATCTTGTTGTCACAGAACGTCAACGTTTGTTATAACGGCCTTAGGAACAGTGCATTGGTGGTGAAAGTTCATCAGGCATCACCTAACGAATGACAGAGACGTCCATGTCTGGTCGCTGAGACAATCGACAACATGGCCAAACACCAGGTCTGTGTTCCCGTGCTGTGTGCGAGGAAAAAACTGGAGACCAGCTTGTTAGTCCTCAGGATAGATCCTAAAGGGAAAAAAAACTGCCATGAAACAAATATCACTGAACATGGATAAAACACCAAAATGTAGGTGAGTACCCTTTATAATGCAATTTGTAGAACAAGCAGTACAAACAGCAGCAGCAGCAGCAGCAGCAGTAGTAGTAGTAGTAGTAGCAGTAGAAGCAGACGTAGTAGCGGAGGCTTTAGTCGTTGCAACAGCAACATCACACAGCTTATGTTGTTTGTTTTGTAATTTTTGTTTCATGGTGTTCTGTGTATGTGTGTGTGTGTGTGTGTGTGTGTGTGTGTGTGTGTGTGTGTGTGTGTGTGTGTGTGTGTGTGTGAGAGAGAGAGAGAGAGAGAGAGAGAGAGAGAGAGAGGAGAGATTTGATTTTCAGTACAGTTAAGATGTGATTTGTTTTATTGTTACAATTTCTCATTTTATTATCTTACTTATAAATGTTAAATGTTTCCCTCTTGATTTTCCTTTATGGTTTTTATGTCATTCAGATGTTATTAGTATCATTTTCGTTTCTCATTAATTTGTTAAGGTGTTTTAAATGTCAGTACAACACTATGTTAATCTGACAGTAAATGGTTTCAGCCAGTCAGCTTGTGTATGTAGTCAGTGAATCCAAAATGAAATAAAAGCAGCGTTCTAACACAAAACTCTGGGTCGTGAAGTTGTTAAAAGTATGTTAACGTCTTGGTGGGGCTGTTTTCACGATTCGTGTTGTCTGTCCATTGTAGGCAACACTGACCGAGGTCATGACATTGAGGAGGACTGAGTGTGGTGTGACTGTGACATAACATTGAGGAGGACTGAGTGTGGTGGTGTGTCTGACTGTGACATGACATTGAGGAGGACTGAGTGTGGTGTGACTGTGACATAACATTGAGGAGGACTGAGTGTGGTGGTGTGTCTGACTGTGACATGACATTGAGGAGGACTGAGTGTGGTGTGTCTGTCTGTGACATAACATTGAGGAGGACTGAGTGTGGTGGTGTGTCTGACTGTGACATGACATTGAGGAGGACTGAGTGTGGTGGTGTGTCTGACTGTGACATGACATTGAGGAGGACTGAGTGTGTGTGGTGTGTCTGACTGTGACATGACATTGAGGAGGACTGAGTGTGGTGTGTCTGTCTGTGACATGACATTGAGGAGGACTGAGTGTGGTGGTGTGTCTGACTGTGACATGACATTGAGGAGGACTGAGTGTGGTGTGTCTGTACTGTGACATGACATTGAGGAGGACTGAGTGTGGTGGTGTGTCTGACTGTGACATGACATTGAGTAGGACTGAGTGTGGTGGTGTGTCTGACTTGTGACATGACATTGGAGGCGGAGACATGAGTGTGTGGTGTGTCTGACTGTGACATGACATTGAGGAGGACTGAGTGTGGTGGTGTGTCTGACTGTGACATGACATTGAGGAGGACTGATGTGGTGTGTCTGTCTGTGACATGCCATTGAGGAGGACTGAGTTGGTGGGTGTGTCTGACTGTGACATGACATTGAGGAGGACTGAGTGTGGTGGTGTTCTGACTGTGACATGACATTGAGGAGGACTGAGTGTGGTGGTGGTCTGACTGTGACATGACATTGAGGAGGACTGAGTGTGGTGGTGTTGTCTGACTGTGACATGACATTGAGGAGGACTGATGTGGTGGTGTGTGGTGACTGTGACATGACATTGAGGAGGACTGAGTGTGGTGTGTGTCTGACTGTGACATGACATTGAGGAGGACTGAGTGTGGAGGTGTGTCTGACTGTGACATGACATTGAGGAGGGACTGAGTGTGGTGGTGTGTCTGACTGTGACATGACATTGAGGAGGACTGAGTGTGGTGGTGTGTCTGACTGTGACATGACATTGAGGAGGGCTGAGTGTGGTGGTGTGTCTGACTGTGACATGACATTGAGGAGGACTGAGTGTTGGTGGTGTGTCTGACTGTGACATGACATTGAGGAGGACTGAGTGTGGTGTGTGTCTGACTGTGACATGACATTGAGGAGGACTGGGTGTGGTGGTGTGTCTGTACTGTGACATGACATTGAGGAGGACTGAGTGTGGTGGTGTGTCTGACTGTGACATGACATTGAGGAGGACTGAGTGTTGGTGTATCTGACTGTGACATGACATTGAGGAGGACTGAGTGTGGTGGTGTGTCTGACTGTGACATGACATTGAGGAGGACTGAGTGTGGTGGTGTGTGTCTGACTGTGACATGACATTGAGGATGGACTGAGTGTGGTGGTGTGTCTGACTGTGACATGACATTGAGGAGGACTGAGTGTGGTGTGTCTGACTGTGACATGACATTGAGGAGGACTGAGTGTGGTGTTGTCTGACTGTGACATGACATTGAGGAGGACTGAGTGTGGTGTGTCTGACTGTGACATGACATTGAGGAGGACTGAGTGTGGTGGTGTGTCTGACTGTGACATGACATTGAGGAGGACTGAGTGTGGTGTGTGTCTGACTGTGACATGACATTGAGGGATGAGGACTGTAGTGTCGTGAGGGATGGTGTGGTGTGTCTGTACTGTGACATGACATTGAGGAGGACTGAGTGTGTGTGTGTCTGACTGTGACATGACATTGAGGAGGACTGAGTGTGGTGTGTCTGCTGTGACATGACATTGAGGAGGGACTGAGTGTGGTGGTGTGTCTGTCTGTGACATGGACATTGAGTGAGGACTGAGTGTGGTGGTTGTGTCTGACTGTGACATGAATTAAGGAGGACTGAAGTAGTGGTGGTGTCTGACTGTGACATGACATAGAGGAGGACTGAGTGTGGTGTGTGTGACTGTGACATGACATTAAAGGAGGACTGAGTAGTGTGTGTGTGACTGTGACATGACATTGAGGAGGACTGATGTGTGGTGTGACTGTGACATGACATTGAGGAGGACTGAGTGGGTGACGTGACTGTTGGGATGATTGTGTTGACTGTGACATGACATTGAGGAGGACTGAGTGTGGTGGTGTGTCTGACTGTGACATGACATTGAGGAGGACTGAGTGTGGTGGTGTGTCTGACTGTGACATGACATTGAGGAGGACTGAGTGTGGTGGTGTGTCTGACTGTGACATGACATTGAGGAGGACTGAGTGTGGTGGTGTGTCTGACTGTGACATGACATTGAGAGGACTGAGTGTG
Source organism: Conus canariensis (assembly GCA_033310375.1). Lineage (NCBI taxonomy): Eukaryota > Metazoa > Mollusca > Gastropoda > Neogastropoda > Conidae > Conus > Conus canariensis. The sequence goes on from CM065726.1 coordinate 59,469,856, forward strand.
GTGGTGTGTCTGACTGTGACATGACATTGAGGAGGACTGAGTGTGGTGGTGTTGTGTGACTGACTGGGAGCTGAGTGGGTTCGACTGTGACATGACATTGAGGAGGTCTGAGTGTGGTGGTGTGTCTGACTGTGACATGACATTGAGGAGGACTGAGTGTGGTGGTGTGTCTGACTGTGACATGACATTGAGGAGGGCTGAGTGTGGTGGTGTGTCTGACTGTGACATGACATTGAGGAGGGCTGAGTGTGGTGGTGTGTCTGACTGTGACATGACATTGAGGAGGACTGAGTGTGGTGGTGTGTCTGACTGTGACATGACATTGAGGAGGACTGAGTGTGGTGGTGTGTCTGACTGTGACATGACATTGAGGAGGACTGAGTGTGGTGGTGTGTCTGTCTGTGACATGACATTGAGGAGGACTGAGTGTGGTGGTGTGTCTGTCTGTGACATGACATTGAGGAGGACTGAGTGTGGTGGTGTGTCTGACTGTGACATGACATTGAGGAGGACTGAGTGTTGGGTGGTAGTCTGTCTGTGACATGACATTGAGAAGGACTGAATGTGGTGGTGTGTCTGACTGTGACATGACATTGAGGAGGACTGAGTGTGGTGGTGTCTCTGACTGTGACATGACATTGAGGAGGACTGAGTGTGGTGGTGTGTCTGTCTGTGACATGACATTGAGGAGGACTGAGTGTGGTGGTGTGTCTGTCTGTGACATGACATTGAGGAGGACTGAGTGTGGTGGTGTGTCTGACTGTGACATGACATTGAGGAGGACTGAGTGTGTGTGGTGTGTCTGACTGTGACATGACATTGAGGAGGACTGAGTGTGGTGGTGTGTCTGACTGTGACATGACATTGAGGAGGACTGAGGTGTGGTGTGTGTCTGACTGTGACATGACATTGAGGAGGACTGAGTGTGGTGGTGTGTCTGCCTGTGACATGACATTGAGGAGGACTGAGTGTGGTGGTGTTGTCTGACTGTGACATGACATTGAGGAGGACTGAGTGTGGTGGTGTGTCTGACTGTGACATGACATTGAGGAGGACTGAGTGTGGTGTGTCTGTCTGTGACATGACATTGAGGAGGACTGAGTGTGGTGGTGTGTCTGACTGTGACATGACATTGAGGAGGACTGAGTGTGGTGGTGTGTCTGACTGTGACATGACATTGAGGAGGACTGAGTGTGGTGGTGTCTCTGACTGTGACTGATGGCAGAGCGGACACTGAGGGCTTTACTGCAGGTCGGGGGTCAATGGGGTTGTAGGCATTAAAGATTAAAGATCGGGGGGAGGCGGGAGGGAGGGGGGGGGGGTCACCATACTGTACAACACCATCAGTAGCCAATAGCAAAAAAAAAAAAGTGTAGCCCTATAGTAAAATCTGTATGCATATATATGTAATCAATGTATTTATTTTAGATACGAAAAGAATGTTGGAGAGAGAAAGATAGGGAAGAGGTAAGGAGGGGAAGAGAGAGAGAGAGAGAGAGAGAGAGAGAGAGAGAGAGAGAGAGAGAGAGAGAGAGAGAGAGAGAGTTTTAATATTTGCTTCCTTTCATTAAAAAAAATGTAATGGCCATTCTGTCTTTAAATTTGATACGTTTCTATCCTACTTTCTTTACTCAACGCCGCATCAAGACCATCGTTATTATCATTTTCATCAGAGAGTCATTTTCATCGACATTATTATTATGACCGTTGTAGTTGTTCTTTTTATTTGTCTTCCTCTTCTGCTCCTTATTTTAACGAAACAACTAAAATCTCATGCAGCTAGATTTAGGAAAATGGCAATGACATAATAAAATAAACAATTGTGCGTTACTCACTTCACTACTGGCTTTTTAGTAGATAATACTTTAACACACTGTCAGCTATTGTTTATGAGTTTAAGTATAAACTGAATGTTGACAATGATGACTTGGATGGGTATTGGTTTTCTCTGTGTGGAACGTTACTGTACACTTTTGGTGAAAAACAGCTTCCCACCTGCACAAGAAGACACAAACGCTTTCATTCAGTTTATTTTTTTAACAAACAGATTTTTACAGGCTTTGGTTATGTGTCATGGGAATAATATACTTCACAGTTTCATGAAGTCAAGAATACTTTTGTGTTCGTTAGATTTTAACTTTTATTTAAATGTACATGCTCTTTACAGGGCTTTGCTGAAACCATACGCAAACAATAAACCTGGATAGGTTTAGAAAGCAAATATATTGTTAACTACGATGAAATTTTGTCGCAAGTGTTACTTCTTAAGTGTTCTTTTCGACTGCGGCTTAAATCAAAACGATGATTAAGATGTATGTTTCGCTTTTAAGTATTTAAAGTTCACTGCAAAGAAAGTGGAAATGTGGTTGTCAGTAATTGGTACAGTGCTTTTGTTTACTTCTAGTTCGTTGCTGTGTGCTCAGACACAAAACTGTGAATTCACTATGACCACATGCTTTGGTCCAAGGAAAGTATCGTCGTTAAATCCTGTCAGTTATGTCCCAGATGTGTAAACTGTATTGAATAAACAGCATCGTTGCACTATAAAACAAAATTATTGATTTTTTTTTTTACATTATGAATTCTAAGCTTAAAACCATAAAAGGAAGAATGCTTCGGTCATTGTTTCAAGTCTGATATTATAAGAATTCGCGAAAAACATTATTTCGGGGTTTAGTTAAACTTTCAATTTTGAAATCTAGTTATTTATCATTATTCCATTTTGAAATCAAGAACTTTCATCTACACTATTTTCATTCCATAACAATAAATTCATGATCAATATGTTGTCAAGAGGTTGCCCGTGCCAAGCTTATATAGAACTAAAAGATACAATCGTATCACAAAATGTTGAAAACGAAGGTTTTCAGTTCAAACGTGTATGGTAAACATGTATTGTTAAGAGGTTTGAGACAATAACTGTTTTGTGATTTTACATGTGTGTGATATAAACGGAAACTGTTAAGAAGTGTGAAGGCTTTAATCGTTGAGTAATTCCACATGTGTATTAAACAGCAATTGTTACAAAACTTAAGGGCTTTAACTGATGCGTGATTTCATGTGTGTGTGTGATAATTATAAATAGTTAAGAAATTTGAAAGATTTAAGTATTGTGCGATTTCACACGTGTGTTACACATAAACTGTTAAGATGCGGGAGGCTTTGACTATTGTGTGATTTCACTCGTGCGTTAAACAGGAACTGTCAAGAAACTTGAAAGCGTTTAAGTATTGTCTGATTGCCATATGTGTGTTTATCAGGAATTGTTAAGAAATTTGAAAGGCTTTAACTATTGTGTGATTTGACATGTATCTGTTAAACAAGAACCGTTAAGAAATTTGAAGGCTTTAACTATTGTGTGATTTGACACGTGTGTGTTAAGAATTGTTAAGAAATTTGAAGGCTTTAACTATTGTGTGATTTGACATACTTGTATTAAACAGGAACTGTCAAGAAATTTGAAGGCCTTAACTATTGTGTAATTTGACATATATGTGTTAAACGAGAATTGTAATTTTAGAAATTTAAAGGTTTTAACGATTGTGTTGTTTGACTTACGTGTGTTAAACAAGAATTTTTTTTTATTTTTAAGTGTGAAGACTGCAGCTGTTGTGTGATTTCACATGTGTATGTTAAACTGGAACTAATAAGAACTGTCATGTGATTTCAAATACAAGTGTTAGTTAAACAGAAATTGTTACGATGTCGGAGGACTTTGTTTTGTGTGTGTGTGTGTGTGTGTGTGTGTGTGTGTGTGTGTGTGTGTGTGTGTGTGTGTGTGTGTGTGTGACACAGAAATTGTTCAGAAACTTGAACACTTTAACCGTTGTGATAATTCACATGAGTGTGTTAAAAGAGAACTTTTAAGAAGTGTTAAGGCTGTTAGTGTTGGATGATTTGCCACCTATATGGTCAACAGGAATTGTAAGAAGCGCGAAGGCGGTAATTGTATCATTCATCTATCTATCTATCTATCTATCTATCTATCTATCTATCTATCTATCTATCTATCTATCTGTCTGTGTGTGTGTGTGTGTGTGTGTGTGTGTGTGTGTGTGTGTGTGTGTGTGTGTGTGTGTGTGTGCAATATAATAATAGTATATTTGATATGATGTGATACCATATGATATAATGCGATAAGACATGATAAAATATAAAATGATATACTGTATCACAATAATGTGATCTGATATAGTGTGATACTATACTATACTATACTATACTTATATACTATACTATACTATACTATACTATACTATACTATACTACTATACTATACTATACTACATAACAGGAAGAACAGAATTACTGAACTGATAAACGAAGGAACAAACAAACTACAAAACAGATATGACGCGTTTCGATCTATTGGGTCTTCTTCACTCAGGAGAACATTCAAAACAATGGAAGCCAAGGATGAACAAAGAGTCACTTATCTCTACTATAATATAATATAATATAATATAATATAATATAATATAAATAATAATACAAATTACAGTATAATACAATGTAAAACATAATACAAATACAGTATAATATAATATAAGATGATATAATATAAAACATAATGTAATGCAATATAATCTACCACGATACAATATAATCTACCATAATAGTGTGATAGCTGATAACGAAGGATTTTATACTTTTAACATATTCCTGATTTTTCATTCTCATTTTCTTTCCTCCTACATTTTTCTCCCCCTCCCCTCCCCCTTTTTCTTTTCTTTTCTAATTCTTTGAATCTTAGCAGGTTATTCCTGTAATGGTGGAGGAACTGTTAGCATGCACTTGTTTCTCCCCCACTGCTGTTCAACATAATACACTGGAATACAATACAATACAATACATATAATACAATACGAAATGATGGGATACGATATATTATGATACAATATAATATAATATAACGTGATGAAACATGGTATAATACAACAAGATAAAAATGGTATGACATAGCACAAAACAAGACAAGACAAGATAAAGCAAGACAAGACAAGACAGGACAGGACGGGACAAGAAGGACAAGAAGGACAAGAAGGACAAGACAAGACAAGACAAGACAAGACAAGATACTAGTAATTCGTATCACATAGTGTTAGCTAATTCTTACAGAAGACTGCATTGTTGTTGTTGTTGTTGTTGTTGTTGTTGTTGTTGTTGTTGTGTGTGTGTGTGTGTGTGTGTGTGTGTGTGCGCGCGCGCGAGCTGTGTGTGTGTGTGTGTGTGTGTGTGTGTGTGTGTGTGTGTGTGTGTGTGTGTGTGTGCGTGGGCTGTGCGTGCGTGCGTGGTGTGCGTGTGCTGTGTGTGTGTGTGTGTGTGTGCGTGCGTGCGTGCGTGTGTGTGTGTGTGTGTGTGTGTGTGTGTGTGTGTGTGTGTGTGTGTGTGTGTGTGATAAACTGGACAACAGTAAACGAACAGTAAAAAAAAGTCATAATAAAAGCACCCTTTATTTAAAAAAAAAAGAAAAAAAGTCAGGCCTGTCTGTCTTCCCTAGCCTTGAAGCAGGTCGATCGAGCGCCGAGGGTCTGTCCACACACTGCTGGCTGGCCCACTGAAACAGCGGCTATGTAGAAAGTCATGGAAATGTAACATCATTTAAAGTGAAGGCGTTCGCTAGACACTGGGTGGATAGTACGAGTCAGTTAACTGGGTGGGTTAGCTGGTTTGTTGTTTTTACTCAGGTTGTTAGTGAGTTGCTTCATTGTTGACTGATTTCGCCAGAAAAGCAAGTCAACAAATCAACAACACCTGTAGGAAACCAAGTTTGCAAATGCATGCGTGACTGTTTGTGTGCATGCCTGCGTGAAATGTGTGTGTGTGTGTGTGTGTGTGTGTGTGTGTGTGTGTGTGTGTGTGTGTGTGTGTGTGTGTGTAGATCGACGTGTGTGTGTGTGTGTGTGTGTGTGTGTGTGTGTGTGTGTGTGTGTGTGTGTGTGTGTGTGTGTGTGTGTGTAGATCGACGTGTGTGTGTGTGTGTGTGTGTGTGTGTGTGTGTGTGTGTGTGTGTGTGTGTGTGTGTGTGTGTGATCGCCAACTCCTTTCAATAAGAAAATTTATATCATTTGTGATACTTGCTTGAAAGTATTATATATAGCATGTATATGCATAATCAGTACGCGTCTGTGAGTATGCATGCTTATGCGTTTGCGCATGTACGTGAGCCACTCTGTGTGTGTGTGTGTGTGTGTGTTTGTGTGTGTGTGTGTGTGTTGTGTGTGTGTGTGTGTGTGTGTGTGTGTGTTGTGTGTGTGTGTGTGTGTGTGTGTGTGTGTGTGTGTGTGTGTGTGTGTGTGTGTGTGTTGTGTGTGTTTGTTGTGTTTGTGTGTGTGTTTGTGTGTGTTGTGTGTGTGTGTGTGTTGTGTGTGTGTGTGTGTGTGTTGTGTGTGTGTGTGTGTGTTGTGTTGTTGTGTGTTTTGTGTGTGTGTGTCTTGTGTGTGTGTGTGTGTCTGTGTGTGTCTTGTGTGCGTGTGTGTCGTGCTGCGTGTGTGTATGACCGGGAAAAAACCCCCAACATTTTCTCAATATTGAACAAAGCGCAACTCTTGTTACAGATTTGTGCGGCACAGTACTAGTTTGGCACATATGATGCAATGTTCTTCTGAAATTCTCCTCAGTCTTTCCTATTTAATTGCAAGGATGTGCAGGAATAAGTACATGTAATCAGTGGAAACCCACACACAAAGCAAAGTCAACATTTAATTTCCCTTTTAAAGTTTTATCTTTCACAAGTAATAATATTTTGCTGCGTTTAGGGACACCATGCCATTGAGTCGCATTTTGCTTTTTTAAAGCGATTCAGTTACGTCCTCACAAATTTCAGTTTTGTGTGGGCTTCCCAGACAAACCATCGAGCCATTGGTGGATAGAATCACGCAATGTACCGTGAGCAATATATGTGCACAAAACATGGGTCAAAATGGATTGTTTCGCGGAGTTGCTATTTGATTTAAAAGACAATACTGGAACCGAACACTATCGTTCTTGGATAAATTTACTCAGATATATCAATTGAAACATAATAGAAATTCAAAACGGTCTCACAGCAGTCATTTTGCTAAGTGAAATGTTATGCTCTTTATATCCTAACAGAGTGAGCTCGAAATAAATATATAAATTAAAAAAAAAAAAATCTGAACACGGGAGGAAATTCAACACAGTCACATAGGAGTAATTTTGCTAAGTGTAATGTCATGCTCTTTATATCCTAACACAGGGAGCTCGAAGTAAAGGAAAACAATCTGGTACGCGAGCATGGACCCATGTCTCTTGTGTGTGTGGTGTGTGTGCGCGCGCGCGCGCGCGCGCGCGCGTGTGTGTGTGTGTGTGTGTGTGTGTGCGCGCGCGCGCGCGCGTGTGTGTGTGCGTGTGTGTGCGTGTGTGTGTGTGTGTGTGTGGGTGGGGTGTGGGTGGGTGTGTATGTGTGTGTGTGTGTCTGCTCGCGCACGCGCACGCACACGCGCGTGTGGCTGAGTTCTCCGTATACTTGAGAGCTTGCCCGTTGCGAGTTTGGAGTGATGGTGTCTTTCTGTGAACAGTTGATGTTTATTCAGCTGCAGTACTAGCCCAGGTAAGGCGTGAGGAGGAAAACCCTCTGAAGACTACTACCACTGATGCGTTCAGCCTGCGCTGCTTCTGGCTGCTTTTTACTACAAGTCCTACACTTACAACGTATTAACAGTTTTAGCTGTGCATGTTTTTTTTTTTTTTTTTTTTTTTTTTTTTTACCTGCAATTCCCAGCTTTCACATTTCTTATGTTTTTAATACATTTTCTACGCTTCTTTCTTTTTGATACGATTTCTTGCTCTTTCATTTTTCTGTCTTTCTTTTTACTTTTCGCCTTTTTCCAATTATTATTTCCAGTTATTGATTATTAAACGCCTACCTTACGCTGAAGAGATCTAAGCTAAGTGACACACTCGTTCATTGTCATTGTCCTATTGGTTTGTGTCTTGCCTGAAGAAGACCTAAGAGGTCGAAACGCGTCGTGTTGTCTTGTGACTCGTTTGTCCACGTTTCTCTTGGCGGTTCGCTAACATTTATTTCAGAAACGTTTATTACTTTTATCCTGGTAAAATTTCATTACTGCTGCTGCTTTTACCTCCAGTTTTCTTCCTGTCATCGCTCATGTTCTTCTGAGAAATTCAAAGTCCAGAAAGAAAAATAGTGTTAGTATGTTCTTTGGTCTTTGCCTTTTCACCACTTCTGCCAGTTTTCCTGCTTTTTCCAATGTATACAACTACCATCTCCCTCCTACTTTTCCTGATGTCAGGTATTTAACAAAGTACTATATACTTTCCCCCTACTTTTATTTTCTTTTGCGTGCAGTTTTTTTTCTGTCAACTTTTTAAAAGAAAGGGTCGAAAAAACAAAGAAGTGAAAAATTAGGAAAAGGCACGGAAAGAAGAAAAACGCAAAACAAAAACAACAACAAAAGAAGGAAAACAAAAACAAGAAAAACCCAATGCAAAATTGCAGGGAACGTAGGAAAACATTGAAAAAAAAAAACACACACAGGAAAAAAAAAAAGAAAAGAATAAATAAGAAAAGTAGGAAGACGTTGGAAAAAGAGGGAAAGTGGGAATATGTGGGGAAAGTAGACAAATACAGAGAGAAAAAAAAGTAGGAAAACTCAGGGCAAAGGGAGGAAACGTAAGGGAAAGCAGGAACACTTAGGGATAAGTATGAAAACGGAGGGACAGTAGGAAGACAGGAACGCACACGAATGGGAAACACAGGGAAATGAAGAACAAGATGCTAAGCATATAAACGTACTCCCAGTTTAGATCTATCTTGAATACGCGTGTAAAAAAAAAACAAAAAAAAACATCACAATCAAACTTGCGTCATAAAAAACGTCACAATCAAACATGCGTCATAATGTCACTGAGATAAGAAATCGGCGAAGTACTTTCAGGGATATTCCATAAAGAAATAAAAAAAACCGTTTTGGGCCGTTATAGCCGTTAGTAAAGGCTATTCTTGTAAAATAAAACATCGGGCATCATCCATGACCCATAATGAACATACCTACAAATTTTCAGAAAGATCGGTCCAAAAGTTTTGTCTGGAGCGAGTGGAACACATTTTGACCACGGACAGACAGACAGACTGACAGACAGCATTTCTTCGTTCCCATTGTAAAGTACTCTCTGTTCTATAAGAACTGGGAGTGCAGAAACCATAGAAAAACATAGGAAAAGCACAGGAAAAAAGGAAAACGTGGGAAAACGCCATGGAGGACTGGAAGAACTTGAACTAATCCAGGGAGAAAATTCAAAGACACAGGAAAAATAGGAAAAGTAGGGAAACGCGGGAACAAGGGAAGGAAAAGGGAGAAAAAACGAGGAAAATGCAGGAAAGAGTTGGACAACGCAGGGGAAAATGAGAAAAACACAGGGAAGCGTAGAAACATTAACAAATCTTAAATAAATGTTAGCGAACCGCCAAGAGAAACGTGGACAAACGAGTCACAGGACAAAACACGACGCGTTTCGACCTCTTAGGTCTTCTTCAGGCAAGACACAAAAAACAAATAGAACAATGAAAATGAACGAGTTTGGCACTTAGCTTGGATCTCTTCAGCGCAAGGTAGGCGTTGAATGAAAACGAGGCTGTCAGAAGGGAGGTAATGTGTGAGTCAAGGTAGTAATGATGATGATTATATTACTGATAGGAATACTAATAAAGGTCATAATACTGAAATAATGAATTAAGACAGGATTACTACTACTTATGGTGATAATAAGGCAATAGCAGTTGTAGTATGGAAGAAAGAAGTGTGGGTTAGAGGATTCTTTAAACAGCATGGTTGCCGTGGCAACAGTCTTAGTGGCGATGGGGATGTTCTTGTTAGTGGCAGTAAGATCAATACTAACAATAGTATTACTGATGATACTGCTAGCAACTATGGTGAAGGTAAGGGTAATAAAAGCATGATACAGAAATATATTTAGAAAATACATTTTTATAATAATCATGATAAATAAAGTCAAGCGAAAAAAAAAAAGAAACATAAATTGTAAGAGGAAAAAATTAGAAAAATGCAAAATACAAAATATATACCAAAAAAAAAAAAAAAAAAAAAGAAAAAAAAATTGACAAAAATAAGATAATCGTATCAATAAATAGAAATAATAATTTTAAAAAATCAACAATTTTGATAGTAGTAATGATAGTAGAAACATTATAAAAATAAGCATAAAAAATGTTCAAAATGTAAGGGTAGGAGGGAAACACAGGGGGAAGTAGGAACATTGTATGTGCGAACGTACAGCGTTAGTAGGCAAACTTGAAAAGAAGCACGACAGAAACGTAAGAAACCGTCAGGAAACGCAGGAAAACGTAGGGGAGGTGATACTCACTGAAAAAGTCCTTGGACGCAGTTGCCACTTAATCAGAAAGAAAAGAGAGAGAGAGAGAGAGAGAGAGAGAGAGAGAGAGAGAGAGGAGAGAGAGAGAACATGGGGGAAACATGGGGGGGGGGGGAGGGGGGGGGGGGAGAAAGAAAAGAAAAAGAAGGAAGTGGATCTTTTCAAGAATGGTCGCGTCAATCGAAAAGAAAACATGAGCAACTGAAAATACTTCGCACATCTTATTTTCACGTGCGTCCGTGTGTGTGTGTGTGTGTGTGTGTGTGCGCGCGCGCGTGCGCGCGCTCGCGTTTGTGTGTGTGTGTGTGTGTGTGCGCGCGCGCGCACGCGCGCGCGCGTGTGCAATATACTTGTTTCTGCAGAATGCGCATACCTCAGTGCTAAATTTCATCACTTCAATATCCTGTCAAAAGCCTTGACTCTTTTTCAACAAGACTTCATGAATGTTGGTACGGATCCGGATAAAGGAACGGATCCAGAATGCATTCGACCATGACGGAGGTCTGCGCACTCCCGAATACCCTTCTTGCTGTTTTCACCATGTACGTTTGTTTGTTTGTCTGTCCGTGTGTCCGTTGCACAAAAAACTACGCAACCGGTTTGAATGACATTTTGACGGAAAGGAGGAATAGAGCCCAAGAACGCATCTGCCGAATTTTGGCGTGGATCTGAATTTTGGCGTGGATATGTATTTGGCGTGGATCTGAATTAAAGCGCGGATCCAGAAATTCTTTTCTTTCAATTTTCTCTAGGAGGGCAAGATGAAGCACTGATCCACATGCGAAAATTTGTTAAAGAAAAATTCATGGATCTCGGGGAGGGAGGGGGGAGTGGGGGGGGGATATTAATTCAGTCGCTGCGTAGGAATATATGGAGTTAGATACCTAAAACTACAGCCGAAGTGTGACGGAGATAACGAGTGTGGTGAACTTTCCTGAGGTGACACAGTTTGGATTCATCTTCACTGTCTCACCTATCGAGAATTCACCACGTCTTTAAGATTTATTTTTTTCCTGGAAAAACATTCTCTCTCTCTCTCTCTCTCTCTCTCTCTCTCTCTTACACACACACACACACACACACACACACACACACACACACACACACACACACACACACACACACATTTATATCAATGAATATCAATGAATGTGTATATAGATAGATAGATAGATAATAGATAGATAGATAGATAGATAGATAGATGATAGACAGATAGATAGATAGATAGATGCGCATGCGTGAGGAGGTCACTGAACAAAGCCATCAGGCAATGCTCTTGGAGCTCCTTCTGTCCTTTCAAGGGTGACGCCATCCACTTAATCTTGCTCGCGAAGGATATACAGCAGTGTGTGTGTGTGTATGTGTGTGTGTGCGTGCCGTGCGTGCGTGCGTGCGTGCGTGCTGCGTGCGTGCATGCGTGCGTGCGTACGTGCGTGCATTGTGTGTGTGTCAGATCTGACCAACATGCGCAGAAAAATTCTACTTCAACTCCAACCACACCACACACACACACACACACACACACACACACACACACACACACACACAGAGCGCTGTATATCCTTCGCGAGCAAGGTTGAGTTAAGTGGATGGCGTCACCCTTGACATGACAGAAGGAGCTCCAAGAGCATTGCCTGATGGCTTTGTTCAATGACCTCCTCAATGACAAGCGACCTCTCTGTCTCTGTCTCTTCTGTCTCTTCTGTCTGTCTGTCTCTTCTTCTGTCTCTCCTTCTCTTTCTTCCCTTTCTGTCTGTCTGTCTGTGTCTGTCTGTTTCTTTCTCTCTCTTCTCTCTCTCTCCTCTCTCTCTCTCTCTCTCTCCTGTCTGTTTTCTGTCTGTCTGCCTGTCTGTCTGTCTGTCTGTCTTTCTCTCTTTCCTCTCCCCTGTCTGTCTTTCTTCTGTCTGTCCGTCCGTCCGTCAGTCCGTCTGCCTGTCTGTCTCTTTCTCTCTCATCTGTCTCTGTCTGTCTGTCTCTGTCCGTGTGTATGTGTGTGTGTGTGTGTGTGTGTGTGTGTGTGTGTGTGTGTTGTGTGTGTCTCTTGTCTCTCTGTCTGTCTGTCTGTCTGTCTGTCTGTCTGTCTGTCTGTCTGTCTGTCTCTCTCTCTCTCTCTCTCTCTCTCTTAAGCGTTTTTTTTTTTTTTTTCATATTTCGTATTACAAACGTTATTGCTTTTACTCTTCTTCGAATGCCACTACTTGATGTTACAAAAATAATTCTGTTTCCAACCACTCTTCCCCCCCTCCTCCCTCCCTCCCTCCCTCTCTCCTCTCTCCTCTCTCTCTCTCTCTCTCTCTCTCTCTCTCTCTCTCTCTCTCTCTCTCTCTCTCTCTCTCTCTCTCCCTGCCAGAGAGGGACAAAAACTAATGTCGGCATTCTACTTTACGACTTTTCAAAACAGGGTTATATAATAAATATAGATCATCGACTACATGTGTCACACAAGACTATGGCTGGCTCTCATTGTTGTTGTAGTGAAAACCCCAGTCAGATTGGCTGCTTTCAATTTTGCCATTGACTCATGAAAGCGTTTTGGACGTAGGTTTGCTGCATATTTCATTTCAGGTGGTGACTTTATACCACCTATCTTTTCTTTCTTGCTCACATAGTTGGGGGGGGGGGGGGGGGGGGGGTTAGGGGGGAGGGAAAGGGCGGTGTGTGGGGAGAGACGAGGGCTGGGATCTGTGATTCTGACCTAGTTAGAAAATGGATTTATTTTGGATGAAACTGAAAAGAAGAATGATGGGTCAATATACTCGCCGAACGGAGAGAAGAAACAGCGTTTCGACCCTAAAGTCTTCGACAAGCAAGGCAAACAAACGTAAGATTGAATGAATCACTGAGCCGTTTCTTTTTTTCTGTTTTCTGCATGAGGAAGGAACTGGGGGAACTGTATTGACTCGAATGGAAAGGATGAGATGAACGAACCACACGCCACACACACACACACACACACACACACACACACACCCACAACACACACACACACACACACCCACGCGCGCGCGGCGCGTGCGCGCGCGTATCTATCTATCTCTCTGTCTGGCTTTCTGTCTGTCTGTCTGTCTGTCTATCTATATATTTATCCATCTATCTATCTGTCTGTCTGCTGTCTATCTATCTGTCTCTCTGTCTGTCCGTCTGTCTGTCTGTCTGTCTATCTAACACAAGATGTATTTTTCAAAACATTGATCTACCACTCTCTCTCCCCCCCCCTCTCTCTCTCTCTCTCTCTCTCTCTCTCACACACACACACACACACACACACACACACACACACACACACACACACACACACATTTATATCAATGAATCAATCAATTAATCGATAAACCAATCTACTATCTATCTGTTTGTCTGTCTGTCTGTCTGTCTATCTATCTATCTGTCTTACTGTCCGTCTGCCTGTCTGTCTGTCTGTCTGTCTTTCTGTCCTTCTATCTATCTATCTAACACAAGATGCATTTTTCAAAACATGAATCTCCCATTCACCCACCCACGCCTTTCCTCTCCATTCCCAGGATAAAAAAAGAACTTGAATACTTGCAGTAACACCAGTAGATAACGTCACAGATAAACAAAGGATGTTACAAAAAGTAAACCCGTGGGATGTGTAACGTAGGCATAGTATTGGTCTGAACAATATTATCTAATTGTTCTTGTTATTAGTAATTGTGGGATTTTCGCTCATTAGACATCAAAGCAAACGCGGGAAGTTTATAAATATAAAGTCCTTATAAATAGAAACATGTAAATTTAAGATAAAGACCGATTGGAATTAGTTATTCCATAGGTAGTCCCAATAACATACATCAAGACATCAGGTGATACGATTTAAACAAATTAAGAGATGACAAGAAGAAGAAAAAAAAAAGTGGCATTCTGTCTCTAGCAAAATGTCTCATCCTCCCTCAGCCTACCCGTGTCTTTTTCCCTTGGCTCCCCCCCCCTCCCCCCTCCCTCCCTTACCCCCACCCATTACCAGCTTCCCTGTCCTCCTCCCTCTTCCCATTTCTCACATCCTCCCCTCCTCACTTTCCTCTAAAACACTTTTGGAGGATGTGGTCAGTTTGAAATCAGTCTCTGTCTAGAAAATGTAACATTTTCAGTTTTCACATTTTTTGTCAAATAATATGAGAAGTTGGTCAAAGGCACGCCCCCAGTCCTCCCTATCCCTGATCGGACCTACGTCACTAACACTGTCGCTGTCTCTTGGCTGGTAGACTTTGTTGGTGGTTTGTTATCCTATGGTTGGGCACTGCGTAGTTTTTTTTTTCTTTTTTTTTCTTGGGGATGTAGCCCGTAGAGTTAAGGAAAATGAAGAAAAGTTTCCATTTATCCTTCAACAACAACAAAAACCACAGTAATAACAACAGTAACAACAACAACAACAACAACAATGACATCAACTTCAAATCAAGCCGATCGAAAGAAAGCCAGCAACACGGTCATTTTGTCCAATAACTCGAAAACTGTTCAATATAATTATGATTCTTCCACGCGTCCGTCAGCCCGATTCTTTAAGAAAAAAAGAAAAAGTACTATAAACTAGAAAGGCAATCGGGAACGTGCACGACTCTGCTGTGGAGATTTTTTTTTTTATCCTCCTGAGGATCATGCCGTGCACTGAACAAACATCCTCAGTGTTCTGCAATATGCGGCGCCAGGCTAAGGCAGTCTGGGGAGCCAAGGAGCCGAGATAGGAAGCATACCACAGACGTGAACGCAAGTGGTCCTTTTTGTACTCCCAGTTCTTATAGAACAGGGAGTACTTTACAATGGGAACGTTGAAATACTGTCTGTCAGTCTGTGTGTGTGTCAGTCTGTCCGTGGTCAAAATGTGTTCCACTCGCTCCAGACAAAACTTCTGGGCCGATCTTTCTGAAAATTTGTGGGTGTGTTCACTATGGGTCACAGATGATGCCCGATGTTTTATTTTACCACAATAGCCGTTACTAACGGCTATAAATTATATTTGAGAAAAAAAATCAAGTCTGATAAGGGAAATAACCACTGTCAAGTTTTTTCTTCCACTAACTGGAAATTGTCTCCCCTGTTTGTCACTGTACTGGGAGTACGTTTATATGCTTTGAATCTTAATCTTTCTTACGTAGAAAGACGTGCAGTGGGGTTTTCAAACTTTACGCACTGTACTTCAGTGTAATGGAGTTTAATGTAATGTAATTTAACACGAAACAATGTATTGTAATCTAATATGTTGTAGTGTATTGTGATTTATTGTAATGCAATGCAATACAATTTTATGGAGTGTAATTTTACTGTTGATATAACGCAACGCCCCGCAGTTTAACATATTGTAATGCGGTTCAGCGGAATTCACTATAAAGCAGTTGGGGATGACGTTATTTAGAGCAATGAAGTGGGGTTTAATATAATGTAATTTAACAAAATGAACTATAGTGCGGTGCAATGAAATGAATGTAATGCAGTTTAACATAACATAAGATGATAGAGTGCAACGGCATCACGTCATGGGGGACACGGGGGAGGGGGGGGGGGGGGCAGGGACATGTCGAGGCAATTACTAGGTCCAGAACTATTTCGTATATGTATGTTTAAAAATTCGCTTCGTTCCAAACATGTTAAAAATGAAAGTAAATATGAAATGAGGCAGGGAACAGTAAACAATACACAATAAACAAGTCGGGTAACTCTTGCTCCCACAAGAAAACATAACTCCAAAGGAATGCTGCTTACTACACCGAATCGCCTAGCAGACATGACAGCACGGAGCACACAGAACAAACAAGGAAACATTCCCTTAAAAACGGCTTAAAACCCAGTTTCTTGTTTCACACAATCTTAGATCATGTGAAGAATATCATTCTCCTTTAGAATTTAAGGGAAGGGTGTGTGTGTGTGTGGGGGGGGGGGGGGTCACATCGGATGGAAAATCTCTTAACAAAGTCTTCGTTGAGTTTTGCTTTGAACCGAAGTGCTGATGTATGAAGCCACGCACATCCCAACACAGGTGCCCGTGACGTGGTAAATGGCTGATTTAGGCCTGATGTAGTTTAATACCACGATGCACTGAAATGAGGTGAAGTGAATACAATGTAATTCACCGTAACATCACATAATACAATGTAGTGGATTTTGATACGATGTGATCTGTCACAATAATGTAAAACGGAGTGTAATACAATTTGATTTACATCACAGCTTAACTCAATTCAATGCAATGTGTACCAGATGGGCCCCCCCCCCCTCCCCCCCTCGTTCATACCTTCTTCCCTTCACGCCAGTGACCAATGCTGTTTATTCTGTTGTCATCACAACTGTGTTCGCAACAACAACAACAACAACAACAACAAAAACAACAACAACAACAACAACAACAACAAAAACAAACAAAAACAAAAAAAAACCATCGTTTTTCGGACAGAGTGTTTACATAATAGGCAAAAGATTATTACGGGCACGGGGTGCGACTGTTTGTGCACCACCCGTATGTTCATGTTTGACCAAAGGGTTACGAGAACTCAGCTTTCTGTCCCATTGAAGAACTGATCTCACAGATATAGGCACCTTCGATCGTAAGCTGTGTGCCCTTTGTTGATTTTATGACAATCGTGACGGTAATGATAATAATAATGATAATAATAATGATAATAATAATAATAATAATAATAATAATAATAACAATGATAATAGTAATAATAATGATAATAATCATCATCATCATCATAATGATAACACACATACACACACACACACACACACACACACACACACACACAACACACACACAACACACACACACACACACACACACACACGCGCGCGCGCGCGCGGCACGCACACACACACACACACACACACACACACACACACACAGAGAACTCAGGTACAGGAAAAACTGCGCATGGAAAAAAAAAAAAGCAAAACACTTCAACTTACAGAAACTGGTTCTGATTGGCTGACTTGTAAGAAAAAAAGTTTTAAAGATAACTTATCCCAACAGGGGCGAACCAGTTCGTCTAGGAGGAGATGTGTGGTGCAGACGAGGGCGTGTACAAAGTTCCTGTTTTTAGATATCGGCGACACCACCACATCCAATCACACACAATAGTACAAAAACCGTTGAACAGCAGAACTTACCCCTCTTATCCTCTTTCAGCTAACAGATTCCAGGTTTCAAAAAAGTTAAGACGCGGGCGGGATATGTGGGACGGGAGTTGTGGAGAGAGGTGAATTGAGGGGGCGTGGGGATGGGGGTGGATGGGAGAGGAGGGGGGAGGAGGAGAGCAGAGAGGTTGAGGAGGGGAGGGAGAGAGCCGAGGATGGTGGGGAGAAGGTGTGAAACTTTGGAAGCGAACTTCATCCCGTTTGGCGTTGCTTGCACGCTTACGACCTGAAGTGGAAAGGCAAGGATTGGAAAAGGGTGAGAGGTCGGGAAGTAGGGGGTGGGGTGGGGGTGAAGGGTTGAGGGAAGGAGGAGGAGAGGGCCGGGGGAAGTGGAAGTGGCGGGGTGGGGGGGGGGGGTGGGGGGGAGTTACGGGTAGGAACTGGAAGAAGCAGGATAGCGGTAAAGAATCAAAACGCTCATCATCTACAATCAGAATAAATGATGACGTGATTTTTCCGTATGACGTTCGATTTATTTTTTTCTTTCCTGGAAGTTTCGCTTCGAATAAGCCATCTTTAAAGACTTTTTTTTTTTAATTTCAAAGAATGGGACCAGAGGAGGTAAAGAATTGAGGCGGAGAG
>CM065726.1:59492966-59502966 GCA_033310375.1 Conus canariensis
AATAGATAACATGTTAAACACACTAACAATGACAATAGATACCATGTTAAACACACTAGCAATGACAATAGATACCATGTTAAACACACTAGCAATGACAATAGATAACATGTTAAACACACTAACAATGACAATGGATAACATATTAACCACAGTGACACTGACAGTAGACAACACACTGATTTGTTGATAACAATGAAAACGACAATCGATAACTTCTTGAAGTGACAACCTTACCGACATTGTGTTGAAACAGTGATCGTGATGACAGATGACATGTCAAAAACAAGGACAATGACAACAGAGAACTCGTTGAAAATGATGACAATGACATTAGATAGCATGGTCAAAACATCTACAAATGGTGGTGAACAACGCGTTGATAAGAATAACAGTTAGAGATTTGACATTTCAAATACAGTGACAACTACATTAGACTCCATCCTAACAAGAATTACAATGACATCAGATGCCATGTCAACAAGTACAACAATGGATGGTATGCAAGACCGATAGCAACGGTCATGTTTAAGGCAATGACAGCGACAACAGACGATATGCTTGATGCAACAACTACGACAATAAATGACATGTAAAAACAATGGATAGTGTGTTAAAAACAGCGACAATGGCAGAGAGCATACAAAATTCCTTTCACAATCACATTAGACAGCATGTTAAAAACAGCTATAACGGCAGAGAACGTGCACGAATTCTTTATACAACGACATTAGACAGCATTATAAAAACAAAACAACAACAAACAACAACAATGACAATGACGAGAGATCTCCAAGACACGGTGTACGTGATAACAGTTTGCACGTTCAAAAATGACAGTATTAACAGACAATAATGTCGGAAACCATTTGACAAACGATGACATGTTGAAAACACTTGCAGTGACAACAGACGTCATGTTTTTAAAACCACCGGACAGCGGGAAGAGGCGCAGGTCATTGTACTGGAAAAGATGGCGGGGGGACCCATGTCAAACTGACATGCCAGCTTTCTTTGGCATTGCCGCCTCGACGGGCGATTCCACGTACACCTCTTGTCAAAGACTGCTGTTGAAGGAACGAGCGTATACAAATTCAGATCACTTATAATCGCTGACGATGTGTTTGTTCATATACGCACGCGCATCCCTGTCCCCATTACACACACACACACACACACACACACACACACACACACACACACACACACACACACACACACAGCCTCATTCTGGTCGAAGGAAGGCCTTTTCTTTTTTTTTTTTCTTTTTTCTTTTTTTTTTTAAAGATGAGCGGCGTAGGGATGGGATTTTGAGTGTGGATAGAACGATGGGGAGGAGAGGGATGGTGGGGAAGGTGGCAATTGAACAAACTATTCCTTCCCAAACTAGAGAGAGAGAGAGAGAGAGAGAGAGAGAGAGAGAGAGAGAGAGAGAGAGAGAGAGAGAGAGAGGCAAAAGATGACGGCCTCAGAGGTTTCGCATCTCGGGTCCCTTGAATGGAATGCTAACCCTGCAGGCTATTTTTCTTGCCCTCGTACTCCCATCCCATCCCCACCCGCCCATCCATCCCCTCCCCACCCGCTGCCTCCTCTCCGTGGTGCCTCTCCACACACTCCCAGTCCCTTCCCCCTTCCCCCTTCCCCGCTACCCTCCCCCCCCCCCCCCCCCCCCCCCCTTCTCTTCTCTGTCTGCAGTGTGGTAGTGTGACAGCTGCGGCTCTATTGCGCGTCACCTTGTGATCCTCGCCCGACACATCCCACCCTGGATCGATGGCACCCCCCGTCTGCTTCCCAAACACCTTTCCGCGCTTCCCTTCCCCTCCCCCCCCCCCCCCACTACCACACGCTCTCCACTCCCCCGTACCCCCCCCCCACACACACACACATCCTTCCTCCCAAATCCTTCGTTCTGCTTTCATTATTCTGTCTTATAATCCCCCCCCCCCCGCCCTTCTCCCTCACACTCACTGATGGCTCTGCATTTGGGTGAGGGTGGGGGTGAGGGTGGGGGTGGGAGAAATTTTCTTGATGCCTTTAGACGTTGCCCGGGAGTTTGGGGTCGGCGGGAATTAGGTTGATCAACTGGCACGATTCTTGCGAGCGCCGAGATGGAGTTTCCGCTGCAGCTACAGTGACGGTGCCGATGGCGGGTGCAGTGACTGACACCCGGCGTTTGAAGGTTGTACCGTGGGGTGCAGGCGGGGGGGGGGGGGGGGGGGGGATGGAGAACGCTTTAGCCCTGAGGGGGGAGCTAAGGTTGCGTTTAGGAACTGACAAAGCGGACACCCATGTTCAGGGAGAACTGGGGGGAGACGCAAGTCTTTCATGATCTTTGCACTTTGCTGAAAGAGAGTTCGGGTTTGGAACGCACAGCCTCCCCCCCCCCCCCCCCACTTACCCCCCTACCCTCTCTCCTTTCTCCCCTGCAAGCCCACCGAAGAAAAGTAACTCTGACAGGAGAGAGCCGAAGCCACCTCTTTTGCAACGTGACGTGTGGCCTAAGCCGTGTTGCACGTGACATTCATGGTTGTCCGGCCATGTTGGTATGGCGGGGTGGCTGCGGCGAGAGTGTTGGTAGGCACTCAAAGACTCTCTCAGGCGAGTGAGGAGAGGAAGAGACGGGGCTTGGAAGAGGGATCGGGGGGAGGGGGGGGGGGTAGGGAAGGGTCGGGGGGAGGGTGGTGGCGCAGTCCCCCCCCAAAAGCAGACAGAAGGAGGGAGGAGAAGGTCCTAGAGAGGAACCGGAGATGGGGCGTGGCCTGATTCCACCGCCGCCGCATTGCATGACGGGACAGACACTCAACAGCCGTGGTCAGACTGCACCGCTGACGGGAGGTCTGTCTTGTCTGTCAGTCAGCGCCAGACACCGCTGTCAGAACCAGACTAGGAGGGGGTGGACAGACAGACAGACCACAGGTACACACTTTCCGCTCCGCCGCTTCCCTTCCGAGTCCACCACAGCCGAACCTCGCTGACCAGCAAGACCATTGGGTTTCGCAGTGTCCAGCGAGGGGTGACCGCAAACACCTGCAGGGCCTGTCATGACGGCACGGGCCAACGGTGGATGTTCTGGAAAGAAAGGGCTGCGAGACTCCATGACCCGTTTGGACTTCCCCCTCCCCGGCCTCACTGCCGGCGCTGGCACGTGCGTCATCATCGAGCTGTGCAAGTATAGTGCCGGCACTGCAGGGGTTGTGTGTTCGGTTCCTGGCTTTCTCTCCAAGTTTGCTTGCCTTTTGGGGGGTTTTCTTGTTTTTTGTTGTTGTTGTTGTTGTTTTTTGTGGTTTTTGTTGTTGTTTTTTGTTTGTTTTCGTTGATATTGCAGTTTGCGTAGACTCCATGAGTTCATGAGGGAATGTGTTTACTCGATGTTACTTTTTTTATTTTTTTTATTTTATTTTTTTTACATTTTTGTATTGATAGCAGGCTGGCTAGAAGTTGTAGTAAAAATGATGTCGAGTTTCCGTTGTGTTTGTGATCGTCTTCTTTTACCCTTGCTCTCGAGGTTGTTAAAAACAGTTTTTATCAAAGTCTCTCTTCTTTTTGTCTTTCCTTTCTTTCGCTGGTTCATCTTTCTGAAAAGGGGCTTTGGATTCTGGACAATTTGTTGATTTGATGTGAGTATTGGGTAAAGGTACAAGAGAGAGAGAGGAGAGAGAGAGAGAGAGAGAGAGAGAGAGAGAGAAAGAGAGAGAGAGAGAGAGACAGACAGACAGAGAGACAGAGAGACAGAGAGACGGATTGAGAGACCAGACGAGAGCAGAGCGGAGCAGGACAGGACAGAAAAAAAGAAGAAGCTCGATCTTTCGGGCAGCACCATTCCTCTGTCACCTACACACTGTGCTGGATGTTGAAACACGCGCGGCAGACTCACAATGCCAGGACCCGGGAAGGGAGGCTGGTATTGATGCGGGCACAGCGGTGACGGGACGCCCCGGGGCCATCATGGTCCATGCTTGGGCCAACGACCTGAGAGTTCCAGGCCTCCCTCTTTCCCGGGCCGCTCCTTTGCATAATGCTGGCACCACGGCTGCCGCTGCAGTGCGAGTGAGGGGGTTGGGGGGGGGGGGGATGGAGAAAGAAGTGGGAGTGGTAGCGGATGGAAAACATTATGCACGCGCTCGCATTCCTCTAAGCAGGTTTACTCTGAATCATCTGGTCAAGTTTTACGGAATGACCTTACCTCTCTGTGTTTCTCCTTCTTTTTTTTTTTTCTTTTTTGTTGTTGTAAATTCTCTGAAGACAAAATTATTGATGAGTGACTTGCTTTTACTTCAGGAGAATCGATACCTGAGGATTGTGCATGTTTGCCTTGATGAGATGGTGTGCTGATCTCTCTCTCTCTCTCTCTCTCTCTCTCTCTCTCTCTCTCTCTCTCTCTCTCTCTCTCTCTCTCTCTCTTCTTTTACAACCGTTCTTCGAAACAATACGAAACAATATTGCAATTAATCCTTCCTCTGTGTTTGTTTCTTAACAAATCTTGCGTTACGTCAGCCTTTTTCTCTTGGCATCTGACGAAGCTGGAAGTTTCTAATCTCGGCATTGTGACTTGTATATCACTCAACGGCAAGTCTTGTTCCCCCAGCCCTGACATTTCACCTGGGAGGCCTATGCTCCCTTACATAACAGTACCTGGAACGTTACTGTCAGAGCTTTTGCTCTCTACGTGGAAAGCGATTAAGTCCATTA
The DNA here is from genome assembly GCA_033310375.1 of Conus canariensis. Classification (NCBI taxonomy): domain Eukaryota; kingdom Metazoa; phylum Mollusca; class Gastropoda; order Neogastropoda; family Conidae; genus Conus; species Conus canariensis. The sequence goes on from CM065726.1 coordinate 59,497,656, forward strand.
CATGTTTTCCTACGCACGAGTATAAAGAGAGTGACTGTGAGACAGCTGACGCCAGGATTGAACCACTGGTGAGGAAAGGCATTAGAAAAAAACAGAGGTCCGCTGAGCTTTCATGAACACAGAGTGGGTCACTTCATACCTGGGGTCCCCTTTTCCTTCTTGCCCCTTCCCTTCTCCCATTTCCACCCTCCTGTTTATCTTCTTTTGTTCTCTATTTTAAATAAAAAGCCGTCCAGACGTTAATGATGCTCTCCAAGTGCATGTTGTCTTTCACTTTGTTTCTTTCTACTTCTCTTTCTGTTGTTGCTGTTGCTGTTCCTCCTCCTCCTCCTCCTCCTGCTCCTTCTCTTCTCTTCTCTTTCTTTCTTTCCCTTCTACACCCCCTCCTCTTCTTTCTTTTTTTTTCTTCTTCTTCTTCTTTTTCTTCTTCTTCTTCTTCTTCTTCTTCTTCTTCTTCTTCTTCTTCTCCTCCTCCTCCTCCTCCTCCTCCTTCTTCTTCTTCTTCTTCTTCTTCTTCTTCTTCTTCTTCTTCTTCTTCTTCTTCTTCTTCTTCGGCTTCTTCTTTTTCTTCATCGAAGCTTCTTCTTTTTCTTCTTCTTCTTCTCTTTTTCCTTCTCCTCCTCCTTCTTCTGTAACTGCTGTTGATTCTTGTTTTTGTTGTTGTTCTTGTTTTCTTCTTCTTGTTGTTCTCCTTCTTCTTGTTCTTGTTCTTGTTCTTCTTCTTCTTCTTCTTCTTCTTCTTCTTCTTCTTCTTCTTCTTCTACTACTACTACTACTACTACTACTACTACTACTACTACTACTTCTGCTACCACCACTGTTACTTCTTTGTTTCTTTCCTTCTTTCTCTTTTCTGTCTTCCTGTCTGTCTGTTTTGTTCCTTTTTCTTTCTTCTCTCCTTTTATCTTCACCCCTTCTTTCTTTTCTCTTTCACTTTTTCTTCCCTTTTTTTCTTTTTCATATCCTCATTATTCTCTTCCTTGTTGTTGTTGTTGTTGTTGTTGTTGTTGCTGTTGTTGTTGTTGTTGCTGTTGTTGTTGTTGTTGTTGTTGTTCTTCTTCTTCTTCTTCTTCTTCTTCTTCTTCTTCTTCTTCTTCCTCTTCTTCTTCTTCTTCTTCCTCTTCTTCTTCTTCTTCTTCTTCTCGACAATGCACTCAGATCACTACTTTTGGTGCAGTACTGCACCAGTAACATTTTCAGTTTATACGTTTCAACATGTGTCTTCAACGGTAAATCCTAACAAGGAAGAACACCAATGAAAATCTGTGTAACAACAGAGGTGTGGCAGATTACTGCAATGTCAGGCTCTGTGTTTTGTGCCTTTACTGGAAACCTGTCCTAAACAATGTATTGCTTTCTTATTTTTGGATTGTAATGGTTGTCATGGATGACTGTGGTAAACAGAATGTTGAGACGTGTCACTGAAGTTGATGCTTTGTCAATGTACATGAGCATGAATTGTAATGCTGTAATAATCGCCATGTCATGAATAATAAGCTTACCGTAATGACAAGTCTTTAAATAATTGCATTGTAGTAACTTGCTGCTGTATAGAATACTGTTTTAATCAGATTTTGTGAACAAATATACACAATAATAACGAGACTCTAGGGATAAAAATAACTATTGTCCTAATCAGATTCTGCGATAATAATACCGTGATAACGAGACTTTTTGGATGTGAATATTACAGAACACATTCTGTAAAGGATTATCACGTTTTAAAATCAGAATATATAAAGAATAACATTGTAATACCCAGACTGTGTGAATACTAATTCAGTGTAAACAAATTGTATATAGATATAATACTGCCATAACCAGACTGTATGGATATTATTTTTGTAATAAACAGACTATCTATTGAATTAATTTGTAATAAATAGAATAGGTATAAATATAATACTGTAATAATCAGACTGTGAACATAACAATTTTGCCATAGACAGACTATATACCCAAATGATACTGTAATAGCCAGACACTTTTTTTTTAACAATAACGTTACAACCATATTTCTTGCATGATCCAACCTCCGTGATCGGTACGATTGCAAGAACCAGATTGTGTGAAGAAAGATTCTGAAGTAAACAGACTATAAACAACAGTATTGTATTATTCAGACAATATAGATAACGATGCTGTAATTGTATGATAAGAACTATCATGGTACTGTAATAATCAGATTATGAATGTTCAAAACTACCAGGTTTTTTGTTTTTTTGTTGTTTTTTTTTAATGAATAATGATATTGCAATAACCAGACTATATATCATGATGATGTGTCGATCAGATTATAGATATTGACGGTAATAATAACTGAATTATAAATAACACTGCTGTAACAATACCGCCACAACCAGACTAGGAACAATTATACCCAAATAAACAAACTATGAATAATGATGTAATCACCAGATTCTGTCATTTTGATATCAGACTATGAATGATAATACCGTAAAAACAAAACAATGAATGATGATGGTACGCTACCAACCAGACTACCAATAACGACACTGTGGTAACCAGATATGAATAATGACACTGAAATAATTAGATTATGAACAAATCTTAATGTTATGATGTTATAACCAGTGCCATAATAGTTCTCATCATACAATTACAGCATCATTCTTAATATCGTGTGAATATGTCAGTACTATTATTTATAAGCTGTTTAATTCAGGATCTTTCTTTACACAGATTATGTACATTACTAACTCTGTTATGACGATTCTGAGTAATAATACTGTTATAACCATACTAACAGTAATGACATGTTAACAACCAGACTGAATAAAAATTCTGTGATTACCAGACACTATTAATAATAGTGATAAATTATAACAATCAAACAATGATCTATCATACTGCAATAACCAAACTACATAGATAATTAGAATGTGATAACTACACGAAGTGAAATGATACTGTGATTCTCATACACTATTGATGATACTATTGTAGTAACCAGACTAAACATAATAATACTATAATGATAATCAGACTATGAATGATGACACCACAAAAAGCAGGTTGTATAAATAATGGTAATATGATAACACCACTGTGAATGAGATTGTCTTAATAATAATATGATAACTTTACTGTGAATGAGATTGTCTTAATAATAATATGGTAACTATACTGTGAACGATAGAGCTGTAATACCAGACTATGAATAATGATACTGTTATAAGCAGACTGTGAAATATAATACTGTAACAAACATACTATGAATTGATACTGCAATGACTAGACTATGGATAGCAGTATTGCAGTAACCAAACTATGAAAATGATACTATAATAACCAGACTACAGAGAACGATTCTTTCATTATTTGTTATGATACTGTAACAATCAAACTATGAAAATACCGCTGTGATAATCAGCCGCTAGATAATGATACTGTAATAATCAGACTGCATGATAATGATGTAAAAACCAGAGCATGAGCAATGAAACAGTGATAGCTGTACTATGAAGGAAATCACGATAATAACCAGACTTCAATGATAGTACTGTAATAACCACAATTAATGAATTATACTACAGTAATAACAGACTAGGTACAATGGTACTATGGCGCCTAGACTATGAAGAATGACACTGTATTACCCATTCTAAAATAATACTGCAAGCAGATTCTACTGACTGTAACAGCCAGACTTGATGAAACATGACCCAGTTCTAACCAAACAATATTTAATATTACTGAAATAGTCACACCGTGAACACGACACTTAATTCACAAAACTCCATAAAAAGTTATAATGTTATAAACCAGACTGTGAATAATGATACCGTGTTAAACGCAGTATGGATGATGACACATTATTTACCAGATTCTATGAATAGCTATAATGTTTTGACCTGACTATGAATAATTATAAGTTGATAACCAGACCCTATAAATAATTATAATTTATCACCTGACTATGAATTATTATATAATAATTACCGGTCTATCCATAATGAAACAGTAATAACCATGTAATTAATAATGATGCCGTAATAACCAGAGAATAAGTCAGGATATTGTAATGACTAGGCAACAAATCATGGCACTGTTGTAACCAGGCAATAAATAGTGATACTATAATAACCCAACAATGAATAATAACACTCTCATAACCAGACAACAATTGATTGTACTATACTCACCAGACAATACATGATGACACTGTCACAACCAGAGAATAAATCATGGCGACGTAAAAGCCACACAATAAATAATGGCACCGTCATAACCACACAATAGATAATGGCACCGTCACAACCACACAATAAATAATGGCACAGTCACAACCACACAATAAATAATGGCACAGTCACAACCACACACTGAATAATGGCACCGTCACAACCACACACTGAATAATGGCACCGTCACAACCACACACTGAATAATGGCACCGTCTCAATCACACCATAGATAATGGCACCGTCACAACCAGACAATAAATAATGGCACCGCCACAACCACACACTGAATAATGGCACCATCGCAACCACACACTGAATAATGGCACCGTCACAACCACACACAACAGATAATGGCACCATCACAACCACACAATAAATATTGGCACATTCACAGCCACACAATACATAATGGCACTGTCACAATCACACAATAATTGCACCGTAAGAACCAGAAAAAAAATGACGCCGTAAGAACCAGAAAATGAATAATGACGCTGTAAAAACAAGACAAGAAATAGTGGCACTGTAACAACAAGACAATGTATAATGGCACTGTAAAAACAAGACAAGAAATAATGGCACTGTAACAACAAGACAAGAAATAATGGCACTGTAAAAACAAGACAAGAAATAATGACGCTGTAAAAACAAGACAAGAAATAATGGCACTGTAACAACAAGACAAGAAATAATGGCACTGTAAAAACAAGGCAATGTATAATGGCACTGTCATAATCAAAGGGGCCCATTGTCTGTTGGATAAAGCGTTCGCATACGGAGCCGATGGTCGTGAGCTCGAACCTCATGTAACGTAAGGTCGGATTCTTGAATGCCTTCTCTGTCCACCCAGCAGTAAATGGGTACCTGATTCCATTCAGGGTAGGTGAAGGGCGGCGGAAGGGGAGGAATGGGCGCCGCCTTCCACTTTGCCGTGCCCTAGACACGGTGAGTCTTTGACAGATCATTATCCCTACGATAAGCTATGGGAATTTTAACCTGTAAATGACCAGACAATAATAACATGGACGAAAAAAATCATGGCACTGTAATCACCAGACAGTAGCTAATGGCAAAGTAATAAAAGAGAGCAAATAGTGGGACTG
>CM065726.1:59510466-59517966 GCA_033310375.1 Conus canariensis
GTAAACGCTAACGGGAACCCAGTGACCAGTGTCCCTCCCAGCGAGCATGAAGGTGACACAATCTAACAGGTGAGCTGAGATAGAAGCAGGTGAGCCGAAACACGCACCACGAAGCAAGAGCCACAGAGCGTAGCAGTAACACCCACCAGGTCATCAGAGAGAAACAACAACAACAACAACAACAACAACAACATCAAAACCCAAACAAACAAAAAATCACGGTAATCGTATTGACGATGATGGGGATTGCCATTATAATGCTCGTGCTCGTCATTGCAGCAGTGGCAGTAGTTGTGGGCATTGCAACAGTAACAGCAGCAGCAGCAGCAGTAGCAGCAGCATCCGAGCACCAAGTAGTAGCAGCAGCAGCAGTAGTAGTAGTAGTAGTAGTAGTAGTAGTAGTAGTAGTAGAAATGGTAGTGGTAGTAATGGTGTTGGTATATTTTTAGTAATAGTGGTAGTAGTGGTAGTAGTAGTAGTAGTAGTAGTAGTAGTAGTAGTCGTGGGTTGCTGTTGTTTTTATTGTAGTAGTAGTAGTAGTAGTAGTAGTTGTAGTAGTTTCTGTTCTTCTTACTGTGATTTGTGTGGTTGTGGTTGTCGTAGGTGTGACAATCTTGACGTTAATAGCGACGACGACAACGTTGAAGATGATGAGATAAACGTGAAGGATGTTGTTGATGATCATACTTCTTCCTTTGAGTTTCGGGTGGCCTGAACTTCTCTGGGAAAATGAACTCATTGAAAGAATTGAAAGAGAAAGGGTTTTAGATGGATGTAATTTTCTTCTCATATTTGTTTTATCAAGTGTATGTACTTATGTATATTCATTCATGCACTTTTTACTATGGAACTTGCAGAGACGTCATCTTCTCGAAAGCATTCTTTGTTGTTGATAACGATGACAACAACAGCAATGACAATATCACTGTTGATTATGAAAATGATAATGTTAGAAAACTGCTACTATGCGTTCATCAGTAACATCATCATCATAAACTATTGCCACCGCTCACTACTACGACTACTACTGATGCTGCTGCAACGGATGTTGCAATAAAGTTCAAATAAATTTAACCGCCTCAGAGCAAGCGACTGTAAACTTAAACAAAACTGAAGTCATCATTTTTTTTTTAAACAAAGTGTTCTAATTCGGATATGTATCTATATAGTTGTCTTTAGTCAGAAAGCATCTTTATTTCTACTCGTGATAATAGTCGGCTGTCAGCATATACGTCATATTAACAGGCTCTGATGTTAAGGCACGTCATATACATGCTAATTACAGACTCTGTTTATAAGGCTTGACATATACATCTTATTTATAGGTCCTGCTTTTAAGGCTTGCCATATGCATCAAATTTGTAGACCTATTTTTTAGGTGTGTCATATAGATCGTATTTACAGGCCCTTTAAAGCACCGTCCTTTACATTCTGCTTACAGGCCCACTATTTAAGGTACGTCATATCCACGGTATTCATAGGCCCTTAATTTTGGTTTGAAAATAAAACTTCAAGGCAGCCTGTCCAGATAAAAAGGCCACAGTTCCTTGTTTGCCCTGTCTGTCTTTGTCTTTGTCTGCCCCCCTGTCTGTCTCTCTGTGTCTGTCTGTCTGCCCGTCTGTGTGTATGTGTGTTGTGTGTGTGTGTGTGTGTGTGTGTGTGTGTGTGTGTGTGTGTGTGTGTGTGTAAGAAGCAAGAATCAGAGGGAACTAAAACGCACACATGACGTCCTATATGTACATTGAGCAGAAGTGGATGAAATTCGCTTGACATTTGCTTCAAACTCTGATGAACTTATAGTTCCTAAAATACTACATAGTGCTAAAATTGGGTGTTACAAAGCTCAACGTTAGATGGAATGCATGTAAAAGATTTTTTACACATAAGAAACAAAACAGATACTGATCTAGTCTTTGGACAACTGGGACATTAGTTTTCTCTTGTGTACGGCAGCCATTAATGTCGATTTTGTTTACTGAAACAACCAGAAAATAGATATTTCAAGAAGGCGCACAACATTTTACTTTGTATGCACGAAAAACGCAATTTGAAGCGGATGACCTATGTTAAATGCATGGATTTAGAAAGCTTGGATTTTGTTTGTGATAACAGAGGAAGGTTCGTAAAAGAACTTATGCTGAGATTTTAAGTGCTTTTTGCTGTAACTGCTCAAACCATATGGACACTAATGCACGGTTAGTCTTGAAAGGAAAAGCTAAGTTAAAAGTTATGATGAGAGCAAGATTTTGATGTACTGAATGTTAAGTCTTATAGAAATATTTTGGCACATCTTAGAATGAGTGTGTGCGCATAATGAACGCAGACATCGAATTTTGCCTGCAACAGAAAATATTGCCTGTTTCCGTGTACTTTTAATCACACAGGTGATAAAATTCGATTCATTGTTCTAAAAATAAAATTAAATGTTACGATTGGTAACATTCGGGTGATACTTTGGTAAGTATACCATAAGGTGAATCGCAAGGAGAAATAGTCTGTTGACAACATTCTTAATCGCTGATTTTGAGGTAAACCAAACATTCTTGACATCATAAACTTTTGGAAACACAGTGTCCGTTTACCAACAGGATGTACGTTTGATACCGTTACATCCGCTGTTGTCCATGTTGCACTGTATTTACTTGTGTTTCTGATAGCTCCACTGAATTTGGATAGTATGTAAGTTTATATTCCCTTCATGAAAGGGCTGTGGCCCGTATGCCCGTATACATACAAATTCTGAATTCCCAGCTTCTCTCTCTCTCTCTCTCTCTCTCTCTCTCTCTCTCTCTCTCTCTCTCTCTCTCTCTCTCTCTCTCTCTCTAGCACAGCCTTTCATTTCATGAAGCAATCGATAGTGTGTATCAAGATGTAAAGACTGGAAAAATAAAAATGGCATAGAACTTCAGGCAGGCAGCTGTGAAACGGGCCTATGTCTGGCACCGTGGGGCCAAATAAACCCGGAGAACTTGTTTACTTCTTCAGAAGCGGCAAGCAGTTTCCCCGGATTATCATGAAAATTGCTTGAGTTTTTTTTTTTTTCTTTTTTTCTTTTTTTCAATGTGTGTGCAGTAATGCCTTTAAAAAGTTCCCTTTGAAAATGCTTTTCTTCTCAGAAAAAATGGAAAGAATGAAGGAAGTAAGGAAACTGAGTGAACGATACTGAATGATATTGACTGGATTACACAGGAAACGACTTAATGAAGCGCCAGCTGGCAGCTCTTCAGTCGGCACTACCCAGGTAGGCAGCCCGTTGTGTAAACGAGTGTGGATTGCAAAGCGCTTAGAGCTTGGTCTCTAGCCGGGGATAGGCGCTGTATAAGTATTCATAATGATAATAATAATAATAATAAAGACAGCCTGTGCAGCGAACATTTACACGCGTTTCAGAATTACCATCATTCCCAAATATAGGTTTAAGTACTGAACATTACTGGCGTCTGATTGAAATTCGAACATTTTTTACCGTTACAATTTCAGTTTCAATCTTTATTGAGAAAGCCTCTGTGTGTGTGTGTGTGTGTGTGTGTGGTGGGGGCGGGGGGGGGGGGGAGCAGTTCATGCACGCTGCATCAATCATGTCATAGCCAGAAAGCCACACTGCATTGTGCATACTGCTGGATGTATTGTTGCACTGGGTTGGCAGAAATCTCCGTGCACGTGATAATCGAGGTTTCGTTTCTTTATGTGCTCCAGCCACCACTCAAACCCCTTCCATTGCTGTTACTGCAAAGAATTAAAAACAAAACAAACAAACAAACAAAAAAACCCAGGTGTGTCCGAAAGCATAAATGACAGATGTTTTACAAAACGTACGTCATTATATAACACGACAGCTAAGCTATTAATGTGTTTAAGTCAGATCAAACAAGGCCAAAGTAAGGTCGTCATTCATTCATTTTTATTTGCCACCCTCGACTGAAATTTTTTTTTTTTTTTTTTGAGTAGTGAAAAGTACCGCGGGGCCACAAAAAATACGCAAAAGAATTCCTCCTAAGCATACAGACGACACTGCAGAACGGATGACCAGTGTCCACACACCGGACAATGTTTACAGTCCACGATCTAGTTGCCAGATTCAAAACAAACGAAAACAAAAACAAAAACAAAAAATGAAAGTTATCAACTGTCACGAGAGATTAAAAAAAAAGTAAAATCTTTCTGGAACAAAGAGAAGAGAAAAGAACAGGAAGGTAGAAAAGGAGTGGGTGACACTCAAGAAGATTATGGAGGTGGGGGACAGAGGGGGGGTGGGGGGTGGGGGGGGGGACGGAGGGAAAGGGTGGGAAAGAGTAAACTATTAACACCGAATTTGCAAAGGACGGGGCTGCAATTTGTACTGAAAGTGCCCGGCATACGTAGGGGGGGACCGCGTACTGGCATTTGCAGCCAGTAGATAACGAGTCTTCGACGGAGCGAGTTCACCACTCCTACCCCCCTCTCACCTCCCCACATTCCGCCTCCTCCCCCCCCCCCCCACCGCCCCCCCCCCCCCACCCCTATCTCCACCACGTCCCTCTCCTCTCTCCGATTGCAGCAGCAGCGCATAATGTTGCCAAATGATTCCAACATGCATGTGACCGATAATGTCGATTTTATTTTAAAAAAAGATGTTATTCAGAAGTTGAGCGACCAAATACTAAGTGAAAAGGCAGCTCTCTTGAAGTACAAACTTCTTCAGGGAAATGCACGGTCCTCTCTTCACTGCACCTTTAAGGGAGTATTTTGGCATGTGACAATGAAACTGAGATTTCGTGTGCTGCATGCATTTCGTGCATGTTGAAAAACCCACGTCAACAAGGAAGTCACCCCCTGTCACAGGTTTGGGTCGGGACCAAAAAACAAACAACAACAAACAAACAAACAAAAAACAAGCCCACTTTGGCGGGTAAAGTAATGCGGTAGAGGTGAAAACAACACGGAAAAAGGCTGCGGCGCGATAAAGCAACATGATTCCCTCTTGGGATTGCAGCGCGATTTTCATGCGGACAAACTTATTGTGACAAGCAAACGAAACAAGGCAGTAGAGGGAGAAAGGGGGGGGGGGGGGGGGGTAAAATGTTTGCTACATGGCCCAGAAGTGTTGAAACGCCTCAAGGAATGTCTACCAATCAAAGAACAAGTCTGTGATAACATGCAGGGGAGGCTATTGTCAGTACATGATTAGAAAGGATGTCCTTTCTAACCCCTAGCCTTGTAAACACAACCGTGATCTTGTTCGCATTGAAGATGAAGTGGTTTCTGAACCAAAAGGAACCCCAGCCAAAACAGAAATAAACACACACACACACACACACACACACACACACACACACACACACACACACACACACACAAAACAGAGTGTTAGGTTATGCTTATTGAATTGACAACACAAAACAGACTGGTGAATTTTCAACAAATAGGTTTGTTTGTTTCTTTCATACGTCACAAATAAAAGGTACAATGCTCCCCAATATGGCTGTCAGCTGGAGAACGAATCTCAATCAAAGACAGGATTCTGGAAGGTTTCTTTTTTCATTTCTGTCATCATATTTCTATCCATCTATCTATCTATATGTGTGTGCAGACAGATAGATAGATATGTAGATAGATAGATCAATAATTCGGAAGAAAGAGATGGATAGATAGGTAGGTAGATAGATAGACATACGGATGGATAGACAGGTATGTGTGCATAGAGAGAGATAGATAGATAGGTAGATAGATAGAGAGATGGATGGATAGATAGGTATGTGTGCGTAGAGAGAGAGAGAGAGATACGCCTGTGTGTGTGTGTGTGTGTGTGTGTGTGTGTGTGTGTGTATGTGTGTGTGTGTGTGTGTGTGTGTGTGTGTGTGTGTGTATGATGCTTAATGGTGACAGTTGCCTACTGTTGACCTCTGCAGAGTACACTGCTTAGTGTTAACACTCCGCCGGCCATTTTGCAATGTCAGCGTTAATCAGTTTCCTGGCTTAATGTCAACAAAAGGCAAACTATCAACATTGAGTGAGCGCAGTTTGATTTATCTTGGCTAAACTCTACATTATCAAGGTCACATTTGTTCCCACAAAGTGTTGACTAGTGCTTGAGTGATCCTGCGCGCCATGTTAAGAAAGTCCCCTCCTGCAAAGAATGTCTGATCACTGGGCCACGGAAAGCACGATTCAATGAGCAGTGTTTCTTCCGCCTGTCCCTGTCCTTCACGTGTTTTGATCTTCGCACGTGCGTAAGGAAGATTGTGATGCAACGCAAAATGCTACAAGGCTTCGATCTCTGCGCGAAGCATAGCCAGCAACACACCAATCAAGAGGAACACTTGTAACAACTAGAACAATGTTCGTGCATCATGTAGCGTCCGCGAACAATGTGACAATTGTTAAATATAGTCGTGTTGACTGCGCTGTCTTCGGTTGTTTGTTTGTTTCAATAACTAACTACTAGGACCCTATAAAACATTTAGACTTAAATCATTTGCTGTTGGTAACCAATGTATCCTTTCCCTCTGTTGGAAATCTTCAGCTACACTTAAATGCACAATTACTGTGACATTCTGCTCTGTACATATTGCTGTCCATTTGAATTACAGAAATGTCGCAGCCTTCTCCAGGAAAAAATAGAACAAATTATCGCATTGTTCTTAAGGGACGAAAAGTATAACAGTGTAACACTGTCCATTTCTTTTTAGCAGAAAAAAACATCCAACAATTGAAATATTATAACATATCTCGTATGGACTTCTTGTATTGTTCCATTTCACTTTTCATCAAGGGTGGTCTGTTGCTCTCTTGTTATAAATGCATATTCTCTCTCTCTCTCTCTCTCTCTCTCTCTCTCTCTCTCTCTCTCTTTCGCGCGCGCAAAGCATAGCAACACACCAGTCAAGATGAAAACTGTAACAACTGTTATAACTTTCGTGCATCATGTGGGTGTCATGTGCAAAGCAGAGGTTTGTATGTAAATAATGTCATGTGGTAGATGATTAGAGAGAAAAAGGAAAAATTCCAATTGTGTACTAGAAATTGTAAACCATCACAAACCTGAATTTGGCTGACGTTCGTAGTAGGCTGATACCACCCTGAACGTTTGAATCATTTGAACTAGCAGAAGAGTTTGAAGTTGGTTTTGTTTGAAAGATGACAATTACGGAATGCGCGTATTCATGTAAGTGTGAGAGTGAACGTGAACTCGACTGCAACGAGACACGCTAAAAACTGACAGTATGCGAGAAGCTGCCCAACGGTACATTTGATGAATGCTGACGGTGATTATCATCAACTAAAGGTAGTGTTTGCTGTGCTGTATCTGCATTATTTAGTTCTGTGTTGAGCAGTCCTACTGGGCCTCTTTTGGCTCATTCTCTGTCTTTCATTCTTTTCCAGATGTTTGTTTAAGGATACAGAAGCCCTCAGATAAATAAGTTATCTTTGTGTAGTATCTGGGATAACATTAATTGCTTTCAGTTGTTCTTCATTTGAATTCCTTGTGATACATGGAGGCCATGACAATGGTGACCCCTA
>CM065726.1:59522966-59525466 GCA_033310375.1 Conus canariensis
ACTTTCCCGCGACTGGCACACGAAAGCAGCGAACTACCACGTGCTGTCGTGGTGAACATGTGTACGCAAGGCGAACTTGAGGATCCCGCACGTTACCTCATCGACTGTTCAGCTGAAGTTCCGTTTTGTTTCTCACACTATCACCATCATCAGACAGACGGCGACAGCCCAAGTCATCAGAAGATCTGCGGACGATTGTTGTTCTGCTCTGCTGATCTTTCTGACCGAGAGGAAGCATCCGCTGAGCTACCTTGAACCCAGGTTCGGCAAGATGTTGGCATAGCTGAGTTTGTACGACTGTCAGCTGTGTCACATGGTGCCTTTATTTGGGTTTGTGTTCTCCACCGGCGTCACGTGGTGCCTTTATTTGGGTTTGTCTTCTCCACCGGCGTCACGTGCTGCCTTTATTTGGGTTTGTCTTCTCCACCCTTCGGCCATCAGCATTCACGTCATGATTTGGTGATATGAAGCGTGGGATCGAACGATATTTCAAATTCAACGGGGACATCTCTATCCGACAGACAGTATTCTTGGTACATACACATGTAGTGGTCCTATGTTTGATGCTTTTCTTACAGAGTTTTGTACTAGATATTATATGTAAATATAAAAGTGATCCGTAGCAAATGTGGCGCTTACACACACACACACACACACACAACACACACACACACACACACACACACACACACACACACACTCACACACACACACACACACACACACACACACACACATACACAATATAGTATAGATAGATAGATAGATATAGATAGATAGATAGATAGATAGATAGATAGATAGATAGATAGATAGATAGATCACCTGTGTACCTTCTTCAGACAGAGAACAATGGTTAATGTTGTCTTAGATTTTTATCTTGCTCTCTTTCTCATTCTCGTTGTTGTTGTTGTCGTCGTTGTTGTCGTCGTCGTCGTCGATGTTGTTGTTGTTATTATCATAATTATCATTATAACCTATCTTTTTCCTCCTTCTCCTTCTTCTTCCTCTAACTACTATAATTAATAACATTACCATTATTCGTCTATTATCAGTGATATCCCCAAGTGATTATAATACCCCTATTTTTTTTTTTCCTTTTTTTAATAATAATTGTATCATTTTAATCCGTACCCTTTCCCCTTCAAACTCCCCCCCCCCCCCCCCTTCTATTCCATGGTTTTCAGTCTTTCACCCACGCCACAGTTATCATTATAGTTATTATTACTATCACTATTACTACTACTATCATTATTATACGATTGTGATGCTATTAATCTTCCTTTAAAAAAAAAAAACCTCTTCTTATGGCTTTCATCTGTGCCCTCTCCCCATCAACCACTCCCCATATCTTTGTTCCCTTTCTGAGTTGAAGTCAACGCGATGACAGCCCTGATATGGCCCTTGGCGGTCGGCTGGTCTATAAGCAACATTACCTTACCCTACCTAATTACCACGCCACAGTTTGCTGCAAGATCGAAAACTGTCTTCGCCCTTTGTTTCTATTGTTTTGATTGTTATTTGTCCTGTCCCCCCCCCCCCCAAAAGAAAAAGACTCAGTAGGTCGAAACGCGTAGTGCTGTGTTCCTTCGTTTTGCGGCTCGGTAATGCTATTTTTTTTGCCATTATGTTTTAATTTTCGCCTGCAGCCACGCCATTGTGAAATTAGATTAGCATTTTTAAAAGAAAAATGTTAAGACATTCTTTCTTGTTTTTTTTTTTTTTTTTTTTTTACTGAACGCAGTTCATTATTGAGTATATTTTACAAGACACAATGGAATTGTAATTCATATAAAGTGTACAAATACTGTATGAGAAGAAACTAAACGGGAGGAACTATACTTAAAAAAAAACAAGAGCTTGACTGACAATAGATCTGGATTTCTTTTTTTTTTTTAATTAAAAAAAAAAAGGTTTAATTCAAACAACAGAATACTAAAAACGTAAGAGCATTGCAAAACAAACGAACGAACAAAACAAACACCTGCGCACTACCGCACCCTATGACACAGCAACACTCCAGAGATCAGCAAACACACGCAGACCGGACATGCACGCATGTTGCATCCGGTCAAATCATGTGGTTTACGGCCCAGCCGACCATGGAGACCATAATGCGTCTTTCATCATAACGTGTGTGCCTAGGCACCGGAAGGATCTCCCTCCTTCACCTTCCCTCACGAAGGAGCGTAACAGCACCATCTCCACCGACTTCAGGGTGGATGGATCTCCCTCCAGAGATGACTCATCAAACCAGCCATAATATCAGATGGGGGAGGGAGGAAGAGGATTGGGGGGGATGGGGGGGGGGGGGCGGTGAGGGAGAGAGGCAGGGGAGGTACGACCCGGAAGATGCACGTCTATCCGCCAGAAGTCTATAAAATGTATTTAAGTTTATGCAGTAAACATCCACGCGCGCGCGCACGCGCACACACGCGCATACACACACACACGCGCACAGAGAGAGAGAGAGAGAGAGGAGAGAGAGAGAGAGAGAGAG
>CM065726.1:59535466-59537966 GCA_033310375.1 Conus canariensis
GTGTCCCGGGTGCGAGAGTCGTAAACCCTGGGTGGATAGCATCACAAAGTCTGGAAATGATTTCTGGTCACCTCGGCCATTCCTTAATGGGCGCCAGTCCCCACAGTGGTCATGTTGCTTATGACACCAGTCCCCACAGTGGTCATGTTGCTTATGGCACCAGTCACCACAGCGGTCATATTGCTTATGGCACCAGACACCACAGTAGTCATGTTGCTTATGGCGCCAGACACCACAGTGGTCATGTTGCTTATGGCACCAGGCACCTCAGTGGTCATGTTGCTTATGGCACCAGACACCACAGGTCATTTTGCTTATGGCACCAGACACCTCAGTGGTCATGTTGCTTATGGCACCAGACACCTCAGTGGTCATGTTGCTTATGGCACCAGACACCTCAGTGGTCATGTTGCTTATGGCGCCAGACACCACAGTGGTCATGTTGCTTATGGCACCAGACACCTCAGTGGTCATGTTGCTTATGGCACCAGACACCACAGGTCATGTTGCTTATGGCGCCAGTCCCTACAGTGGTCATGTTGCTTATGACACCAGACACCACAGTGGTCATGTTGCTTATGACACCAGACACCACAGTGGTCATGTTGCTTATGACACCAGACACCACAGGTCATGTTGCTTATGGCACCAGACACCACAGTGGTCATGTTGATTATGGCACCAGACACCACAGTAGTCATGTTGCTTATGACACCAGTCCCCAGAGTAGTCATGTTGCTTATGGCACCAGACACCACAGTGCTCATGTTGTTTATGGCTCCAGACACCACAGTAGTCATGTTGCTTATGGCACCAGTCCCCACAGTGATCATGTTGCTTATGGCACCAGACACCACAATGGTCATGTTGCTTATGGCACCAGACACCACAGGTCATGTTGTTTATGACACCAGACACCACAGTAGTCATGTTGCTTATGGCACCAGACACCACAGTAGTCATGTTGCTTATGGCACCAGTCCCCACAGTAGTCATGTTGCTTATGGCACCAGACACCACAATGGTCATGTTGTTTATGGCACCAGACACCACAGGTCATGTTGTTTATGACACCAGACACCACAGTGGTCATGTTGCTTATGGCACCAGACACCACAGTGTCATGTCTTAGCACCAGACACCACATAGTCATGTCTTAGACACCAGACACCACAGTAGTCATGTTGCTTATGGCACCAGACACCACAGTGGTCATGTTGTTTATGCCTGTGGTGGAGTTTTGCCCACATGTGCGGCTTCAGTCTGTGTAAATCTCCAATATGTTTTGTGATAGCTGACCACAGTGTCCTTGAATTTTCAGGACAGCTTTCTGGTTTATTTCGTTCTGGCCTCCAGTGTCTGTCACCGTCTTACCATCAAGAATGAACGTTTGTTTTCTCAGTTCAGAGTAAGTGACCCGTCTTCCCATTCTTTTTTTTTTTAACATAACCACAACATTCTAATTTCTTTATCGTTACATTTTCATAAATCTGCTCATTTTTCAAAGCGGAGCAGGTCTTACTATCTCCATCCCCTAGAAAGTTGGCATAGCATAAAGCAAAGTTCTCCTCTGACCGTGAAAATTGCAAACAGCTCCAGGTAGTTCAATTGCAGGAGCTGTGCCCGTGTGATTTCTATCACATTCTCCCTTTTCTGGGTGGAACTGTCCTCCATCCGTCTAAGTCTTGTCCAGCTGTCTTCTTGCCATTGTCTTTGCAGGCGCCACGATGACCTGAAGACAGCTCACAATGGACCACTGGCCATTCTCCCCATGTAGTGTCTGTTGGCCAACTCTGGGGGAAGGTCCAGTGACGGTGAAGGAAGACTCACTGACCGCAGGGAAAGTCCTGTTAACAACGGGAAAGACTGTGTCCTGGGATTCTCTTCAGAGAGCACGTAGGACCTCATGGCGAAAGTTGGCCGTGTCTGGAGTTGTACTGTCATCTCCTGCCAGCGGAACAGCAACAAGCGAGGCAATGGGATGCACACAGTAGTTGCTTGACGGTGGCGATTTTTGCTCGTGGGCCCCGCTGTCATGAAATATGGTCTGGAACACCCATGAGAGCGCTCCCTTGGAGGTTCTGTCGTGTCACATCCGGTGACCATCACACAATGGCATCTGCCAGGGAGCAATTAAGTCCCTTTACGTGTTCATGGAATGCCCTGTGCGTGCCTGCACCCTATGTGAACACAGCGCAGGCTTCCACGGGCGGTGCAGGATTGCTCCCAGCTGGTTTGTTCGGCAGTTGAGGACAGTACTTCTCTGGCTCCCACCCGCACCTTCGGGTGTATCTTTTTTTCTTCTAGGTCATCACCCCTACCGGCCTGCCCTGCTTCCTGAGCTGCCACAACTCTGCGGCAGTCAGCCCCTGTCTCTGTAGCCCTCTGGATCATGTTTAGATGGCTGGCCTAAGTTTTGTCGTTCAAAGCACAGAGGATATTCATCTCACCCACAAATCGTTTTCTCTGTGCTTGCTGCCTTCCTATATTACAAACATTG
>CM065726.1:59545466-59567966 GCA_033310375.1 Conus canariensis
CACACACACACACACACACACACACACACACACACACACACACACGCGCGCGCGCGCGCGCGCACATTATGTGCAAACTATTTGTACGATTGATTTTTTTTTTAACAAAGGGCGACCATGCATTAAAAAACTTTCTACTGGGACAATACAAAGAACAAAGTAACAATCAGTACAAAGGAGAACACAGTAACAATCAGTACAAAGGAGAACAAAGTAACAATCAGTACAAAGGAGAACAAAGTAACAATCAGTACAAAGGAGACAAAAATAACAGTCTTTGCTCTCTCTCTCTGTCTGTCTCTCTCTCTCTCGGTCTCTCTCTCTCTCTCTCTCTCTCTCCCTCTCTCTCTCTCCACACAATGGTTCTTTTCACTGGCTCATCGCTGCAGCCTTTTGAATTTTCCAACGCTGTTCATTCTGACTCCCCCCATACACAACCACCAGGTTTTTTTTTTTTTCCTGTCTCAGCACCCAAGTTCTCGTGCAGCAATGTACATCCAAGTCTTCACGGGGCAACCCGCCAGCGGAGACACTGCACTGCTGCCGAGTGACTTTGGCGGTGTTTCCGAAGAGCCTAACCCGGTCCACAAGACACAGGACAGCAACGGAAGTCCCAAAGCTCCTGCCGACGACACTGATACGACCTCACCACGGACATAGCGGTGAGAAGAAACACGAGAGAGCTACTAAGCACGACAACATTAGAGGCTCTTCATAATGATCAATGTGGATGAGAACAATGCTCATGATGCTGTGTTCTACCATCCCTGTCATCATAAAACAATCCCATCAGTCGACCAGGCCCGAGAGACACAGACACCTGCTGTGTTGGTCACTGGAAACCAGAGCAAACAATCTGAAAGAAGTGCCCCTGACACGGCTGAAACTCGACCCCACGCTCCCCCAGTCTTGTCAGCTGACCCCGTAGCAGTCCACTCCGGAAAGGAGCCGACCGGCGACAATTTGACGCAGAAACATCCACTTCTGATGGGATCACATCCACACGATCCCCCAAACCCAGGACCGTCACCACTTGCACTAGGTATTGCGGCTCGTTGCTAAACACGTTCTCGCGTCTGCTTAAATGAAGGGTGAAATAACTGTGTTCTGCACCTGAAGACCCGGTAAAAAGCCTTCAACCTAATGGCTTAATTAAGGGCCGTGATATGTCTAGGGCGTGGCATTTACAGAAAACGGGGCAACACCCTCTCCTCCTTCCGCTCCAACCTTCCCCGGACCGAATCAGATATCCATTTACTGCCGCTCTGCGGACTGAGGTTTGAACACACCACACACACACACACACACACACACACACACACACACACACACACACACAGAAAGAGAGAGAGAGAGAGAGAGAGAGAGAGAGAGAGAGAGAGAGAGAGAGAGAACAATGAACAATGTTTATTTCTTCAGGCCCCCAGCCCCTAGAAATGAGGTCAAGTTTACACGTAACTAAAAGACATATACGCTACAACCACTCAGCTTTCTAGCGTGAGACTGTCAACAAAGGTTTGCCGTAACTTCATGGCATAGAGAGAGAGAGAGAGAGAGAGAGAGAGAGAGAGAGAGAGAGAGAGAGAGAGAGAGCATAATTACCTTGACGCCTTTGACCCATTTTGAGGACGTTGAAACGGACGACGGACTTATTTATGGACTTATGTATGTCTTTCCCATGGGTGGAATGAGAAATGTGTGTAATACTGAAAGGTTTGCGGCCCGGGTCCAGGGGCCGCTTAAGGCCCCTGGTGTGGTGCAGGGACTTCGCCCCTCCTCCCCGCCTCCCCCCCCCCCCCCCCCCCCACCTCCCCCGACGCTGACGAAAACTTGACATTTAAGGACAGTTTACTGCGTTCTGCTTTGATACAAACCCTGAATCTTATACATCTCATTACTATATTGTTAAAACTATTTCAGACACGCGGGAAGACTTCGCGCTCAACAAGATGGCGGCCAACGAAGTCGAGGCGGAGGAGTAAAAAAATATGGATCGGAGAACCAGTGCACGCATCCATCGAAGTGCAAACGGAGGGGAGGGGGGGGGGGGGGAGACGCTAATACAGAAATACTCCCCACCCTTGCTTTCCGGTAAAAAAAACAAAAAAAAACAACTAAACAACAACCCGAACTGAAAAAAAAAGAAAACAACAGCAATAACAAACTGCGACATTAATGAGAGAGACAGGTCAACAAATGTATCATGGTCATCCCAGAAATGAGTATTAACAGGATCTTTTGTGTAACTGGCAGATGACCTCCGCATATACTATCACGATTACAGTAAAACATCACCACACACACACACACACACACACACACACACACACACACACACACACACACACACAAACACACACACACACACACACAACACACACGACAGAACGCGCGTGCGCGCACAGCTTACGCACTTACAAACACGCACACAGACACCAGCAGATAATGGCTCAGCAACATCACAACATGCTGCACTAAATCCCCAAGTCTCTACAAACCCGTCATTGTCGGTCGTGGGTTGAAGAAACCCTCTCTGGATCCAAACTGTCTGAAGCACCATAGACCAGTCTCTACCTTGGCCTTCTTGTACAAAATGGCCGAAAGACTAAAGCTGGCTCACTGCACAAAACCTGCCCTCTTCAACAGAAACAGCGAATGATCTTTACTTTTGATCTGATAATAATCAAACTATTTTTCTTTCAAACCCACCAACTCCGTACGCCAGCAACTGACCCATGTCAAAGACGAAACGGACCCCCTCAAGCAGTGTGGTGTAGTGTACCAGGTAGGGTGTCAAGACTGTACCCACACTTACATTGGGGAGGCGGCAAGACCACTCACCACCTGTCTACAGGAACACCAAAACCGATCTACTTCTGCCATACACGAACATCTACAAGCCACAGGCCACAGTTTCAGCCCCCAAGAAACCCAGATCTTATCTACAGAGCCCTTCCTCACAAAAAGAAAAGTTAAAGAAGCCATCGAAATCAAGACCAGACGCCCCAGCCTGAACAGAGATCAAGGTTTTGAACTTCCCCCTATCTACAATCAGATCCTGACAACTATTCACCCCACACAACAGTCGCCCC
Organism: Conus canariensis; assembly: GCA_033310375.1. Lineage (NCBI taxonomy): Eukaryota > Metazoa > Mollusca > Gastropoda > Neogastropoda > Conidae > Conus > Conus canariensis. The sequence continues at coordinate 59,548,559 of CM065726.1, forward strand.
ACCAGGGCCTCACTGCCACAACAGCAACAGTGAGCTGAAGAAGACAGGGCGACCCTGTCGAAATATTCTCCAAGTAAGTTTTTGATTCTGAGTCTGTAACTACTTTTCTAATGTCGAATCCAGAATCCTATATTCTTATTTATTTTTCTTTTCTTTTTAGATCTGTAAACAGCATGTAACATAACTGACCATCAGACTGGACCCAGAATATTGTCGTTACATGGACGTACGGGGTGATCCTTCAGTGCACGCGCTCTGGATGTGTGAGCCAAAATATTTAACGGTTACTATTCACCTCCTATCTCTTAGCGTACGCAGATCCACACGGTTCTATTTAATAAATAATAATAATGAATACTTATATAGCGCCTATTCTCGGCTAGAGACCAAGCTCTAAGCGCTTTACAATCCACACTCGTTTACACAACGGGCTGCCTACCTGGGCAGTGCCGACTGAAGAGCTGCCAGCTGGCGCTTCATTCAGTCGTTTCCCGTGTCATCCAGTCAATATCGTTCACTCAATTTCCGTACTTCCTTCATTCTTTCCATTTCTTACGCATGGTGCATGCTATGTGTAACGTGTCATCCATACCAACGGCCAAACGAAAGTTGGTGACAGGATTTTACGTGTGTGCAAGATGTTCAAGATGTTATGCGTGCGTTCACACACGGAACCTCGGTTTACAGTCTCATTCGAAGGACCGTATGGGAAATGGAGTCAGAATCAATGTTAACTCCGAGGAAAAAATCCCCTGTACCGAAACGGCCCGGCGGAGATTCGAACCCGCAACCCCAGGATCACGAGTCCGGCGCTCTACCAACTGAGCTATTCCGGCTCCCTATTTGAGGCATGTCCTCTTCATTCGCACAGCTCCTTTCTCTGTGATAACTGACCACCACCGCTATACACGTTTTGCCTGTGGCACACAACTCTGTCCATACAGCGATTCTGGCAACTCAAAACTGCATCGACAGCTCGGATGGCACTCGACAAACTACAGTTCAATGAGGCAAGAAATCTTATATGTATTTTCTGATTTGAAAACAACCCCTTACTTCCAGGCCGTATTAATGACACAAAAATTCACTTCTTCCTAAATGTTTTCGATGATGACATCGATGAATTTTGTTTCGATAAACGCTTTCTTTCAGCGTGCACACACACAAAAAAAAAATGTTCGCAAGGTCATATTTCTAGAGCTCAGGAGATTATGCACAATCGACCACCACTTCTTTACAGGATGCGATCAAAATGTATCACTTTGATGAAGCTTCATCTGTTCTTTCGTTCTTTCCGGTATTGCCTCACAGCAATGGACTGCCTGTTCACACCCCACAATGTCTGCTTCAAAAGCTCTACAAACTCCAAGATAATACCGCCTGGCTGAGTCACAAATCCTCCAAACAGAAGCGCACCACACCGTTTTTCAAATCTTTGTATTGGCTGCCAATTCAATCGCCCAATCTTCGTACATCTGAGGATGGCGTTCCATGTTAATTGGTCGACGGTTTCTTTGCTATCTGGGTAAAAAAAAAAATATATTGAATGCATTTTAACCATCACCAGTCACTTCACTTCCAGACTCTTTCAAATCTGGCATATCTATTTGGTCAAACGGAACGGAACTCTTTTTTTTTCATGACTTTTAATTTCCTCATCATACAACATTCACGCTATGAATACGTTTTGTGCGTAAACATCGCTGTGTGTTGGTGTGGAGGGAGAAGGGCGGGAGTCTGTGAATGCGAGTGTGTGAGAGAGAGAGAGAGAGAGAGAGAGAGAGAGAGAGAGAGAGAGAGAGAGAGAAAGAGAGAGAGAGAGAGGGGGGGAGGAGGAGAGGAGGAGGAGGAGGAGGAGGAGGAGGAGGAGAGAGAGAGAGAGAGAGAGAGAGAGAGAGAGAGAGAGAGAGAGAGAAGAGAGAAAGAGTGAGAGAGTGTTGTGTTTGTGAAGGAAAGAAAGAGATAAAGAGTGAGAGAGTGTGTGTGTTGTGAAGGAAAGAGAGAGACATAAAGAGTGAGAGAGAGTGTGTGTTGTGTTTGTGAAGGAAAGAGAGAGAGATAAAGAGTGAGAGAGTGTGTGTGTTGTGTTTGTGAAGGAAAGAGAGAGACATAAAGAGTGAGAGAGAGTGTGTGTTGTGTTTGTGAAGGAAAGAGAGAGAGATAAAGAGTGAGAGAGTTGTGTGTTGTGTTTGTAAAAGAAAGAGAGAGAGAGAGAGAGCAGGTGGAGGAAAGAGTCGAAGGAGAGGGCGGCAGGGAAAGAGTGTATTAGCCTGTTTATATGGAATCCTGGTGAACTGTGGCCGTCTTTGCGAGGAGAGAGTATCGAGATCTAGTTTCTAAATGCATAATACGCTTTGTTCTGTTTCCGACCCGTTTGTGATTGTTTATGAATGTCAGCTACTTTGAACTCGCCTGAAGACAAAGCGCTCAGCAAGTCTCCATTATCATAACTACAAGATCCCAACAGTGCACATCATTCTGTCACGTCACCGAACTCACGTCCTGAACACACCGACTCTGCCTGACCCAAAAGGACCGCCCTACAAATCGACCACACACGTACACACACACAACACACACACAAACACAACACACACACACACACACACACGCACACGCACACACCACACACACCATTTTTTGACCCATCGTCAACGGATAACTTGCCCGGAGGGAAACGTGTTTCTGAAGGCAAAACGGAGATTGTGAAAAGCTCGTCCACAAGGCACAGAACGGTGAACGAGTTGGAGGCCAACAGAGCGCCCTGTAACCTCACAACTTACAGCTCCTATTTCTCAGCATTTCTGGGCCCGTCTGCGCTCCTTGACCAGGCGACCACGGCAAATCCAGCCACAAAACAAAAACGAAAAACAAAACAAAAGTCTGGCCTCATGTTGATTATGCACGAGGAACTGCTCCGAGCAGGACCCCCCCGCAAAAATATATGAAAGCAGTCCATCCATTCTCAGTCACAGTCATGGCGTCTCACGCCTTCTTACATGGACACCAAAATATATTGCATGGGTACACAAATCCTTGAGAGCCTGAGAATATTGCGTTTGTTAAAAAAAAAAAAAAAAAAAGACATCCAAATATATACATATCTTTTTGGTTTGTCTGGTTGGTTCGGGCAGCCGTCGCTAAACTTGAGAGAGTTGACACAGCATATGAAAAAAAAAAAAAAATGTATATGATTGTACAAAATGATACTGAAAACCATGGAAATGACACGTCGAAATTTCCTTATATTCAACACCCTAATTATAGAATAAATAAATAAATAAATAAATACTGGATCATAGGTGCGCGCGCGTACACACACACACACACACACACATACACATATAGATGTGTGTGTGTGTGTGTGTGTGTGTGTGTGTGTGTGTGTGTGTGTGTGTGTGTGTGTGTGTTGTTTGCGTGCGTGCATGTGGGGAGAAAAAAAAAAAAAACACAAAAAAAAACGAAACGCTGTGGCGATATTCGGCAGCAAGAGAGGTAACTGTCAAGACTACTGCAACGTTGCCCTCCTGGAAAATTTGTGTTTGTCTCCCTCTAAGCGCAGCGGCCCGATCCTCAGGCCAGAGCTGGTGGTCAGGGACACTCCATTGAACAGCAGCGGGGTGGGCGTGGTCGGCGTTTCAATCTCCAAGGCATCCAGGTTGCCGTTTTCCACGTCGTCATCGTCATCGCTTCTGTTGTTGTTGTTGTTCATGGCAGTGTCGACGCCCGCCATGTTGTTGCTGCCGTCGCTTTCTTGGTTGGTCTCATCGTGGTCAATCCGCACGACTGCACCGTAGAACTGGTGGACAGAGGTTTCTTCAGTTATTTTTAATCCGATCTGTGTGTGTGTGTGTGTGTGTGTGGAGAGAGAGAGAGAGAGAGAGAGAGAGAGAGAGAGAGAGAGAGAGACAGAGACAGAGACAGAGACAGAGAGACAGAGAGAGACAGATACAGAGAGACAGAAAGGGGCAGATCAACAGACTGACAGACACAGACAGACTGATTGACAGACGAGAGAGAGAGAGAGAGAGAGAGAGAGAGAGAGAGAGAGAGAGAGAGAGAGAGAGAGAGAGAGAGAAACTGGATATAAAAGGCGGGGAAAAAGACAAAGAGAAAAAGACCAAGAGACACTGAGAATGAGAGGGGGAGAAGAAGAAAGGGGGAATAAGGGAGCTGGGAAAACAGAACGGGGTGGGGGGGGTGGAGGAAGGGAGGGTGGGAGAGAAGAAAGAAGAGAGAGAGAGAGAGAGAGAGAGAGAGAGAGAGAGAGAGAGAGAGAGAGAGAGAGGCGTGGAGGGAGAGAGAACAGATACGATGACGAGAAGAAAAAATGACAAAGGAATAAGTGGGCAGGCGCCAATAATGCAACACAGCGAGACGTTAAAACGCCGCCCCAGTGTATGCAGTATGTGTTACATACGTTTTACAAGCAGGAGAGAGAGCGAGGCAAGTGTGAACAATCTCCCACAGAAAGTACACAAACTGTTAAAACAAATCTGTGGGGCTTAGTTTAGATTATTCTGCTTGCAGTCAGACGGTTGCTGGCTAGTGTGAATCTTAGGCCTGTAGCGAGTATAAAAAAAAAAGTGGGGGTGGGGGGGGGGGGGGGGGGGGAAGTACTTTCGCTGACCAATTTGACGAGTTGGTGCTCTGGTGTTATCGATGTCGTCTACTACCCCCCCCCCCCCCCCCCCCCCCCATTCCCCAAAGAGGTGATCCCTTAACCTTTCGGCCGTATCACTTGAAGTGGATGTCAAAGTTAAAACTTGAACTGATGGAACCCCCGATCGACAGGAGAGCGATTTCAACACTCGTTTGCGAACCACTTTTCCTTCGTCATTTACCCGGTTTGGAAGCTAGAAGACTTGAAAACTGTACCGCTTCAGAATAGTGACAATACAAACAGTGTGGTGAAAATCTCCTCAGTCTAATTTCACAATATCTTGTAGACAAGACATTGATAGTCTCTCCCCCTCCCTCCTCCCCCCCCCACTCCTCTTCTTCCCCCCACCGTTCCCCAACCCCCCCCCCCCCCCCCACTGCCATAAAAATAGCTTCACCGTACCATGCCTCTGTACCAGACAGTAACATTGAGAAGAAAAAAAAAAGCATGAACGTACGAAGGCACTAAACTCAATCCAGTTCTCACCGATCCGCGGCAATGAGCGTCCCAGGCAGCGCCGACTACCACGTCTCTAATGTGGTGCATGTTGTCGGTGACCCGTGACACGCCGACCCACAGCGCGTATATCGTCATCAGGGCGTGAAGGTCAGCTTGACCAGATGCAAGTGACGTGTCACCACGTTCCGTTCAACATACAGCTGCGGACACACAGAGACAGGCATGTCAAGTTTGATTTCAGAACAGCTGCGGGCACACAGTGACAGGCATGTCAAGTTTGATTTCAGAACAGCTGCGGGCACTCAGTGACAGGCATGTCAAGTTTGATTTCAGAACAGCTGCGGGCACTCAGTGACAGGCATGTCAAGTTTGATTTCAGAACAGCTGCGGGCACACAGTGACAGGCATGTCAAGTTTGATTTCAGTCATTGTTACTCAGTGGTTTGAATCAACGGTGTCGTTTCAAAATAAACATGCCACATTAGTAGCAGCAACACACACACACACACACACACATGCACGTACACACGTGCACACACACACACGTGCACACACACACACGTACACACACACAAATGTGCACACACGCCTGCGCGCGCGCGCGCCACCACACACACACACACACACACACACACACACACACATGCGCCCACGCATACACATGGGCCCATGCCCACACGTCATACACACATGTGTACATTCATTACACACACCTTAAAAAAAAACATGGTAGGTAGGCACTCAAGGTCTGACAAGTGCGTTGGGCTAATGTGTAGGTCAGACATCCGCTGAGTCGTAGCCACGAGACCCTCTTCTTCTATCGTCTCATCTTAGTTTTTTGTTTTTTTTCCCACCACCCCCCCGCCTTTACTTTTTTTTTTCCTTTTTCTTGTTATTTTTTTTCTCTTTTTTTCTTCCTTTTTCATTTTTTTTTCATTTTTTTTAAGGCGGTCTTTTATTTATTTATTTTTTTTCCTTTCTTTCTTGACTCACGCTCACCATGCAGAATCTGTGTGTACATTACCGATGGACAATTGTTTGATAGTTTTAGTGTGTAGGAGAATGATACAAAATGTCTGGGTTTGTTTATGTACTGATGTGTGGTGTAGTGACACTTTCATTCTGCTGTGATAACTTCTTTCTAATAAATGGATACAATTAAATCAACATAAGGGTAATAAAGTATTCATAGAATTAAGAGCAAAAAAAAAAAAAAAAAATTGTGCGTGCGCGCACTCGCGCGGGTTCATATATGTGTATGTGCATATGTGTGTGTGTGTGTGTGTGATGTGTGCGTGTGTGTGTGTGTGTGTGTGTGTGTGTGTGTGTGTGTGTGTGTGTGTGTGTGTGTTGTGCGTGCGTGTGTGCTCGCGCGTGCATGTGTGTGAACTTGTGTGAGTGTGTATTCTTGTGGGTGAGAGTGTACCTTTTCATTTTTTTTTTTTAATTCTAAGTTCTCATATGTGAATCATGTCATTTATGATAGCATCATTATCTTAAGAGTCACTGGCCATTGTAATTATTTAACATATTTCAATAAGATTGTAAGAACGGTATATACTTTTTTTCTCAGTTGCAAGTGTTGTTCAAATATGACTTGTAAAGCAGGCAACGCTTTTGTTTTTCGAGCTATACTTATGCACATTTTAGCTATTGAAAGAATATGATTAACTACTGCTCTTTCGATCTTATTGAATTTTTTATTTTGCACACCAAACATTACATCAGCCAACGACAGTTTTAGCGTTTTTTCCAACCATAGTTGGTATGAACCTTTCTATTTCTTCCCACAGTCTATACACGCATGGGCAATAATAAAAGAAATGTTCCATAAAGTCAATGTCAGTGACACAGTTATCGCATTTATTGGTTTCTGTTCATTTCATTTTCTGAAGAAGAATATTTGTGGGATAGATGTTGTGATTTATCTTCCACTGCAGCTCGTATAGTCTGGTTTCCTTTGTGGATTCTCTTGGAATCAACCATACGTTTTTATCTAATTGAACACCAAGCTTTCTGCGCCAGAAGGCATTAGCATGAGGTAAGGTTTTCGTGGTATTATTTCTTTCCAATATTTCATGTATCTCTTTGGGTTTTACATTAAACAAACTTGCTTCACAAGAAACTGGCTCCTGAGTATCTAGAGAGATCCTGTTTGTTCGTATCCATTCCAGCCATACTGCTGGGATGGCGTTGCACACGGCGTTATATTCAAATAATGTGTCTGCACTTCTATATCCTAGTAGTGTTTCCACCTCTTCTAAACGCAGCAGTTTACGTTCGTTGAAATGAATAAGATTTCTCACATGTTGTATTCCCTTTTCTTTCCACTTGTGGAAGAACAGCACCTTTCCTTTATACTTAATTAAATCATTATAGAATAATAACTGATCACACACAGTGGATGGTTTTATTTCTTCGATTTTTTTCTCTCTCTTAATATCTAGATATGTAATAATCACCGCTTTCCAGAATTCATTTTCCAAATGGTCTATACACTGTACATGTTTTGATCTACAGTTAATCATGAATATACTATCATTGTTTAGTATTTTATTTAAGTGCCATTTTGGTATGATACTCCAGTTCTGTTCTGCTGAGGAGAATAGTTTTCCAGCCCATTGTAAATAGAAACACTTTTGGAGATCAGTAATGTTAACCATATTCAAACCACCCGTTCCATACTCTGATTCCATCACTTTTCTTTTCACTTTTTCGAAAGCCTTACGATTGCTATATTTTCGTTGCCAAACGAATTTGTACAACATCGTATTAGTTTCTTTTAAAACATTTTCTGGAATACCAATTGATTGCATAACATATATCAGTTGACTGATTAAAAATGTTTTGATTACCAGAACTTTACCATGAATACTAAGATCTCTTTTACTCCAGTCCCGTATCATTCTTTGAATATTTGCAACTTTCCGCTTCCAATTTTCTTCAATATATTTAGCCATCTTATCTCTTTAAAAATACACCCCTAAGATTTTAATTCTATTCACCATTGAAAAAGGAATATTATGTTCGTCTAGCTGTCTACCCATTCTTAATATTTTAGTTTTATTGATGTTCAGTTTCAGACCGGAGAAGTTTTCAAACGTTTGCAAGATACCGTAAGACCTAATCTGATCTTCTCCATTTTTAAGAAATAATGTGGTATCATCGGCCATTTGTTTTATTTTGATACATTTATTGTCTCATCTCAGTTGTTAAGTTCATTTATCCATCAGCTTCAAATCATGCGTAGTGTGGTCTCAAAACTTAGCGGATGTGGTGTAGCGTATATGGACTAGTCCGCACGCAGTGACGCCTCCTTGATGAAACTGAACTGAAACTAGCAGAAGTCGATGAGCATGATTAAAAAACTAGAAAGCGGAATGGATTGGGGGGGAGGGGGGGGGGTAGTCCATCTGACGTGAAGCAATGAGCAGCCTCACACTAAACAAAGCGTCAACGACGTTACAGCCTTGGATTTGCCGACGTCAAGTCAGCTGACAAACTGCGCGGCAGAACGACCGTAAGAACCGATTACACCTTAAGAAGATCTGGAGTCACAAGCTGCTTAAAAGATTATTTAAAAAAAACAAAACAAAAAATGCGATGCCATCGTCAGATTGACCACCTCAAAGGACGGAACAAAAATGACCCCAGGCGGTGGCACATTATGATTTCAAAGGAAGAACAAAAGAGCCATCACCAGTCACACGAATGTGGCACTTAAAAACCGACACTGCTCACATTTTAGCACCACCAAGTGGGGACCCACCTAACAACACACCTCTACAGAGGACTGAACAGGAGTGTCAGCAGGGCTAACACCGAACCCCCCCCCCACCCCCCCACCCCCAGGATCTTTGATTCCAGTATCATTATCTCTTAACAGCAGTGGAATTGGTCCTGGTGTTTGTAATCAACAACAACAAAAATGGAGCTATAGTCATTGTAAACCCCTACAAGAGACCCGCTCTCCGCCCACTCTCCAGCTCAAAATCTTATACAACAAAACGTGGAGCGGAGAATAAGACAAGTCCTAAACCTTAGTTTTCACAGCCTAGAATAACAGAGAACAAATCATGGTCATAACCATGTGGACTTACAATCACTGCAGCAATGTTGGGACGACTTCAGAACCATAGCAGCAGTGGGATTCCAGTTTACACAGAGCACAGCACGATGGCCCAGCCCACCACACAACGCCTTTTCAGGGTTGCCGAACTCGCCCATTGACCTGTACTCTTCCCCACACTGCATCATGAAGGGGGGGGGGGGGGGGAGAGAGGGGGGAGGGGGGCAGGAGGAGGGGGGGGGAGGAGGTGGGGGGGGGGGGGGCGGGTCGGTACGATGAGCTCTACGGTTTACGTACACTTGAGCAGGATCTGTCAAAGGCTATCCCAGTGCCTTCGTTATATATTTTTGAGTTCATGAGTTTGACTTCCCATATAAGTATTTCAGCATGCGGATAGCAAACACCACACTGCCAATTTAAATCCATAGTAACGACAAAACATGCCGATTTTCCACCATGATAACGACAACAAGCCGATTTTGAACCATACTAACGACAACAAACCGATTTTCAACCATACTAACGACAACAAACCGATTTTCAACCATACTAACGACAACAAACCGATTTTCAACCATACTAACGACAACAAACCGATTTTCAACCATACTAACGACAACAAACCGATTTTCAACCATACTACCGACAACAAACCGATTTTGAACCATACTAACAACAACACACCGATTTGGAACCATATTAACGACAGCAAACCGATTTTGAACCATATTAACGACAGCAAACCGATTTTGAACCATATTAACGACAGCAAACCGATTTTGAACCATACTAACGACAGCAAACCGATTTTGAACCATACTAACGACACAAACCGATTTTGAACCATACTAACGACAGCAAACCGATTTTGAACCATACTAACGACCACAAACCGATTTTGAACCATATTAACCACAGCAAACCGATTTTGAACCATACTAACGACAACAAACCGATTTTGAACCATATTAACGACAGCAAACCGATTTTGAACCATACTAACGACCACAAACCGTTTTGAACCATATTAACGACAGCAAACCGATTTTGAACCATACTAACGACAACAAACCGATTTTGAACCATATTAACGACAACAAACCGATTTTGAACCATATAACGACAGCAAACCGATTTTGAACCATACTAACGACCACAAACCGATTTTGAACCATACTAACGACAACAAACCGATTTTGAACCATATTAACGACAACAAACCGATTTTGAACCATATCAACGACAGCAAACCGATTTTGAACCATATCAACGACAGCAAACCGATTTTGAACCATATCAACGACAGCAAACCGATTTTGAACCATATTAACGACAGCAAACCGATTTTCAACCATAACGACAGGCAGCGACTTTACAGACCTCAGAACAAGTGTAAAAACGACAGAAACCAGACTTACAGGAATAAATGATAGTGGACTAGCAAAGATAGCAACGACAGAAACCAGACTTACAGCACTAACACATAGTGGACTGACGACAGAAAGCGGACTTACAACAACACTGACCACAGAAAGTGGATTTACAACAACACTGACCACAGAAAGCGGACTTACAACAACACTGACCACAGAAAGTGGATTTACAACAACGCTGACCACAGAAAGTGGATTTACAACAACACTAACCACAGAAAGCGGACTTACAACAACACTGACCACAGAAAGTGGATTTACAACAACACTGACCACAGAAAGCGGATTTACATCAACACTGACAACAGAAAGTGGACTCACAACAACACTGACCACAAAAAGTGGATTTACAACAACACTGACCACAGAAAGCTGATTTACAACAACACTGACCACAGAAAGCTGATTTACAACAACACTGACCACAGAAAGCTGATTTACAACAACACTGACCACAGAAAGCGGACTCACAACACCAATTACCACAGAAAGTGGATTTACAACAACACTGACCACAGAAAGTGGATTTACAACACCGCTGACTACAGAAAGCGGACTTACAACAACAATGACCACAGAAAGCGGACTTACAACAACACTGACCATAGAAAGCGGACTTAAACAACAGTGACCACAGAAAGGGGATTTACAAAAACACTGACTACAGAAACGGGATTTACAACACTGACCACAGAAAGCGGACTTACAACAACACTGACCACAGAAAGCGGACTTAAACAACAGTGACCACAGAAAGCGGACTTACAACAACAATGACCAGAGAAAGCGGACTTACAACAACACTGACCACAGAAAGCGGACTTAAACAACAGTGACCACAGAAAGCGAATTTACAACAACACTGACCACAGAAAGTGGACTTACAACAACAGTGACCACAGAAAGGGGATTTACAAGAACACTGACTACAGAAAGCGGACTTACAACAACACTGACCACAGAAAGCGGGCTTACAACAACACTGACCACAGAAAGCGGACTTACAACAACACTGACCACAGAAAGGGGACTTACAACAACACTGACCACAGTAAGCGGACTTACAACACTGACCACAGTAAACGGACTTAAAACAACACTGACCACAGAAAGGGGACTTACAACAACACTGACCACAGTAAGCGGACTTACAACACTGACCACAGTAAGCAGACTTAAACACCGTCCACAGAAAGTGGACTTACAACACTGACTACAGAAAGCGGACTTACAATAACACTGACCACAGAATGCGGACTTACAACAACACTCACCACAGAAAGCGGACTTACAACAACACTGACCACAGAACGCGGACTTACATCAACCCTGACCACAGAGAGTGGACTTACAACAACACTGACCACAGAAGAGTGTGGACTTACAACAACACTGACCACAGAAAGCGGACTTACAATCATAATGTCGATAGAAGTTAGGCTTACGACAGTGACGGCAAAATGTGCAGTGACGACAGCCAGTGCGTGATCCTAATACCAAGAGTAAGCGAATTACAACCGCTCTGACGACAGTAGACTAATACCAACCGTGAGACAGTTTAAGATGATAATAACGACAGTAAGCCGATATGCAACGGTTATAACCAAAGTAAGGCGATGTACAACCTTAACAACGGCGGGTGGTGGCGGACTCATGTGATAACGAATACACAGAGCTATTGTATGAGCGACTGCACTGACGCAATTTACAGGATAAAAGACGATGTTCGGAACTCTGCGAAGGAGGTATAACTCATGGGACAGATGCCGCAGGTGGACACGCCCGAACCCATTTCTGCCCTATCAGTCAGTCTGACAGTTCAATCAGCAGTAAGGTAAAAGTCATGTTGCTTGTAGCCCGGCCGACCGCAAAGGGCCCTATCAGGGCTGTCACCGCGTTGAAGTCAACTCATTCATTCACACACAACCCTTTAAAACACGTCTTCTAAAAAACACACTCGAAATTTTGTTTAAAAAAATCTTTCCACTGTAAAAATCTCAGATCGTTATTGTGGCGTGCAGTCCAATTCAAATATTTCACTCTCTTAGATTCGTTTGCTTGCCCCATGTCCATAAACTGAGAAAATCAAACATTTGACTCTCTCAAGTTGTTGGTTTGACCTATATCCATAAACGGAGAAAAGTCATATTATTTACATTGGGAAGAAGGGCGTAACCCCCCCCCCCCCCCACACACACACACACACACGCATACACACCCCGACCCCCCCCCCCCCCCACCCCACCCCCCGACCCCCTTTCAAAACAGGTCCATTATTGCATTACTTAGAGCTAGGGAACAATTCTACAAAACGGAAAATAGATAACCATAATTGCACACAGCGGCTTGAAGGGTAACACCAGTATATAGCAAGTACATTTCAAATCATAGCAACGGAGAATGAGGACACACACCTACGCCGGATGTACTGAATGGACAAACATTGATCATCCACTTGTAAAGGCAATAAAAATGCCGACACGCAGCCGTACACTTGGAAATGGCTGGCACACAAAATCATCAAACAAAAAGAGCAGCTGCCAAAGGCAAAAGAACTTACAATCATGAAAACGGCCGTGAATGCTGCATAGGCCGCGTGGCCTGACGGGAAAGACACCCGGGCGTTGTACAGGTCAGTTTCCGTGATCTTCTTGGTACAGTTGAACTCGGTGATGTATCTATAAAATCGGGTGCAAACGAATTCACTTTAAAAAAATATAACAACAAATTTTGTATCGAGCACTTATGAAAGAGGTGATGACAACAATTCTTCACAAATTCCATACACAAACAAGTGAAGGTTTGAACTATAATCCAATTTGAAAACAAACTAATTTACAAAAATGAACTCAACAAACAACAACAACAAAGTCAAAAGACGAGAGAGAGAGAGAGAGAGAGGGGGGGGGGGGAGAGAGAGAGAACAGAGGGAGAGAGAGAGAGAGGGACAGAGAGAGAGAGAGACAGAGGGAGAGAGAGAAAGGGAGAGACAGATACATAGAGAGAGGAAGAGACAGAGAGAGGGAGAGAGAGAGAGATGGGGGGAGAGACAGAGAGAGGGAGAGACAAAGAGAGAGAGAGGGAGAGAGAGAGAGAGAGAGAGAGAGGGAGAGAGAGAGGGAGAGAGAGAGAGAGAGAGAGAGGGAGGGGTGATTTGGGGAAGACATGGAGGGATGGGGGTTGAGGACTGAGGGAGATACAATGGGTTTAAAAAAAAAAAAAAAGGGGGGGGGGGGGGGATTCGGATGTGGAGTGAACGAGCAGACAACAAAAATAAATGCCTCCACTAATATAAAGAATACAATTCCCACTTTAATTGACTTGATAACAGATCTATCTGCATGTGGATGTGACTGACTAACTACAGCAAGGGCTTCTCATTTCACGGCGAGAAAATAAATGCCGTTTTCATTTCATTACTGAAAACTACTTTCGCCTTCCAGTTCGAACCCCGTGCCATGGCGGGCAATCTGTGGCATCACTAGCTAGCTGTACGACCTGTATTCTTCGTATTGGTCACCAAAGCCATTCGGAAGGACAGCAGGACAAGCCACGACCCTATGCGACTTTATAGGGCCTATGACGAAAAAACAAGATGCAAAGCATATAAACGTACTCCCAGTTTAAAATCTATCTTGAATACGCGTGTAAAAAAAAAAACAAAAAAAAAAAACGTCACAATCAAACTTCCGTCATTAAAAAAAAAAAAAAAAAAGAAAAAAAAAAGTCACAATCAAACATGGGTCATACTGTATTTCGTCACTGAGATAAGAAATCGGCAAAGTACTTTCAGAGATATTCCATAAAGAAGAAAACCCGTTTTGGGCCGTTGTAGCCGCTAGTAACGGCTATTCTGGTAAAATAAGACATCGGGCACCATCCGTGACCCCATAATGAACATACCTACAAATTGTCATAAAGATCGGCCCAGAAGTTTTGTCTGCAGCGAGTGGAACACATTTTGACCACGGACAGACACACAGATAGCATTTCTTCGTTCCCATTGTTAAGTACTCCCTGTTCTATAAGAACTGGGAGTACAAAAAAAAAAATAAATAAATAAAAAAAAAAATAAAATAAAAAAACAGGGCCCTGACTGAAATCTTGTTAGATATAGGAGAATGCTCTCATTCTTTTTCACCTGAAGAATTTGTTATGATGCCATTCTTCCAAGTCCAAAAAAGTAAACCACGTCCCTACTACACAAAGCAGTCTAGTCCAACATCTATAAATGTTGACTATAATAATCTGATTTTGTACTTTCCTTAACTTTCCAGCTAAACTTTATTTTCATTTACAATATAACTTAGCAGCTTCACAAACTTTTCCCCCCTGAATTTAAGGAGGTCTTTTTTTGTTTGTTTGTTTGTTCTGTTGTTGTTGTTGTTTTGTTAAACGATTCCTCATCCCCAACATTCATAATTATGCAGGCCTCCCTTTTTCAGTAATGTTTAAAGCGATGCTTCGTTTTCAATTGTAAGGAGTACTTTCGTCCCGAGTGGGGCATTCTGTTGGGTGAGAAGCATATACTTTGTGTTTAGTTCTGCAAACTTTCGGTTCTTGCGAGCAGCTGAACAAATGCTTGTCTTGTTATCGAGCATGTCTGCTCAGTTCATGATTTGTCAGGTTCATGACAAAAACAAACACTGGGACCCATCTCTCTCTCTCTCTCTCTCTCTCTCTCTCTCTCTCTCTCTCTCTCTCTCTCCTTTTTCTTCTTCTTCTTCTTCATAAACATAATCCTTTTCTCTTTCCCTATACATACGCGATTCCATCCACTCCAAACATTTAAATACATTTTTTTTTCTTCTTTTAATTTTTGTGAACACAGCCTTATTCTCATTACCTCTCCCTCTCTCTGTCTCTCTCTCTCTCCACACACACACACACACACACACACACACACACACACACACACACACACACACGCACACACACACGCACACACACACAACTCCATTTACTTTCTCCCACTCACTCAATACATATGCAAGACATTAAGCTCACGTGTTCTCGCTCTAAACTAAACATACACGATTCGATTGACAGCCTTTAAATGTCTCCAAACAAACACGCTCCATTATGTTAACCGTCTCCCCCTTTCCAGAGAAAGTCACACCGGTCTGTTTACTCTCTAACACATACGTACACATTATACAGCCACCCCCTCTCCTCCTCCCTCTCCCCTGTCCCCAGCACACACACGTCCCCGATTCGCTTTCTAGTATCCATCCCCATCTCCGTCCCTCCGTCTTCACACACACACACACACCACACACACACACACACACACACACACACACACACACAACAATACAATAAAATATTTATTTCTTTTGCCCCTTTTGTGGTATGGAGGAAGGGTGTGTTTTAAAGCAATAACAGGAAAAGGAATACAAACAAGCCAAAATGAAACATAAATTGCTAGTCAATGCTGACATAGACCAACAATTTACAAATAAAACATAAATTGCTACTCAATGCTGACATAGACCAACAATTTACAACACTTGAGATAATCTAATATACTTTGACAATAGAAGCATTTGTTTTCGATGGGTAGAAGACATCATTTGACAAAAAAAATATAGACAGATTTTGGGGAGAGAAATCTTTTTGGCAAATACGTGTTGCGCAAAGTAACGTATGATGAACATTCCATGATAAAATGAAATTCATCACCTATTGCAGACATATCACACTTATTACATAACCTTTCTTCTTTTGGAATAGCAAATCGACGATCTACTTCAATTGGCAATTTATGATTAGAACATCTAAATTTGATAAGAGAGTAACACACACACACACACACACACACACACACACACACACACACACACACACACACACACACACACACTCACTGTCCCCTGCAGGGTGGCGCCGTGGAGGCGAGCACGTTGGGTTGGCACAGGGCCACAAAGTTGGGCCTGAAGGCGCCGGTGGTCAGCTTCAAGATGGTGACGGCCAGCGTCATGACGATGTAGCCCGAGAAGTAGATGACGTAGGCCCTGACCACCCAGCAGCATCCGCTGGGTCCGCCTTGTTCCCCTCTCACAATGCTACCCCCCGACCGCTGGCCTGTCTGGTTGGTCCGCCTGGCCAGCAGGCGGCTGACCACCTCTATGATCGCCATCTGCACCACAGAGGCAGCACGTGATAGGCGTCAGGTGGGGTGTGTGTACTATATTGACAGCTTGGTATGTTGACTAAGAGGTGACTAATATAGAAAGACGGGGGGAGGGGGGGAGGGGGGGGGGGGGAGGGGGCAGGGGGGGGGGGAGAGAGTTAGTTACCGCCAAGGACATAGACAAACATAGCACAGGACAAGACACAACGCATTTTGACCTCTTGGGGTCTTCTTCAGGTGAAAACAAATAACATTTAGGACAATGAAAACGAAGAACGAGAAACCACTTATCGTCTACGAGAAACCACTTATCTTCTCATGCTGGGCACATGAGAAGATAAGTGGTTTCTCGTTCTTCGTTTTCACTGTCCTAAATGTTCTTTGTTTTTGCCTGAAGGAGTCCCAAGGGGTCGAAATGCATTGTGTCTTGTCCTGTATTTTGTTTGTCTGTGTCCTTGGCAGTAACTAGCCCCGTCTCTTTTCTATATTTTGCTTCATTTTCTGCCCTCAGTCACTCCGTTTTGAAACTTAAGGGGCGCCTGATTTCTCAATGGTATAGCACCAAGTCAGGCACTGCAGGTTCAAATCCCGTTGGCGCCCCCCCCCCCCCCCCCCCCCCCCCGCCCCACCTCCCATGCATCATACATTGGTCCTACCGTCTTAAAGTATTGTCTTACATAATCCCAGAGGTTTTAGAGTAGCGTTCAGATAGGCCCCCTGTTACCGCACAAGGACTGCACAAAATGTCACAAACTCGCAGCTGTGACAATTTGTGCACCTATGCCCCATTTTCGAATTCACTCTTGCACAAAATGTCACAACCTCTGTCGGTCTTGTTAGTCTGCGGCTTTCAAGAAAGCGAGCAGACTATCAAGTTCGTTCGTGTCTTTTTTTTTTTTTCGTATTTTTTGTTTGTTTTGTTTTTGTTGTTGTTTGTCTGTCCCACGCCGGCCCAAACGGACATTTTTGGCAATGTCTCTTCAACCACTTAAGACAGCCTTCTCAAATTTTTTGTTGATTTGGTAAGGTATGCTGATACTGCTCGCGAAAAATCAAGGTCAAAAGTCAAGGTCAAGCTGATCATTGAACACCCGTTTCCTTTTTCCTGCAATATTTTCCACATCTTTCAAGCTAGATTTTTCCAAACTTGCTATGCAGGTGCAAAGCCTTGGGACAACAACTGACAACAACCCAGACAAATCGTGATGTTTCTATTAGCCTCATCAACCAACATGGGCCATCTCGTCTGAGCTGTCACCTCGTAAACATGTGCAGTGAATACAGACTAAAAGTATATATGATATATAAAATTGAAAACTATAAATTGCAAGCCAAATTGAAAAACGCAAAAAAAAAAAGAAAAAAAAAGACGTGGACATCAGAGAGTATATCCAACCATCAATCCACCCACCCACACACCCACAGATAAGAGAGAGTTGTGACCATTTGTGCAGCAATGACTTTTTTTTTAAAGGCATACAGGTGCACAAATTGTCACAATTGTGACATTTTGTGCAAATTTGTGCAAATCGTGACAATTTGTGCAGTGAATAACTGCACAAAATGTCATTGTGACATTTTGTACAGTGGTGACATTTTGTGCGGTAACAGTCCCCCACTCCTCTAGGGATCGACATCCCTGTATGCTACAACAAAGGCGTAGAGGTTGAACCTGAACGCAACGTAACGTGGGGAAAGTGGTCAGAAATCATTAACCTGAAAGAAGATTCAGCTCAGTGGGTTTGGAAACGCCGCTGAGAAAGAATAGTGAGTATAAGAAGGCAGTAGTAATGGTGCTGATACCGATAGTGATAGCGATGATGATAATAGCGGTTTCAATAAAGGTAGGTTTGGATCAATTTACGTAATTCTACAAATATGGTAGAAGATGAAGTGAGCGCTCGCTCTTTCGCGTGGGAGAGAGAGAGAGAGCGAGAGAGAGAGAGAGAGAGAGAGAGAGAGAGAGAGAGAGAGAGAGGGAGGGAGAGGGAGACAGACAGACAGACAGAGACAAACAGGCAGACAGACAGACAGACAGAACAGACAGACAGACAGAAGGACAGTCCGTTGATGCTGAACTTTTTTCCGCACTCGTTAGCCCCGTTTCACAATGACGATTAAAAAAAAAATCAAGAGAAAATACACTTGGAGCAGAGAGAATTTTTAAGAAAACCAAGGACATTTTAAACTGCAAGAGTACTTAAAAACGGCTCTGCACGGGTCGAACGGTTCCTGACTCCGTTGTCTGAGACCGTTCACTAGAGTTAAAGCTACCCCCCCCCCCCCCCCTCTCCCATCCTTCTTCTACCCTTTCAAGCATGGGGAAGTAATTAGGTTAACTGATGTTGACTGAAAGAGTTTCTTCCCATCGTGTCTACATTTATACAGTTAAGGTTGTTACACTTCACGAAAGGAGATGGTTTCAGAGACAGTTCTCAGTTCGTAGCAGTAGCTTCACAGTATTGAGGTCCCCGGAGAAAGTGTCATAATCCTGCTGAAGGGATTCCGGATCCGCCCCTCACGTGGATCCGCCCCTCATGTGGATCCGTTCTGCCTTGAGCTGCATTCCCTCTTTCAACCAAGCCTATTTACCGTGGGTGAAGTACCCTTTGCTTAAATTAGCCGACAGACAGACAAACAAACAAACGGTC
>CM065726.1:59570466-59572966 GCA_033310375.1 Conus canariensis
CCGCCCTCAGTCAAGCGCGACAAGGTAGGTGTCAGGTTCACTCCACTGCTCTACGCTGTTGATCCATGCTCTCCGACCTGCCTGCTCCACACAACTCGCACCTGTTTGCATGGTCCTGGACAGGGGAGGGGTGGGAGGGGGGGGGGGGAGGGGACTTGTGGTGGGGGATATAGGCCAGTACTTTTGCAAGCTTCGCGTGGTAAAGCTGGAGTTTAGGGGGCCCCTATTTTTTTTTTTTTTTACGCTGATTTTTCATGTTTAACCACTTTTAACTGCATCCCTCGGCACGTAATAACAAACTCTTTGTATGAACAGGTTTTTGTGTACTCCCAGTTGTTATAGAACAGGGAGTACTTTACAATGGGAACGAAGAAATGCTGTCTGTCTGTCTGTCTGTCTGTCCGTGGTCAAAATGTGTTCCACTCGCTCCAGACAAAACTTCTGGGCCGATCTTTCTGAAAATTTGTAGGTATGTTCATGGGTCACGGATGATGCCCGATGTTTTATTTTACCAGAATAGCCGTTACTAACGGCTATAACGGCCCAGAACGGTTTTTCTCAGTGACAAAATACATAATGACGCATGTTTGATAGTGACGTCAAATACATTATGACGCATGTGTGATTGTGACGTTTTTCAGGAAGATAAACTGAGAGTACGTTTATATGCTTTGCATCTTGTTAAGATTGTGATGGCCCGTCTCTGACATTTAATTTATTTTTTGTTTCCTTCAGATCGGGAATGCATGACCTCACAGACTAACCGCCATTCAGTTCTGCTGGCGAACGGGTTATCCCAAGCTACGCCCTCTTCGTCTGGCTCCGGAAAACGACGTCTAATGACCAGAAAAGTAACAAAGACGACGTCCAATGGCCAGAAAAGTAACAAAGACGACGTCTAATGACCAGAAAAGTAACACAAACACGACGACCAATGACCAGAAAAGTAACAAAGACGACGTCTAATGGCCAGAAAAGTAACAAAGACGACGTCCAATGACCAGAAAAGCAACAAAGTCGTCGTCCAATGACCAGAAAAGCAACAAAGTCGACGTCCAATGACCAGAAAAAGCAACAACAAAGTCGACGTCCAATGACCAGAAAAAGCAACAACAAAGACGACGTCTAATGACCAGAAAAGCAACAACAAAGACGACGTCCAATGACCAGAAAAAGCAACAACAAAGACGACGTCCAATGACCAGAAAAGCAACAACAAAGACGACGTCCAATGACCAGAAAAGCAACAAAGACGACGTCTAAATGACCAGAAAAGCAACAACAAAGACGACGTCCAATGACCAGAAAAGCAACAACAAAGACGACGTCCAATGACCAGAAAAGCAACAAAGACGACGTCCAATGACCAGAAAAGCAACAACAAAGACGACGTCCAATGACCAGAAAAGCAACAACAAATACGACGTCTAATGACCAGAAAATCAACAAAGACAACGTCTAATGACCAGAAAAGCAACAAAGACGACGTCCAATGACCAGAAAAGCAACAAAGACGACATCTAATGACCAGAAAAGCAACAACAAAGACGACGTCCAATGACCAGAAAAACAACAACAAAGACGACGTCCAATGACCAGAAAAGCAACAACAAAGACGACGTCCAATGACCAGAAAAACAACAACAAAGACGACGTCCAATGACCAGAAAAGCAACAACAAAGACGACGTCCAATGACCAGAAAAGCAACAACAAAGACGACATCTAATGACCAGAAAAGCAACAACAAAGACGACATCTAATGACCAGAAAAGCAACAAAGACGACGTCCAATGACCAGAAAAGCAACAACAAAGACGGCGTCCAATGACCAGAAAAGCAGCAACAAAGACGACGTCCAATGACCAGAAAAGCAACAACAAAGACGACGTCCAATGACCAGAAAAACAACAACAAAGACGACGTCCAATGACCAGAAAAGCAGCAACAAAGACGACGTCCAATGACCAGAAAAGCAACAACAAAGACGACGTCCAATGACCAGAAAAGCATCAAAGACGACGTCCAATGACCAGAAAAGCAACAACAAAGACGACATCTAATGACCAGAAAAGCAACAAAGACGACGTCCAATGACCAGAAAAACAACAACAAAGACGACGTCCAATGACCAGAAAAGCAGCAACAAAGACGACGTCCAATGACCAGAAAAGCAACAACAAAGACGACATCTAATGACCAGAAAAGCAACAAAGACGACGTCCAATGACCAGAAAAGCATCAAAGACGACGTCCAATGACCAGAAAAGCAACAACAAAGACGACATCTAATGACCAGAAAAGCAACAAAGACGACGTCCAATGACCAGAAAAACAACAACAAAGACGACGTCCAATGACCAGAAAAGCAGCAACAAAGACGACGTCCAATGACCAGAAAAGCAACAACAAAGACGACATCTAATGACCAGAAAAGCAGCAACAAAGACGACGTCCAATGACCAGAAAAGCAACAACAAAGACGACATCTAATGACCAGA
>CM065726.1:59577694-59585194 GCA_033310375.1 Conus canariensis
CCCCCCCCCCCCCCCCCCCCCCCCCCCCCCCCCCCCCCACCCTAACACACTTTCTCCCACCAAAAAGGGTGGCAATTCCGATCATTCTATTCACCAACTAGACGACCAGACCACTTGTTCGAGAGAGAATAGTAATGGCTGTATGGAAACAGCTAAGCGACATGTCTGAACTTTATCCCGTTCAAGACAACACTCATTTTGTTTGCAGGGATGATGAACAGAATTCTGAACGAGAGAGAAGCTCGAACCAAAGACGAGCAAGCTTTAAAGTCTAATTTTGATCTCCGCCTCTTGTATCTTTCCATATCGTTGGTATTGCATTACGCCTTCCGCCGAATATCGCACACTTCCTCCTCGCATTAGTACGAAACAATATGGCCGTTTACCGAACCTGCTGCTTCCGGCTTCCCGTCTCTCTCTTTCCTCTCTCTTCTCCACCTCCCGTCCTTTCCTTCCTTCTGTACTTCCTATTCCGTTCCTTCCTTCCTTTCTGTTTTCTTGCATCATTACTCCCCATCCCTCTCTCCCTTTTCCTTCCCCGCCTTCTTCGGTGTCGATACACACAGAAGCGCGCATGCGCGTGCGCGCGTACGCGCGGTCATCCAGCGCGAACCTCCATCCGTCATAACCCCACCCTTCCAACACACAGAGAGAAGAGAGAGAGAGCGAGTGAAAAGAAGGCAAGGTGGTGAGTAGTGATAGCTAAGGATGATGTATGGCCGGACTGTCCATCTGACCTGTCACTGCCCCCAGATATAAATAGTAACAGCACGCGGCCTGTTGTCAGTCATATTATGTCCTCGTTAGTAGCCGTGCCACCAATCATGCACGAGAAAGGGAAGGACAACTCCCCTCCCCTCCCCCCCCCCAAAAAAAAAGCTAATCTTAGTTCTTGATTTTAATCATATTCTCTGTGTGTGTGTGTGTGTGGGTGTGTGGTGTGTGTGTGTGTGTGTGTGTGTTGTGTGTGTGGTGTGTGTGTGTGTGTGGTCTCGCTTAATCTGACCGCCAGGAAGACGAAGTTTCCACAGTTAAAGACTGCTCTTCTTTGCAAGAAATCGTGTGAAATGCCTGCAGAAGGTCTTCGACTGCTTTCAGAATGCAGGCAGAACGCTGCGCTGTAAGATAAGACGTTGTCGTCATTGAAAACCGAAGATAGAGATGAACAAGAACGCTTCAATTCATAGGTTGACAACTATTTCCGCCCATTCCTTCGGCAAGCACGCCCGTTCTTTTAGAGTGCTGCATTCAGGGGGGAAAATGTCTCTCTCAGACCAACAGGGACAGGAGAAAGGCCAAGGAACAACAACACCGGAGGCAAAAGGCATGTGAAAGTAACAACAACAACAACAACGGACTTTCCTTTGCCGAGATTTTTCAGTCTAAAGACCATCCCCCTTCCTCCTGTGTCTGTGCCCGCATTTGTACGCTGTCGCATAATGGAACACACCACATGGAAATGGCACAGCGTTCAAAGGACAGCGATTAGATGGAAGATCCTCTCCAACAAAGACTAACCATCTGATAGTAACAAATAAGCGCTACTGAAAATTACTCTGAGTCTGATGTCATTTGTACGTGATTCACCTGTAACTAGAACGTAATGTTCCTCGAGAAACTGAAACATTCGTCGCAGCCGCAAATCTGTGTCATACAGGCAGTAGCAGTGATTACAAAGGTACCACTAGTGTTAATAAATCAGAGACACTTTCTCTTTCTCTCTCTCTCTCTCTCTTCTCTCTCTCTCTCTCTCTCTCTCTGACTTCTTTGGTCTGACGACAGAAAACGATTCAGACAACATCAAAATCGGAGGCATACTAATATAATGGTCTACGGGGAAATGACAAGGAAAAAGAATGAATGACCGCCTGTGTGTGTGTTGTGTGGAGAGGCGAAAGGCAGCACTGCCAGCAGCACAGAGGCTGAAAACCGAAAGTCTGGGCGATCCATCGTATCTACTGCACTCTTGTAACCACTGATAAACATTTGGGAAGTCCGATTGACAGTCATCTGCATCTGGTGTTTATGACGACTGTATTTCATGCTCCGTGATTTGATTGTATTTTATGCTCCGTGATTGGGATTGTATTTCATGCTCCGTGATCTGGGATTGTATTTCATGCTCCGTGATCTGGGATTGTATTTCATGCTCCGTGATTGAGATTGTATTTCATGCTCCGTGATTTGGATTGTATTTCATGCTCCGTGATTTGGATTGTATTTCATGCTCCGTGATTGGGATTGCATTTCATGCTCCGTGATTTGGATTGTATTTCATGCTGTGATTTGGATTGTATTTCATGCTCCGTGATTGGGATTGCATTTCATGCTCCGTGATTGGGATTGTATTTCATGCTCCGTGATTTGGATTGTATTTCATGCTCCGTGATCTGGATTGCATTTCATGCTCCGTGATTTGGATTGTATTTCATGCTCCGTGATTTGGATTGTATTTCATGCTCCGTGATCTGGATTGCATTTCATGCTCCGTGATTTGGATTCCACATCGAAATGCACTCTCTTCTGATTTATCGGTGATGTCTCTCTTCTATTCACTCTTTCTCTCAGTGGTTGAGGGGCACAAGGGTGTCCATATCACTGTGTGCGTGGCAGTATGTATGTGTGTATGTACGCTTATGCGGCTGTCCGAGCACGTGTGCAGATGGGAGCACGGCGGGGCTTATTAAAGTAACTGCAAGAACTGTGCAAATGATGACAAACACGACAACAATGACACGAGTAACAGCAATTTACATGAAACGTCACCATCCGCCATAACGGGAAAAGGTCACTAAACCCCTGAAGAAAAAGCAAAACCAAACCAGGCAGTTATTAGATCTATAGCTATTTTAAAATCCGTCAAATGCAGTACTTTCATAGATATTTGTGAAATAAAAAAAAAACGTCACAATCAAACATGCGTCATAACGTATTTCGTAACTGAGATAAACAGTCATTTCTGAAAGTGTGCGTGCGGTTTAACTCTCTCTCTCTCTCTCTCTCTCTCTCTCTCTCTGTTAGTAACGGCTATTCTGGTAAAATAAAACACCGGGCATCATCCGTGACCCATAATGAACATACCTACCAATTTTCAGAAAGATCGGTCCAGAAGTTTTTGTCTGGAGCGAGTGGAACACATTTTGACCACGGACAGACAGGACACACAGACAGCATTTCTTCGTTCCCATGGTAAAGTACTCCCTGTTCTATAAGAACTGGGAGTACAAAAAGGAATGAAAGGAGGCCGTTCGGGGGTCAATTGAAACTAACGGGAGGAAAGGGGGTGGGAGGGAGTATCATGGAGGCTAAAAAGTAGATGACCGATGACAGAGGGGAAGACAGCAGGTCGTTACTGACATAGTGAGGACAGAGCTTAGACTTAGAGATGTGAGTGAGAAAGTAAAGCGGTCTAGGAGTCGGGTGGAAGGCCCAGAGAAGCAAAGAGACGAGATGGTGGGGGTGGTGGTTTAAAGACGTCGAAACGCCTTGGCTTTAGGCTGTGTCAGGCCAACTGACATGGCTAGAACACCAAGGCTACATCAAAATGTTGTTATGCTCTGCATAGTTACGCGGGGGTTGTCTTCAGTTGTGACAAGCTCCTAGCATAACATTATCAGTCTCCAAAATCTCCTCCCGAGGTCGGAGTGTGGCTGCCCATGTGGCGGGGTAATCAAAAACGGTCACACACGTAATGTTCTCATCCCCAGCTGATGCATTTGTACCATAGTGTTCAAGTGCTTCGGCTGTTTGGATGATCCCTGGAGTCTTTTAGCCAGGGTACGACAACAACAACAACAACAAAGACGTAGAGACGGGGACGAAATAGTGGGTGACGGGAGGAGGGTCGGGGAGGAAAAGAAACGGACGAAACATGCCAGAACACAAGGGATCCAGGGTGGAGCAGCACAGGCACAACAGGGGCCAATATGGGAATGTACATTCAGGGGCACAGCCAGATCGGTATGGGGTGGGGGAGGGAAGAGTGGGGGTAGCGGGGGCGGGGGGTGGGGGGGGGGGGGGATACAGCTCCTAACTCAGGAGGCAGAACATGAGAAGGACATAAGTTGACATATGACGGTTAAGTGTTGTGGAAAAGGTTTGGGGAAGGTGAGTGTTGCAAGGGCGGAAGGGAGGCCAGGGGTACAGGAAGGTGGCGGGTGCGAAATAGAGATGGAAATGTCAGGAAAATAACAAACACAAATATCCCGACAGCCAGACAGAGAGAGAAAGGGAGGCACCGTGCGCACGCACGTACACACACACACACACACACACACTCTCTCTCTCTCTTTCTCTCTCTCTCTCACTCACTCACACACACACACACACACACACACACAACACACACACACACACACACACACACACACACACACACACACACACAGAATGGAAGCGGGGGACAAAGACAAATGGGAGCGGAGGGAGACATTGAGTTGACAATCGGAGTGCCATAGGGAGAAGGAGAGAGAGCGAGAGAGAGAGAGAGAGAGAGAGAGAGAGAGAGAGAGAGGAGAGAGAGAGAGACAGACAGACAGACAGACAGACAGAGACAGACAGACAGAGAGCGAGAGAGGAGGGGGGTGGGAGGGGCAATCCCTATGAACCTCTGACAGCAGGTGCCCTATTCCGCAGACCACCGCCTTCCTGTTCACGGTGAGCAACAACTGACATCTGCCGGCCCTGAGGCCTGCATCCGAGCCTACCTCTTCAGTGCCATCTCATCACTTCTGTACACACACGTCTCACTGAACATGGCTCTGAGGAAGACAACGACGCGTCGGGCGTGACAACAGGGCAAATCAACAGCTCTCTGCATCCACAGGTCTGAAGCTTCACTTCATTTGTTCCCCTGGTCCACTCTGGGTCCTCTTGTTCATCGTTACCATTTGTCGTTCAATCCGTTGGTCTTTAGCTCCCCTGATTTATGGATCCTTTTGTAAAGAAATGGATCCTCTAGCCACTATTTCCCCTGTGGTAAACAAACGGATCCCATGGCCACTATTTCCCCTGTGGTAAACCAATGGATCCTCTGGCCTCTATTTCCCCTGCGGTAAACCAATGGATCCTCTGGCCTCTATTTCCCCTGCGGTAAACCAATGGACCCTCTGGCCTCTATTTCCCCTGTGGTAAACAAATGGATCCTCTGGCCTGCATTTCCCCTGCGGTAAACCAATGGATCCTCTGGCCTCTATTTCCCCTGTGGTAAACCAATGGATCCTCTGGCCTGCACTTCCCCTGCGGTAAACCAATGGATCCTCTGGCCTCTATTTCCCCTGCGGTAAACCAATGGATCCTCTGGCCACTATTTCCCCTGCGGTAAACCAATGGATCCTCTGGCCTCTATTTCCCCTGCGGTAAACCAATGGATCCTCTGGCCTCTATTTCCCCTGCGGTAAACCAATGGATCCTCTGGCCTGCATTTCCCCTGCGGTAAACAAATGGATCCCCTGGCCACTATTTCCCTGGTCAACAGACCTTTAGTCACATTAACCCAGGGAAACAGATCTCTTGGTTATTATTTCCCTGGTTAGAGGATATTCACCCTGGTCGACAATTTCCAGGTCTGGTCAACAGAGTTGATCGACGGCTGTCCAGATCAATCCCCTGGTCGTTAGTCCTTGGTCATTTATGACATCATTTTCCTTGGTCGTTATTTCCTTGGTCACTCACGACTTTCGTTTCCCCGGGCATTAGTTCCTTGGTCGTTTAGTAGTTGCCCTGGAAGGTAGTTTCTTGGTCATTTACAACACTGGTTCAAATCGGTAGTTCCTTGCTCATTTACGAAATACGTTCACCTGGTCTTTAGTTTCCATTGTCGTTAGTTCCTTGGGTTATTTCCGACATTAGTTCCCTGGTGATTATTTACTGGGTAATTCACAACATTAGTACTCCTGGTCGTTGTTTCCTTGGTCATTTACGGTGTTAGATCCCCTGGTCGTTAGTTCCTTGGTCATTTACGACATCAGATCCCCAGGTCGTTAGTTCACGTGATCGTTACTTACTTATTTATCAACCAATGGTGGTATGCTCCTTGGTCATTTACCACATTAGTTCCCCTGGTCGATAGTTCCGGTGACGGTTAGTTCCTGATTCATTTACGACATTAGTTCCCTGGTCGTTAGTTTCGATGACCGTTAGTTCCTGATTCATTTACCACATTAGCTCCCCTGGTCGTTAGTTCCGGTTATCATTAGTTTCTTATTTATTTGCGACATTAGTTCCTCTGGTCGTTAGTTCCGGTGACCGTTCGTTTCTTATTCATTTACGACATCAGTTCCTCCGGTCGTTAGTTCCGGTGACCGTTAGTTCCTTATTCATTTACGACATTAGTTTCCCTGGTCGAGACTTCCTTTGTTACTTACATCAGTAGGTCACCTGGTCATTAGTACCTTGATCAATTTGCAACGTTAGTTCCCCTAGTCGTAGTAGTAGTCATTAGTTCCTTGATCAATTTGCAACGTTAGTTCCCCTAGTCGTAGTAGTCATTAGTTCCTTGGTAATTTAGGACCTTACGTTTCACTGGTTGTAAGTTCCGTTGTTTGCCTGTGTGCATGTGTCGAGCTTGTGTGCGTATGCACGTATGAAAGAGAAAGAGGAGAGAGAGAGAGAGAGAGAGAGAGAGAGAGAGAGAGAGACGAGAGACAGAGGAGAGAGAGACAGACAGAAGAGAGAAGACAGACAGAAGGCGGGAGAGAGAGAGAGAGAGAGAAGAGAGAGAACAGAGGGGGGAGAGAGAGAGAGAGAGAGAGAGGAGAGAGAGAGAGAGGAGAGAGAGAGAAGAGAGAGAGAGAGAAGAGGAGAGGGGAATTCATAAATCTTTCCAACAGCAGTAAGTTCAACACATTTTTACACTGGGTTTTGCTGCAAAACAGACGCGCTGCTTTTCAGTTTCAAAGGCGCGTGCGCTCTTTATGACATCATATTTGTCATGCGCGCTTTTGTTGGTTTTTTGTTTTGTTTTTGATAGTAGGTAAAACCCTCTCATCGGATGCACCTGATATTTTGCCACGTTTTCTCTTTGAGTAACTCAAGACTGGCTGGAATTTCATATGGCACTGCATATTCTTTTTCCCCAACCTCCCTTAAATGTCGCATAGGAGAGGTTGTTTTTTTTTGTTTGTTTTTTTTTTTTTTTTCTTTCTTTCTTTAACGCAAGGAAGGCATGAATGTTACAATTTCATCTGAAGGGTACGAGGCATTCACGCGTTTCCAATGACAAGAGCGGGTGACTCAGGATCTGTAGCACAGGTGAAGGGAGAGAACTGGGAGAGAGAGGACACCTTGGATACGGGTACTGAGATTTTTCTGGCTGTGAGGCATGCACTCGGGCACGAGCGAATCAAGCGTTTTGTCCCATCGAGATGCAGAGTCAAGAATGTCTATCGTTCCGTCTAAAATTTCCAAGAGAAAGTCGACAATGTCCATGAGGAAGCCATAATTTTTTTCTTGAGAAGGATAGTCGACAATGTCCATGAGGAAGCCATAATTTTTTCTTAA
>CM065726.1:59595194-59605194 GCA_033310375.1 Conus canariensis
GAATGCTCTAATCAACTTGACTGCTTGCACCCCTCCTAACCCTGCTATACTGAATGTCACGTACTGTACTAATACAACACTACTTTATATTATACTACCGTGTCTCCCAACGACGGTTTTTCGATCTTGTCCCTTCCCAAGCTCTCGTACCCTGGCCCCCACCCCTCCCCCCCCCCCCCCCCCCCCCCCGCCTCCCCCCTCCCGCCGCGCCGCATCATTGCTCCTGAGAATGGGGAGCACTCTGAACGAGGCTTCAAGAACGAGCCAGAATTTAAAAAAAAAAACAAACAAAACTTTTATATATAGTGACTCTTGTTTATGCAACATACTTATCTCATCGCTGGGTTCCATATACGTAAAAACACACAGCCGCATTCATCGCAGCTCGCAGAGAGAGAGAGAGAGAGAGAGAGAGAGAGAGAGAGAGAGAGGAGAGAGAGAGAGAGAGAGAGACTGCTTCCAGTGTGTAGAATTTTTATAAGCTTCCGCCTGAACTTGCTTCGCACTTTTTCAATCCCTCCCCCCTCTCTGTGCCGTCAAAACACTCTCCTCTCCCCCCCCCCCCCCACCCCCTCCCCCTGCACCAACATTTCCCTCCTGCCCACCCCCTCCTCCCGCCGCCTGTCTCCTCGCCCCCACCCCCTCCCACCCCGACATTCCGTTCCAATCACGATTTCTTTTGCTATATCTTTACACCACATAGCTATTGCTGAAATATGACCGCATTACATGATTCATACTTGTGTATGTTCTTTCGTGCGTGCGTGTGTGCGTGTGCGTGTGCGTGTGTGTGTGTGTGTGTGATCGACATTTTTTTCCTGTGCTCCCTCCCCGACGTGTGTGTGTGTGTGTGTGTGTGTGTGTGTGTGCGTGTGTGTGTGTGTGTGTGTGTGTGTGTGTGTGTGTGTGTGTTGTGTGTGTGTGCGTGTGTGTGCGCGCACGCGCGCGCGTGCGTGTGTGTGTGCGCGTGCGTGTGTGTGAGTGAGTGAGTGAGTATTGTGTGTAAGTCCGCGCGCGCGCATTTTCTCACACACAATGTTCGTTCAACTTTGCTTCTCCAGACAGTGTTCCTATATAATGATAGCGGCATTACAGTGAAGCGTCTTAAGCACGATACAAAGGCTTGTTTATGTATTCTAGCAAATCTCTAATCCAGGCAAAGAAAAAGTAATACGTTCGCTCGAAAACCTCCTTTTACAGCCTATCTATACATGTCAGCGTGTGGATACCCGTGTGTGTGTGTGTGTTGTGTGTGTGTGTGTGTGTGTGTGTGTGTGTGTGTGTGCGCGCGCGCGTGCGTGCGTGCGTGCGTGAGTGCGTGCGTGCGTGCGTGCGTGTGTGTGTGCGCGCGCGCTCGTGCGTGCGTATGTGCACTTAAATGTGGTGTGTGTGTGTGTGTGTGGTGTGTGTGTGTGTGTGTGTGTGTGTGTGTATGTGT
Source organism: Conus canariensis (assembly GCA_033310375.1). Lineage (NCBI taxonomy): Eukaryota > Metazoa > Mollusca > Gastropoda > Neogastropoda > Conidae > Conus > Conus canariensis. Next base: position 59,596,633 of record CM065726.1, read on the forward strand.
GTGTGTGTGTGTGTTGTGTGTGTGTGTGTGTGTGTGTGTGTGTGTGTGTGTGTGTTTGATAGAGCATATAGAGATGCTTTCACGTGCAGACATCTCCCCCTCCTCACCTTTAACCTATCCCACACCCCTTCTTCGCCGCTTTGTATGTAATCTCTCCTCCTCTGACGTGTACGATATGGTGTCTGTCTCTAAATCCGGATAGCCGCAGCAGAACTGCGAAACGTGAGAGTGGGGAATCTACGTGCGCAGAGATCTACCTCGAATTTTGATTTTCTTTCCTTTTTTTTTTTTCTTTCTTTCTTTCTTTCTTTCTTTCTTTTTTTTTTTTTTTTTCAAACGAAGAAGAAAAACAAAGTCATCTTTCTGTTCCTGTTCTCTTTAGATTCCCTCTGTCCTTAGTTCAACTCTTGCTCTCCATCCCTTCCAACCTCTTGTGTGTGTGTGTGTGTGTGTGTGTGTGTGTGTGTGTGTGTGTGTGTGTGTGTGTGTGTGCTGTGTGTGTGTGTGTGTGTGTGTGTGTGCGCGCGCGCGCGCGCGCGCGCGCGCGCATCGCTCCATTGACGTACTATGCTTTTTAATTTGTTCCATCCTTTTCATAGGAACCACATTATATGTCGCGTTTGACTTGGCAACTGATTAAACTCACTCTCTCTCTCTCTCTCTCACTCTCTCTCTCCCCCCCCCTCTCTCTCTCTTTCTCTTCAGTGACGTAATATCTCTTTTTAAATTGTTTCATCCTTTTGATAGGAATGACACTGCAAGTCATGTTCGAGGAAAGTGATCATATTCGCCAGAAACGAACGTAGTCGGCCCGATTACAAGCTTCGACGCGGAACAAAAAACAAACAACAACAACAAAAATGGTGCATTCGCCCTTACATTTACAAAACTTTACATTTGCCCCCCCCCCCCCCTCCCCCTCCCCCCCAATCCTGACCCTGGGCGTCATCAATTTACATTGAGTCAACAGGATGCGCACGCGCAATGCACCTAAATAACAGTTACGAATGACATTTTGCTGTCAGAACAGCCTTGTCGAGTGAAAAATGCGCTATATTATGAAAACAAGGTTGCAAACTTGACTTTGGTCGCGAAGCCATGTCTTCATCCTTCCACTTTGGTTTAAAGCTATTCCAAATCTATACAGTCTACTTCCACTTGGTTTAAAGCTATTCCAAATCTATACAGTCTACTTCCACTTTGGTTTAAAGCTATTCCAAATCTATACAGTCTACTTCCACTTGGTTTAAAGCTATTCCAAATCTATACAGTCTACTTCCACTTGGTTTAAAGCTATTCCAAATCTATACAGTCTACTTCCACTTGGTTTAAAGCTATTCCAAATCTATACAGTCTACTTCCACTTGGTTTTAAGCTATTCCACATCTATACAGTCTACTTCCACTTGGTTTTAAGCTATTCCAAATCTATACAGTCTACTTCCACTTGGTATAAGCTATTCAAATCTATACAGTCTATTCAATCTTCCCTGTCAGATGGACGAACAGTAGGTGGTTTAAGCTATTCCAAATCTGTTTCAGTCTATTCAGTTACATCTTCCCTGTCAGATGGACGAACAGTAGGTGGTTTAAGCTATTCCAAATCTGTTTGTCTATTCAGTTACATCTTCCCTGTCAGATGGACGAACAGTAAGTGGTTTAAACTATTCCAAATCTATACAGTCTACTTCCACTTGGTTTAAGCTATTCCAAATCTATTTCAGTCTGCTCAGTTACATCTTCCCTGTCAGACGGACGAACAGTAGGTGGTTTAAAGCTATTCCAAATCTATTTCAGTCTACTCACAGTTGCATCTTCCCTGTCAGACGGACGACCAATAAGTGGTTTAAGCTATTCCAAATCTATTTCAGTCTGCTCAGTTACATCTTCCCTGTCAGACGGACGAACAGTAGGCCTTCACTTCTCCTGCTGATTTCATCGATCTGTACAATACAGCACAGCTCCCTGTCCGCATTCCTATCATCTTGGGAGTCTTAATCATTTTTGTCTCAACCACACTGTCATCAACATCAAACAGTCTTACTCTTGATTTACGAACATAACGATCGAGATAAACCATCACAAGGCGTGGGGGGGGGGGGGGGGGGGGGGGGGGAAGATGACGTCACTTAGTGTTGAGGCGGCAACATAAAAAGCGGTAGGCACCCGGCGATATACGGGTAGTATTTCCAGTATTTTTCATTGCTCATTCCCAGGACTATCTGTCTGGCTGCCCGTGGTGTGGCCACTTCTACATTAATTTAACTGATGTAATCTTCTCATCTCGCCCACCATAGTTGTTGTTGTCGTCGTCGTCGTACCCTGGCTAAAAGACTCCAGGGATCATCTGAACACCCGAAGTCCTTGAACACTATGGTAACAAATGCATCAGCTGGGGATGAGAACATTACGTGTGTGACCGGTTTTTTTTTTTAATTATTATTATTACCTCGCCACATGGGCAGCCACACTCCGACTTCGGGGGATTTTGGAGACTGATAATGTTCTGCTAGGAGCTTGTCACAGCTGAAGACAATCCCCGTATAACTATGCAGAGCATAACAACGTTTCGATGTAGCCTTGGTGTTCTAGTCTATGTCAATGGGCCTGACACAGCCTTAAGCCAAGGCGGTTTCTGGTGAGGCCACCCACCACTTAACAGTTCAAAGCTCCGTCCACTGCTGCTTGTCTGTCCACTGGGCAGCTCACGACGCAGTTCATAGTGTGGCCAAGGCTTGCATTAGCTGTCCAGACCTTGGAGTTAGTGGGAGAGACCTGCATGCACCGAGACTGGCAAGACAGACAGACGGATACACGGAGAACGTGTAGGTACGGTAGCAAGAGGAAGAAACCGCGACCTTCTTTTCGGCGTATCATCCGTAATTTTCCTCTTACTGATAAGGAGAATAATTGGGGAAAAAAAATGGTGTATGTATACGTCTCCCCCCCCCCCTCCTCCATCTCTCTCTCTCTCTCTCTCTCTCTCTCTCTCTCTCTCCTCTCTCTCTCTCTCTCTCTTAACCTGTCTTTTTTTTTTACAACCCAGACGGAAGTGCACTCACTGGCCACAGACTGCTGCCGCTGCTTCTGATGTAACAGCCTAACAGGTTGGCTCCGCGTCAGGCAGGCAAATCGTTGACAAACGTTGGTTCGTTTACCCCATGAGCCTACCAAATACGTCACATTGTGGGCTTAAAAAAATAATAATCATTTTCCTTTTCACTTTCGTAATTACGGAATAGATGCTCTCTCTCTCTCTCTCTCTCTCTCTCTCTCTCTCTCTCTCTCTCTCTCTCTCTCTCAAGATAGAGTGAAAGATTGTGTGTGTGTGTGTGTGTGTGTGTGTGTGTGTGTGTGTGTCTATCTTGAGAGAGAGAGAGAGAGAGAGAGAGAGAGAGAGAGAGAGAGAGAGAGAGAGAGAGATCAATGTCAAGTGCTGTTTATACTCCAGCTGACCGCCGTTGTGGCCGAGGTTGCTGCTGTATGAAAATCGAATCCACACAGGCGCGTCCGCAAATCCTCAAACGAAAAAAAAAAAATCTAGTTCTTCCACGAGGTATTTTAACCCCAGACCAGCACAACGGCTGAACGGCGGCCTACTGATTTGATACCAACCGTGGAAAAATTTACAGAGGTCGTGAAATCGTGGAAACTCGAAACCGATGGCCTTTTGGCGAAAGAACAGTGTGGTTTCCGCAATTATCGAACCACAGTTGACCATTTGATCCGTCTGGAATCTACGCTTCGGAACGACCTTTCTGAACAAACAACACGCAGTGGCTATTTTCTTTGACTTGGAGAAGGCCTACGATACCACCTGGAAATCTGGGATACTTCATGATCTCCATGATCTTGGTTTTCGGGGTCATCTTCCACTTTTCATTCAAAATTTTTTGGCAGAACGACAGTTTCAGGTCCGGGTTGGCACCACTCTCTCTGATGTTCATGAGCAGGAGTTGGGTGTTCCGCAAGGAAGCATACTGTCTCCTGCCCTCTTTAGCATCAAGATCAACAACATTGTTAAATCTGTTCAACAGGGTTCAGACTGCTCATTGTTTGTGGATGATTTTGCTGTTTACGCAACTGGAAGCCTGTACCCGAGTGTCCAGCGCAGGCTCCAGCTTTGTGTAGATAAAATTCATCAGTGGGCGGATGAAAACGGCTTCGCTTTTTCTCCTACAAAGACACAGTGCATTCACTTCCATAATTTCCGTCAGTTTTTTCCAGATCCTGTAATTCAAATAGGGAAATCTCCCATTCCAGCTGTCAAAGAGGCTAAATTCTTAGGAGTTATTTTGACCAGAAACTCAACTTTCTCAACCACATTAAAAACCTCAGAACTTCTTGCCAGAAAGCTTTGAATATTCTGCGGGTTGTAGCACACACTGACTGGGGCGCTGATAAGAAAACTTTGCTGCACCTCTACAGAGCCTGGTCCGTTCCAAACTGGACTATGGTTGTGCTGTGTACGGCTCTGCAAGACCGTCTTACCTAAAACTCTTGGACCCTATCCACCATCAAGGGCTTCGTCTCTGTCTTGGAGCATTCCGCACCACCCCTGTGTACAGCCTGTATGCAGAGGCAGGTGAACCCTCACTGTCCAACCGCAGGCTGAAATTGTCTCTGAATTATTATATCAGACTGTTCTCGGAACCAGAAAACCCTGCCTATGACTGTGTTTTTGACCCTCCGTTCCAAAGTAAATTTGAAAACAACCCTAACTGTATTCCGCCGTTTGGTCTTCGTATGCAGCCTCACGTGCGGAATGCAGGTCTAGACTTAGGAGTTGTGTCCGATTTTTCCAAGTTTCCAGATGAGCCTCCGTGGACCTTTTTCACACCAGAGATTTGTTTTGATCTTGCAGCTTTTCGTAAAGAGTCTACCAGCTCTCTGGCATACAAGGCATTGTATTCTGACCTCTGTTCAAAATTTCCATCATATCAGAAAATTTTCACTGACGGTTCCAAGTCTGAGGATGGAGTGGCCTGTGCAGCCTACTGCCCTGGGGCTCCTTCTCAGATACTGTTAGAACATATACCTCCAGATGCTTCTGTCTATTCCGCTGAACTTACTGCTCTGGTTCTGGCATTGAAGATAATCTCACAATCTAAGAAGAGGGACTTTCTGGTTCTGTCAGATTCACTGTCAGCGTTGGAGGCCATAGCTGGCCGCAACCTTCAGCACCCAGAACTTTTACACTTTTTTGAACAAGTTGAAAGCGGATGGTTACAACATTATTTTGGCTTGGATTCCTGGTCATGTTGGCATTGGAGGGAACGAAATGGTTGATCGTTTAGCCAAGAATGCCACAAGAGAGAAACTGTCCAACATATATATCCCCTGCTCAGATCTGAAACCCAAAATTAACGATTATGTGAGAGACCTCTGGCAGGAGGATTGGAATACACAGACGGATAAACTCTTTCAGATCCGTCCAAACCTTAAGGAGTTCCTCCCATCTGCGTCTGGTGGTCGTAAAGTAGAAACAGTTCTGTGCCGGCTGCACACCGGCCATTCGTATTTTACCCATTCGTACCTTTTAAAGAGTGAAGAAGCTCCGTGGTGCATTCCATGTCATGTGCCACTCACAATGAAACATATTCTTTTAGAGTGTTGGGACTTGCACGATGTGAGACACAAACATTTTACAGCGGAGTCCATGAAGATCCTGTTCAGGGATGTCCCGCCTGACGTGATCCTTGAGTTTTTGAAAAAGATTAACATTTTTCATCCGATTTAAGATTTTACGGAAGAAAGATTTTTAACGAAGTTTCTGGTGCGTTTCTAGAAGATTATCATTTAAAGAGATGTGTGAACGGGTTTTTTTTGTTGTTTGTTTGTTTTTTGTTTTTTTGTTTTTTTTTTTTAATGACTTGTGAGTTGATTTTAACGTGGTGACAGCCCTGATGTGGCCCCTTGCGGTCGGCTGGGCTATAAGCAACATTACTTATCTTATCCTTCAATCTAGAAACCCCTTCATCTCAAACTGCCTCGATGCATACAAACTGGGAGTTTTAAATCAACAAACAAGTACGGTAACTCTTGCTCCCACGAGAAAACAAGTACACGCTCCATAACTCCAAAGGAATGCCGCTTACGACCCGAATCGCTTAGCAGTTATGACAGCACAGAGCACACAGAACAAAACAAGGAAACGGGAAAACAAGGGGATGTTTCCTTGTATGTTGTGTGAGCTCTGTGCTGTCATATCTGCTAGGCGATTCCGTGTCGTAAGCAGCGTTCCTTTGGAGTTAGGGGCGTGTATTTGTTTTTCTCGTGGGAGCAAGAGTTACCGTACTTGTTTGCTGTTTATTGTTCACGGTTCCCTGCCTCATTTCATATAAACTGAAAGTTGTCTTTATAGGCTACAGTGTGCTGCCAATATTCTTTTACCATGGACGAACAATTGTAACGCCCTCTGACTGGTATTATTTTGCTCTGTGCGCTATTCATCATATTCTCTGGAAAGCTCGACCGAAGGTATTAAAACTAACACGAACTGCTAAAAGACATGATGCACACAGTAGTTTTACACACACACACACACACACACACACACACACACACACACACACACACACACATCCCTTCGCCTCTTCCCTAAAAAGCCTTTTAAAATTGTACATTGTAAAGCAGTACATCTCTTATTTCCCTTATCTTCGTGTCTACGTTTACTCCCATTTAATCATCGCCTTTGCACTTTCCTACGTTTTTTTTCCTTTTTCTCCCCCCCTCTTTGTGCCACCAACAAAACAACAAAATCTTTACCCTTGACGGCTCCCTTTCTTCATTTCCCTCCTCTTACCCACTACATCTCTCTTTCTTTCCCTTTATCGTCTCTTCTCTTGCTCTCCATTTACATCCACTTTCACTTTCCTTCTCCTTCTCCTCTTTCTCTCTCTCCCATGCACTCCCTCTCTCACCCACAAACATCGTCTCTTTCCTTGCGCTCCCTCCCCACCCCCCCCCCTCCTCCCACTACCTCTCTCTCCTTCTCCTCCCCCCCTCTCTCTCTCCTCCTCTCCCACTACTCTCTCTCTTCTCCTCTCCCTCTCCCCTCTCCTCTCTCCCCCACTCACTCCCCCCTCTCTACTCCCACTACCTCTCTCTTTCCTTCTCCCTCTCCCACCCCCTCCTCTTCTCTCCCACTCCCCCCCTCTCTCTCTCCCCACTCCCTCTCTTATCTTCGTACCCTTCCGACACATCTCCTTTACAGTCAATACTGTCTCGTTCCTTTCCTCTTATCGTCTTCTCTATCATCTTCCTTGATCCTCTTATTTGTTGCGTACATTCCGGTTAGTAATCCCGTCTACCGACTTTTCAGTGATCCTTCAGTGTGTGTGTGGTGTGTGAGTGGGTGTGTTGTGTTGTGATGTGTGTGTGTGGTGTGGTGTGTGTGTGTGTGTGTGTGCGTGGTGCGTGCGTGTGTGTGTGTGTGCGCGCGTTGCGTGCGCGCGCGCGCGAGCCCACCACTACCCCCTTCACCGCGGAATGCTCCACGAAAGCGTTCCTACATCTGCAGCCTCAACGGACTGTCGAGCGACTTCATCACATGTGTGATCTCCAGCAGCTTTTCTCTGGGCGTTTTGTGAGGCGGCTATGCACTGCACTGGTGACCTGAAGTTGCCGCCGCAGACAAAAGCCGGACATCGTCGCCGTTAGGTATCGTTCAGGACGATGTGTGTTTTTCTTCGCTAACCGCTACCGGATGCCGTCTATATATCCAGACGGCCGCCTGACCGACAAAGGAGCCCTTAGACTTGATAGTTAAGTCTACTACAGATAAAGGTGTTGACATGAGGAATGGGGAAGAACAGATGGCAGGGGGGGGGAGGAGGGCGGGGGGGGGGGGGAGGAGGGGGGGGGGGGGGGGGGGACAAGGAAAGAGCAAGGCGATGATTGAAAAAATCGAGAAGAAATCCAAACATATTTGAAGTCTACGAAGAATTCTTGGTAGAAATCTCAAGGAAATCAAGTTTTGCTCGCGACTGTGAAAAGGGGTGCTGTGCAAAAAATGTTCACACCAATCTGACGACGTTCCAGCGTAGGGTGCAGTGAGGGGGGGGGGGGGGGGGGGGGGGGGGAGGGAGGGGGGGGGGCAGCAGCAGCACAGAAGGAGAGGGGAAAGGAGGGAAAAAGATGGGAGGGGGAAGGGGGTGCTGCAAACAAGATGATGTCCAGTCCTTCACCTCCTCCAGACTTATCTCGCATGTTAACGATGAGGAAGAAACATTATCACAGTTTAGAAGCCAGATCAAGGACTAGCGGTTGTTTTTTTTTTTGTTTTTTTTTTCTTTTTTTTTTCCTTTCTCTTCCCGATCTCTATGTCAATATCATACGTCTGGCGATACGATTCACTGGGCGTCGAATGTCAACCACCTTTACATCGACGTGCGTCTTTAGACTAATGAGCCCAGACGGTTAGCCTTGGTCTCTACATGGCCACGCATTCTGTTGTCGAAACCCGTCAACCAGGAACAATATTCATTTTTTTTTTTTTTTAATAATTACCATGCTGACTGGGGGCCAATCCACCACAGATGTGTTAATTACTGATTTTAGT
>CM065726.1:59607694-59610194 GCA_033310375.1 Conus canariensis
ATATTTTCTTCTGCTTTTTCACACTCTTTTTTGTACCATTTGGTGCGTTTCTTCTCGTGAATGATGAAATCATGCTTCCATATTTTTTTTTTTACCTTTTTAATTCACCAAGGCTGGATTTTTTTTTTTTATTCATCAAGAGGCGCGAACGAAAACGATCTATTATCTATAAAACTGAAGAAAAAGTCACTTGGGGAAAAATGTCTAAAAACACCAAAGTTTAGCACACACAGTGATGATTCATCATTATTCAAATAGCATGAACGACAAAAATACAATCAATCAATCAATAGAGAGAGAGACAGAGAGAGAGAGAGAGAGAGAGAGAGAGAGAGAGACAGACAGACAGACAGACAGACAGACAGACAGACAGACAGAGACAGAGAGACAGACAGAGAGAGAGGGAGGCAGACCGATCTAGATATCTGCTCGATTGCTTTGCATAAAAAAAATAAAAAAAAAATTGCCCAACTTTCGCTGATACCTCCATTTTCAGCTTCCATCAAGTAACGCCGGTTAAAACTGATCAGGATTCAGGCTGAATTCTACGGACGAGCCCTTACCCAAAGAACGACAGTAGACTCTAGACTGAAAATGAAATTCCAAGTGATTCTGTTCACAGGACCGAATAAGATGATTTCCATTTGTTGCCTGTGAACGGCTTAATCTTCATCACACTTTAACGTCCTTGTCTTCGTTCATCTCCACACCACCCCAAACTTCACCCGCTCTGCCCTTCTTTTCTTTCTTTCCGTATAAATCTCATTTCAACTTTTGCTACGTCACTGTCATAATGACAAAGTTTTTTGTGTGTGTGTGTTTTTTTTTTTGGCATGCACCTATTTCCCCCTACCACTTTTTTCATTCAACATAAAATCGTTTGGTCAACTAGCGTAAGATTGTGTCTGTAAAAAAAAAAAAAAAGAGAAAAAAAATCCAATCGAAGGCTATCCAAGTAAAGGCTATTTTACACAAGTCCTAAACCGTTGTCAGCGCTGATGTGACTGGAATGCGTTGAGTACTGTCTGTAAGGCGAACAACTCGGACTGTTGGCCCATTTTGACCTCCCTTGCACCTCTGTTTAAAGTCTTCTAGCATCGGCTCAAACGTTTCCTTTGATAACATTTACTCTTTACTTACTTTTCGCCACTTCAAAGATTCTTTTATAGCATTTACTCTTTGCTATTTCGCCACTTCAAAGATTTCCTTTTACAGCATTTACTCTTTGCTACTTTTCGCCACTTCAAAGATTTCCTTTTATAGCATTTACTCTTTGCTACTTTTCGCCACTTCAAAGATTCCTTTTACAGCATTTACTCTTTGTTACTTTTCGCCACTTCAAAGGTTTCCTTTTATAACATTTACTCTTTACTAAACTTTTCGTCACTTATGTGTTCAGGAGTTCTTCCCCTTCTCTATTCTGCCCTTCACTGGCTACCTTAGTACGCTGTAGTGTCTCGATTCATTACCCGTATACTACAGTGTTATTTATGGAAAATCTGTAGTACTCGGCCGTCAGAACGAGCAACAACAACATGCATATACGAAAAGACGTATATTTGTACGCAGAAGACACATCTGCACACAAAAAGACTATACTCACATACAGTGATGACGAGTCCTTCCGCTGCGTAGTAGTATCCTTTGTTCCGACATTGTCTATGATGTCTGAGTTTGGTCAACATCGTGTTCTGTTCTTGTCAGATACGTTGGAAGGTGAAGGCAAATCGGTGACCACTTGCTGCGCTGAGATGGCGGAGAAACGGAAAGAAACTGGCCACTTTCCGCCAGACTCCTGTGGATGAAAAGTTCGCGTAATGTTTAATTATCGATAAAGAGTACAATCAATGTGTCACTTTAGGCACATGCATACGTACCACGAGCATTTAAAGAAACACAAGCAAGCAAATCACGTTTTCTTCACACCAAACGGTCCATTTTAGACAGATCAAGCAGAGTACGGAATAGCTCAGTTGGTAGAGCGCCGGACTCGTGATCCTGAGGTTGCGGGTTCGAATTTTGGTACAGGGGTGATTTTTCCCCACGGAGTTAACATTGGTTCTGACTCCGTTTTCGAATGAGACTATATAGGTTCCGTGTGTAAACACGCACAATATCTTGCACACACGTAAAAATCCTATCACCAACTTTCGAAAGAGAAGGCCAGTTTGGCCGTTGGTATGGATGACACGTTACACATAGCATGCACCTTCCCCGAAGATGGAGTATGGCTGCCTTAATGGCAGGCTAACAAACGGTCATACACACAAAACTCCACTGCCTGTCTATACAGGCAGTGTCCGCAGGAGTATCAGTCTGCGTACGCAGAAAAGAAAAAAAAAGAACGACAGATCAAGCTCACGAAAGCTGCAACCGCAGGAAACACTGGCAGGGAATTTCCAAGCCATACGTTCAGCAGCTTCGTCATGAACTCTCCGTAACTGCTTATGAAACAACGACCTGCGATTGCAGGACATTGCATGTACAGGCACGGTCGCCG
>CM065726.1:59615194-59620194 GCA_033310375.1 Conus canariensis
TCACGTCAGGAAACGACCTGAAGAGCGGCGCCGAACGGAGCGCCAAGTCGCTGTGTGTGAAGCCAAGCACAGTTCATTTCAAAACGCGACCAGAACTGAATGAATGAATTCACAACTAGACCACACACACACACACACGCACACCAGCGCGCGCGCGCGTCGACCCCTCTGACCCCTCAATCCTCCCCCTTACCACAAACACCCCACACGCACACACACACACACACACACACACACTTCATTACGTCACTTACGGCAGTCGCATGGCTTTGTGTGTCTATTATGCCTGCAGACACTCAATTGCTTTCTCACATCTCCACCACCAAAGGGAAAAAGAAAAGAAATGTAAAGAAGAAAATTTGAAAAAAAAAAACCGGAGCGTTCTATTTTAGAACCACTGATGGGATTCAAAGCTTGAAGACCACAAAACGCACTCGGACGAAGAACGGCATAAAGTGGGCGTCAGAAACTGGAACAAGCTGGCAGCAAAGTGTTGCTCACGTAGTAGGCTCCACACGTAAAGGAGACAAGCCACAGCACCGTACCATCGCCTTTTACGCGAAGCCTGAGCTTGCTAGGCCGCCAAATAAATCTCTTGTCTACTACTACGACTTCCTCTCCCCCATGCGTACGACGGCGACTCGCCTAGCGGACCACGTCAGGTGTTGGATTGGACTCACGCGGGACCTGCTTTGCCTTCAAGTACCTTGTCCGGAAGACATGGGGATGGGGGGGGGGGGGAGGAGGGGGGCTCGGTGACGGGCAGGTGGGGGAGGGGTCGGTGGGAGGGGGGTGGGGGGGAGTTAGGAGCGCCTCCCGCGGGCAGTGTGTGGTGAGTGTAGTTGTAACTACAATGGGCTGTTTCTATCAGCTCCCTGATCTCTGCAGACTTGCTGGTTACAGAGCTGGTTGGCCAAAACGGAGCAGGGGATATAGAATACACCACGAAGAGCTCGTGTGGCGACGGACCGTCGAAGTTCGTGAATGACACTCCGAGGCAGTTGTTTGGGTTGTAGTAGCCGGGGCCCCCTCAGCACAGGTTCATTCAGAGTCTTCCCACGTCTTGTCAACTTGGGGCCTATCCACCCGGGTGGGCCTGTCAGTGAATCACGCTCTTTCCCCGACTCCATTCAACCACATTTAAAAAAAAAAAAAAAAAGGGAACGGGGAAAAAAAGGGAAAGAAAACGAAAAGAAACAGAGAGAAAGAAACAAAGAGCAGCAACAAGGAAGAAAGGGGGGGGGGGGGAGGACAGAAAACGAACAGAAAAAGAGAGAAAGAAAGAGCAGCAGCAACAAGCTGGTGGACAAATCACACGTTGAAGTCTTGTCACTCACGACGCTGACAAAGTTACGTAAAGAAAGGACAAAGAGGACTGGACAGTGTCGGATAATTTGGGGGGGGGGGGGGGGGGGGGGGGGGGGGGGGTGGTGGGGGGGGCAGGGCTTAGTGTAGGGACGGTCAAAAGGGAGTGAAGTGAGCGGCTCTTTCCAAGCATCTTGACCTTCGTTCCTCTTTATCTCCCTATCCTGGTGCAAAGCGACATCAGCTCGTATCTTCAGTTCACACCGCCCACATTGATGCTTTCATCATTATCGGTTGTCGTATCAGAACTCTGTTGTGTGTGTGTGTGTGTGTGTGTGTGTGTGTGTGGTGTGTGTGCGTGTGTGTGTGTGTGTGTGTGTGTGTGTGTGTGCGTGGTGTGTGCGTGAGTGTGTGTGTGTTGTGTGTATGTGTGTGTGGTGCGTGTGTGCGTGAGTGTGTGTGTGTGTGTGTGTGTATGTGTGTGTGCGTGCGTGCGTGTATGTGTGTGTGGTGTGTGTGCGTTGTGTGTGGTGTGAGTGTGTGTGTGTGCTTGTGTGTGCGTGTGTGTGTGTGGTGTGTGTGTGTTATGTGTTGCGTGTGTGTGTGTGTGTGTGTGTGTGTGTGTGTGTGTGTGTGTGTGTGTGGTGCTGTGCGTGCTGCGCGGTGTGGTTGTGTGTGTGTGTGTGTGTGTGTGTGTACGTGTTCTTCATCGCTTTAATCTTTCACTCTGTAATCTCAACGAGGTCTTCTTCCATGATACCTGTACTCTATCCCGGTCATTCTAACGGTGTCAATGTGATGTTTGTTAGATATCTCATTTCCTCTGTACGTCTTAAATGTTTCAACCATTCTCGTTGGTGGAAGTTGGTGGGATGTCAGTGATGTGTGTTCTAATCTAATTTAGTGTTTTCAAGCACTTTGCGGAGAGATCAATATGTGGTTATCAGTGATTTGATTAATTCCGTTCATAACAATGGTGCAATCATATTCATCATAATCACACAAAATCGTAAGAAGTGTCGAGTTCAATATACATTTATTCACTGTCAGTTTCAGTGCCCGAACGAATTACGAAATAGCTATGTAACTAACAATGAAGCAATCACTTGATAAACTTCCAGGGTCACACACACACACACCAAACACACACACACACACACACAGAGAGAGAGAGAGAGAGAGAGAGAGAGAGAGAGAGAGGAGAGAGAGAGAGAGAGAGAAGGAATGAAGAGTCAGAGAGGCGGATATTATTAATACAGACAGTCCCTCTGGTCTCCTATCGGAATTGTGTGAACATTTTACTGTTGTCTTTTATCACCACTAAACACACTGTGTTGAGAAACTGACCACTGCAGACTTAGTACATTTTCTTTAGAATGTGGAAAATACTTCAGTAGAGTCACAGAGAGAGAGAGAGAGAGAGAGAGAGAGAGAGAGAGAGAGAGGAGAGAGAGAGAGAGAGAGAGAGAGAGAGAGAGACAGGGGGGGGGGGGTCGGTAGAGAGGGCGAGACAATGACAAAATGACAACGATAATGATTCTATATTTTACAACAATGAAAGTATTGGCTTAGTTAGCCATTTTCTTTTTATACTTGTCATTACTAGTCTACGAAGCTAGAATTCAATGGCACAACAACGTATGCAACATCGAAACATGATTACACAAACAAAAAGAACAACAAACCAAACAAACAACCAATAGCAACCACTACTAAGAAGCAAGTATGACATCAACAGAGAAAAAAGCAAACGAAGGGAAAGCAATTTAAAGTACAATAACCACCTCAACAACAAAACAAGAAAATAGACTATATAGATGTAGCCCGTGTCATATGGCATTTGTGAACTTAAAAGCAAAAGTAATGAACAAAAGGAACTAAAAACAACAACAACAACAAAAATATGACATTGCATACATATGAAGTTATTCAATGTAGGAAAATAAAATAAGGGGAAAATAACAATTACAATAGAGAGAAGAGATATAAGCCCCCTCTCTCTGTCTCCGTCTCTCTCAACCTTGTAGTTCTCTCTCACTCTCTTCTCTCTCTCTCTCTCTCTCCTCTCTCTCTCTCTCTCTCTCTCTCTCTCTCTCCCTCTCTCCTCTCTCAACCTTGTAATGTTCTCTTTCTCTCTCTCTCCCTCTCTCTCTCTGTTCCCACATATACACTACAAGGTTGAGAGAGAGACAGACAGACAGACAGACAGACAGACAGACAGATGGAGAAAGGGGTCGGTGGAGAAGAACGGAGCAGGGAGGGGGGGGGGGGGGCGAGGGGTGGAGAGTGAGTGGCAGAACTCAAGAGACAAGACGACAGACATGCATACGAACACACAGACATGGACAGCGATGTTAGTTTACAACAAATACTGAGGTGGCCACTATCTCACTGGGCACGCTTCACTGGTATTATTCACGTTTGAATATGTTGTTTTTTTTTTTGTACCTCGTCCAAAGACAACTTCATTAACCAGGAATGAGGATAGAAGACGTGTAAGGCGGAAAAAGAAAGGGGGGGGGGGGGGGGATGATGGGGGGGATAAGCAGGGGGGGGGGGGGGGATAGCATCTCTAAAGGCTTTTTACTTTCCTGGCCTGGAACAGATGCGTACTAAGACTTTTAAATTTCCAGGCCAAAACAACGGATTCTTGTCATCCATCCTCTCGCCTGCTTGAGGTCTGGACATAGTATGAAAGGAAGCGTAGATTACAACCTGTCATGCAGTCTCAGCCCAAAACGGAGCCCCGTGGTGTCCGCATCATCACCCTCACTGCCAGGTTCACCAAACAAGAGGGCACATCTCAGAAAGAAAAAAAAAATGCTGGCATTGGAACCGGGGAAACCGAACGGGTGGCACGGAGTGGGAGGGGGGTGGTGGTCCTGGAACGATCGTCGGGAAGACGTGGTGGCCGAAAATTATCTCCCCTCTTCCTTCCCCGGTTTGGCAAGTTCCAGTCTAAACAAAATAATGTCTGTCTGCCTTGCTGGAGAAACCGCTCCAGCTGTTTTTCGACAGCGCTTGTCACAACAGCAACTGCAGAACGGGGTCGGGCAAAAGCTTATTCAGTAGTCTCCCTTTGTTTCGATGTCGCTGACTGGCGGCGGCGCTTCCAATGAACGGGACAAAAACCTTTCAGGGTTCAACGACCGAGGAGAGACTCAAGCATCGCGTGCTGCCCAATGTGTTTCAGAAAGAAACTGGCGATGCTCGCTTGTGTCTGTCAGGGTGTACTGTCAAGAAGTGGTATGGGAGGGAGTGGGTGGGGGGGGGAGGGGGGGGAGGCTGGGGTGAGGGATTGGTGAGGGAGAGAGGCAAGGAAGAGGGAGGAGTCGTAGGTACCCAGAACGCTCTTCCCTCCCCCTTTTCTTTCCAAATATGGATAGATTTACATATGCATATTTTAAACATGCAGTCAATATGTTCTCTTCCAGGGGAGGCCAACAGTTCACTTAAAAGATTCACATTACCTTCAGCGTCTCAGGAGAGAGTACTGTATAAGTGTGTGTGTTGGGGGGGGGGGGGGGAGAAGTGCGGGGATGGGGGGGGGGGGGGGGGCGAGGGGCTTCGATCCCAAACCCTCCAAAGGGTCGTTATCCCTGAACCCAGCCTCAGTTTGGACACCCCCTCCCTCTCCATCAGTATCTGCACAGCCCCTCTATGGCAACTTTGAGTTATATTACTGTTTTCGATTT
>CM065726.1:59630195-59632695 GCA_033310375.1 Conus canariensis
TTTTATGTGTTAGTCATGATATGAGAAATAAACATTTAATATACCCCCCTCCCTCCCTCCCTCCCTCACCCTCTCTCTGTCTGTCTGTCTGTCTCCCTCTCTCTCTCCCCACCCCCCAACTTCTTTCAGTCTCTCGCTACTCTCTCACTCTCCTTGCTTCTTCTGCCTTTTTGCTTGTCTGTCTGTCTGTCTCTCTAATCTCTCTCCCTCTCTGCTTTGCTTGTCTGTCTGTCTGTCTCTCTAATCTCTCTCCCTCTCTCTTCTTGTCTCTCTGTCTGCCTGTCTATTGTTTATCTATCTCAGTGTCTCTGTCTCTAGTGTCTCCCCCCACCCACCCCCTCTCTCTCTCTCTCTGTTTTTCTTTCTTTTACTCCCCCCCCCTCCTCTCTCTCTCTCTCTCCTATCTCTCTCTCTCTCTCCCTCTCTCTCTGCATGCTTCTAGTCAGCTTTGTTTACTATTGTAAGTGTTTATCAAAGACAGATTAGATTAATAGGCTTTTATGTTAGCCCAAGATCTTTATCCTTGTCAAGTAAAGTTTTCAAGTGTCATGTGGCCAAGTGTCTTGTCTGCAGTGTGGTGTGTGTGTGTGAGGAGGGGGGGGGGCAGTCCTGGCATAAGGCCAGAATGACCCCCCCCCCCCCCCCCCCTCTATTTTTTAACTCCCCGGGAGTCAATCTGGATCAACATTTCTTGATCCGAAAGTAACCCCCCCCCCCCCCCCCCCACACACACACACACACACACACTGCAGAGAGACACTTGACACATCAAAACTTCACTTGACAAGGATAAAGATCTTAGGCTAACATAAAAGCCTATTAATCCAATCTGTCTTTGATAAACACTACTAATAGTAAACAAAGCTGACTAGAAGCATGCAGAGAGAGAGAGAGAGAGAGAGAGAGAGAGAGAGAGAGAGAGAGAGAGAGAGAGAGAGAGAGAAGGGGAGGGGGAAGTAAAAGAAAGAAAGAAAAACAGAGAGAGAGGGGAGTGGGGGGAGACACTAGAGACAGAGACACTGAGATAGATAAACCAATAGACAGGCAGACAGAGAGACAAGCAAAGAGAGAGGGAGAGAGATTAAGAGAGACAAAACAGACAAGCAAAAAGGCAGACAGACAAGCAAGGAGAGTGAGAGAGTAAGCGAGAGACTGAAAGAAAGTTGGGGGGGGGGGGGAGAGGGAGACAGACAGACAGGCAGACAGACAGAGAGGGGGTGAGGGAGGGGGTGAGGGTGGGGGGTGTATATTAAATATTTATTTCTCATATCATGACTAACACATAAAACTGAATGTTTTGGGGTTGGGGAGTTAATCTAAAACAGGGAGGGGGGGGGGGGGGGGGCGAGTCATTCTGGCGTGGTTTGTTTTAACTCCCGGGGAGTTAAAATTGGCATGTGCTAATTCTAACTCCCGGGGAGTTAAAAAAAGTGGAGGAGTGTTAAAATGGATCGTTACACCGGAGAACATGTCCTTTACTTGTTTCTTGCTATCCTTTTTTTTCTAATTCTATTATTTTTGTTTGATAAATCAAGTGTTCCTTGACACACACTTCTTTTTCTATTCAAATCGATTCAACAGTCTTCATGTGTACTTGTACACATCATTCCTCTTCGCAGGAAACAGCAGACGGATGTAATCGTTTGATCATTAGAAAATATACAGAGACGGAGAACCTGAAACATAACAAGTCAATTCTCCCCACCGACATCGAAAACTTTTCGAAAATATGTACGCGGGTTGTTTTCATAACTCATTTTACTTTTCTAAACACACCAATCATCGAACATTCCCAGCAGTCACAGTTATTACTAAGCTGGTCAGAAAACGACTTCAGTGGTCAGACAGACGTTTGGAAAACAACGCCCACTCGACAGCTGAAAAGCTCGAGTCAAGGTCGTTTTACATGATCGTTATTTTAATTCTAGGTCTTGTTTTGTCAGTCTTTTTGTTTTGCTGACGAAATTAATAAGAATAGCTTTGTGGTTTGTTACTTGTGACATTCTTTCCATTCAATGCCTCTGAAGTGGACAATCGTGTCTGTCCATTCACACACACACACACACACACACACACACACACACACACACACACACACACACACACACATCCATGGCTAGCAATAGCATCCAGAAGAATTAAGTTCTTAAACTCGTCAGGGTGTTTTAAGCAACAGTGCCATTATACAGGTTCTAGGTTGTATCATGGTATATTGTTTATAAATGATATATCACAAAATGTTGCAATAAATGCGGCATCATGCTCTCAACATTTCGTGACTAGAAATACTGCTTTATACATGCGCGTTCGTTAGATGACATAAAATTGCAATGCTCTCAACTAAAAATAATAAACAATTACTTATGTACAAATATCATCTTAAAGAATACTGGGTAAGTAAATAAAAACACTTGCAATTTTCATGGGAACGAAGATGATGTTGATCGTATTTTCAGGAAATATATTATGTCCGAATGCTTTTGAACATTCACAGGTTTAA
>CM065726.1:59637695-59646058 GCA_033310375.1 Conus canariensis
AAGACAAGAAATACTGCTGTCACCTCTCTACAAGACAAAGAAAAATGCTGTCCCCTCTCTACAAGACAAAGAAACAATGCTGTCACCTCTCTACAAGACAAGGAAATAATGCTGTCACCCTCTACAAGACAAAGAAACAATGCTGTCACCTCTCTACAAGACAAGGAAATATGCTGTCACCTCTCTACAAGACAAAGAAACAATGCTGTCACCCCTCTACAAGACAAGAAATAATGCTGTCACCTCTCTACAAGACAAGGAAATAATGCTGTCACCTCTCTACAAGACAAAGGAAACAATGCTGTCACCCCTCTACAAGACAAAGAAACAATGCTGTCACCCTCTACAAGACAAAGAAACAATGCTGTCACCCCTCTACAAGACAAGGAAATATGCTGTCACCTCTCTACAAGACAAGGGACAAAAGAAATGCTGTCACCCCTCTACAAGACAAAGAAAAATGCTGTCACCCCTCTACAAGACAAGGAAAAATGCTGTCACCCCTCTACAAGACAAGGAAATAATGCTGTCACCCTCTACAAGACAAGGAAATACTGCTGTCACCTCTCTACAAGACAAAGAAATACTGCTGTCACCTCTCTACAAGACAAGGAAATAATGCTGTCACCTCTCTACAAGACAAGGAAATAATGCTGTCACCTCCTCTACAAGACAAAGAAATAATGCTGTCACCTCTCTACAAGACAAAGAAATACTGCTGTCACCCTCTACAAGACAAGAAATAATGCTGTCACCCTCTCTACAAGACAAAGAAACAATGCTGTCACCTCTCTACAAGACAAGGAAATAATGCTGTCACCTCTCTACAAGACAAAGAAATAATGCTGTCACCCTCTACAAGACAAAGAAAAACTGCTGTCACCCCTCTACAAGACAAAGAAATACTGCTGTCACCTCTCTACAAGACAAAGAAAAATGCTGTCACCTCTCTACAAGACAAAGAAAAATGCTGTCACCCCTCTACAAGACAAAGAAACAATGCTGTCACCCCTCTACAAGACAAAGAAACTAATGCTGTCACCCCTCTACAAGACAAAGGAAATAATGCTGTCACCCTCTACAAGACAAGAAAAATGCTGTCACCTCTCTACAAGACAAAGAAACAATGCTGTCACCTCTCTACAAGACAAAGAAACAATGCTGTCACCCCTCTACAAGACAAAGAAATTGCTGTCACCCCTCTACAAGACAAAGAAACAATGCTGTCACCCCTCTACAAGACAAAGAAACAATGCTGTCACCCCTCTACAAGACAAGAAACGATGCTGTCACCTCTCTACAAGACAAAGAAACATGCTGTCACCCCTCTACAAGACAAAGGAAAAATGCTGTCACCCCTCTACAAGACAAAGAAACAATGCTGCACCCTCTACAAGACAAAGAAACAATGCTGTCACCCCTCTACAAGACAAAGAAACAATGCTGTCACCCCTCTACAAGACAAAGAAACAATGCTGTCACCCCTCTACAAGACAAAGAAACAATGCTGTCACCCCTCTACAAGACAAAGAAACAATGCTGTCACCCCTCTACAAGACAAAGAAACAATGCTGTCACCCCTCTACAAGACAAAGAAACAATGCTGTCACCTCTCTACAAGACATAGAAACAATGCTGTCACCCCTCTACAAGACGCCTTTACTTGTCTACTGCCTTTGTCGCTGATGTCGAACGATTGTAAAATGTGCCCGGCGTCACTGAATCACGAACGGATAGAAAGGTGAAAATAATTATTAAAAATAAATAAATAAATAAAGATAAATAAGTGTGACAGACAGAAAAGAGAGAAGGGATGGAAAGAAAGAAGTTTAGAAACAGGGACAGGACACAGAGCGTCAGACAGACAGACAGACAGACAGAGGGGAGAGTGGGGGGGGGGGTGGAGGAAGAAGGAGAGATGAGAGAGGAGAGGGAGGAGGAGGGAGGGAGGGAGGGAGAGAGAGAGAGAGAGAGAGAGAGAGAGAGAGAGAGACAGACAGAGAGATAGGGAGTGACAGAGTCACACACACACACACACACACACACACACACACACACACACACACACACACACACACACACACACCGGCACATTCACAACAAACTCAGCCTCCTAAAAACACTAATAACGTGGAATAAAACAGATCCCCCGCGCAGCGTTGTTTTAAGCTAATTTTGTTGTGTGTTTTTCTCCTCCATCACCTAAACCTCTCTCAAACGAACCCCCCCCCCCTCCCTCCCTCCCCCCCCCCCCCCCCCTCCACCCTCAGAAACCGTGTGAGGGAGCACTCGAAACTCCCCTTTCCCCTCTCCATTACAACAACAAAGTACTTGTCGGCTCTCCACTAGCAAAAGACAGAAGAGGGTGCAAAGAGAGAAGTCTCTGCTAAAGGACCCCCCCCCCCCCCCCCCCCCCCCCCCCCCATTACTCGGTCTGCCCGTCTGCCTCCCAAATGGACCCGGGGTAGAGCGTTTGCCAACACGCCGCTGTTTCTGTCCATCATCCCCCGAGTAGATGGTGGTGCCAAGTTTAGCTGGCTGGCATGCTTACAGTCTGGAATGACTCCTCCGCTTGCTCGGGGCGGCGGAACATGTGAAAAGTGGAGAAGAGAGGCGACAGGAAGGAAGAACGATGGGAAAAGAAAGGAAGCGAGAAAATGAAGAAAAGAAAAGACAGGGATTACAGAAAGAGGATAGAAACAGAAAAATAAAAGAAGAAAAGAGAGAGAGAGAGAGAGAGAGAGAGAGAGAGAGAGAGAGAGAGAGAGAGAGAGAGAGAGAGAGAGAGGCAAAGGAAAGGGAGGAAAGAAAAGAAAGACGGCATACACACACACACACACACACACACACACACACACACACACACGTACGTGCGCGCACACACACACTGCGCGCGCGCGCGCACACACACACATACATATATACATACATACATACACTACCACACACACACACACACACACACACACACACTACACACACACATCAAATACCCTCGACTTCAACCCTCCTCACCGCCCTCCCCCCCCCCCCCCCCCCCGACTCTTCCTTTCCAACACAGCAAGCCATTACCACTACTACAACTTCCCCCTTCAACGGGGGCGGGGGGGGGGGGGGGTAACCAACACCATTCGATCGGCCGCCATACCAGAGTACCGATCAGCCCGATCTTCAAAGAACCCAAGAGGTCAATATTGAGCTCCTAGCCCCCCTGACCGCAAAAACAAGAGGCTCCTAATCGCAGCGAGTAAGGCAGGTGGGAGGGGGTAGGGTGTTATCGAGTGGCCACACAGACAGCCTTAATTAATCGTGTGGTCCACACACACCCGGCTGACTCTGCCCCCCAGGGCCGCTGGACTGGTCAGCGCAGGGCCAGTCGAGGTCACAGTGCGACTTTCGCTTTCTGTCCCAACAGAGAGGGATGTGATATAGGCTACTCGGTTCACATTTTCTGGTGAGGGCAGAAGGCGACGGTTCGGGACATACTTACTTAGGCCCATTGCTCTTGCCAGAGCATAGGCCAACAACTGCCCGCAAACGTCCACGGTCCTGGGCCATCTCTTCTAATTCGCCCCAGCTGTGGCCCATCTGCCTGGTGTCCGCTTCCAGGTCCCGTCTCCAGGTGTTTCTTGGTCTTCCTCGCTTCCTTTTGCCTCGGGGATTCCAGGTCAGGGCTTTTCTGGTGGTGGTGTCCGGGGGCTTTCGGAGCGTGTGTCCTATCCACCGCCACCTTCTTTTGCGGATGTCTTGCTCTACTGGCAGTTGGTTACATCTTTCCCACAGCTCTTTGTTGCTGATTGTCTCTGGCCAGTGGATGTGGAGGATCTTTCGCAGGCAGCTGTTAACGAACGTCTGCAGTTTTTGAATGGTGGTTTTTGTGGTTCGCCAGGTCTCTGATCCATATAAGAGGACGGATTTGACGTTTCAGGTTCGGGACATGACAGGAGTTATATCGGGGTAGTGGTGGGTAGGCACACGCGAATGCAAGAGCGCATAGCAGCATCGATGAGAGAGAGAGAGAGAGAGAGAGAGAGAGAGAGAGAGAGAGAGAGAGAGAGAGAGAGAGAGAGAATGTTGTTTATGCCCAGACGACCCCAAAGGACCATAGAATGGCTGTCAACCCATGAAACTCAAGCCTCTAGTCAGGCTAAAAAAAACAACACACACACACACACACACACGCCGCACGCCGCGCGCGCGCGCGCGCGCACACACACCACACACACACACACACACACACAACTCTTTATAAAATCATATCTTCAAAAAAAAAAAAAAAAAAAACGCACCGGAATTTCGTTGAAATCTTTCCTCCGGTAAAGTCTTAGATCAGATGAAAAATGTTGATCTCTTTCAGAAATTCAAAGATCACATGAGGATACCTACACGGTTTTCATGGAGTGTTTAAGTCCCAGCACTCTTTAAAAAGGACATGTCTCATTATGAGTGATACATCACATGCAATGCATCAGAAACTTCAAGTTTTAACAGATAAACGCATCAGTAGTTGTAGCAGCAGCAGCAGCAACAGCAGCAGCAGCAGCATAGTAGTAGTATTAGTAGTAGTAGTAGTAGTAGTAGCAATGGTAGAAGCAGCAGCAGCAGCTAAGCAGCACCAGCAGTGCCAGAGCGGACTGGGCCAACAATGAAATGTTTTTTCCTTTTTTTTCTGCCGAAGCCACTTACTGTTCACCATTATAATAACTGGTGCCAAGGTAAACAAGGAAGCTCGAGATAAGAATGAGTGTGTTGCTGCTGACAGAGTCAGAGAAGAATGAGTGTGTTGCTGCTGACAGAGTCAGAGAAGAATGAGTGTGTTGCTGCTGACAGAATCAGAGAAGAATGAGTGTGTTGCTGCTGACAGAGTCAGAGAAGAATGAGTGTGTTGCTGCTGACAGAGTCAGAGAAGAATGAGTGTGTTGCTGCTGACAGAGTCAGAGAAGAATGAGTCCGTTGCTGCTGACAGAGTCAGAGAAGAATGAGTCCGTTGCTGCTGACAGAGTCAGAGAAGAATGAGTCCGTTGCTGCTGACAGAGTCAGAGAAGAATGAGTCCGTTGCTGCTGACAGAGTCAGAGAAGAATGAGTGTGTTGCTGCTGACAGAGTCAGAGAAGAATGAGTCGTTGCTGCTGACAGAGTCAGAGAAGAATGAGTGTGTTGCTGCTGACAGAGTCAGAGAAGAATGAGTGTGTTGCTGCTGACAGAGTCAGAGAAGAATGAGTCCGTTGCTGCTGACAGAGTCAGAGAAGAATGAGTGTGTTGCTGCTGACAGAGTCAGAGAAGAATGAGTGTGTTGCTGCTGACAGAGTCAGAGAAGAATGAGTTTCGTTGCTGCTGACAGAGTCAGAGAAGAATGAGTGTGTTGCTGCTGACAGAGTCAGAGAAGAATGAGTCCGTTGCTGCTGACAGAGTCAGAGAAGAATGAGTCCGTTGCTGCTGACAGAGTCAGAGAAGAATGAGTGTGTTGCTGCTGACAGAGTCAGAGAAGAATGAGTGTGTTGCTGCTGACAGAGTCAGAGAAGAATGAGTCCGTTGCTGCTGACAGAGTCAGAGAAGAATGAGTCGTTGCTGCTGACAGAGTCAGAGAAGAATGAGTGTGTTGCTGCTGACAGAGTCAGAGAAGAATGAGTGTGTTGCTGCTGACAGAGTCAGAGAAGAATGAGTGTGTTGCTGCTGACAGAGTCAGAGAAGAATGAGTCGTTGCTGCTGACAGAGTCAGAGAAGAATGAGTTCGTTGCTGCTGACAGAGTCAGAGAAGAATGAGTCCGTTGCTGCTGACAGAGTCAGAGAAGAATGAGTCCGTTGCTGCTGACAGAGTCAGAGAAGAATGAGTCCGTTGCTGCTGACAGAGTCAGAGAAGAATGAGTGTGTTGCTGCTGACAGAGTCAGAGAAGAATGAGTGTGTTGCTGCTGACAGAGTCAGAGAAGAATGAGTCCGTTGCTGCTGACAGAGTCAGAGAAGAATGAGTCCGTTGCTGCTGACAGAGTCAGAGAAGAATGAGTGTGTTGCTGCTGACAGAGTCAGAGAAGAATGAGTGTGTTGCTGCTGACAGAGTCAGAGAAGAATGAGTGTGTTGCTGCTGACAGAGTCAGAGAAGAATGAGTGTGTTGCTGCTGACAGAGTCAGAGAAGAATGAGTGTGTTGCTGCTGACAGAGTCAGAGAAGAATGAGTCCGTTGCTGCTGACAGAGTCAGAGAAGAATGAGTGTGTTGCTGCTGACAGAGTCAGAGAAGAATGAGTGTGTTGCTGCTGACAGAGTCAGAGAAGAATGAGTGTGTTGCTGCTGACAGAGTCAGAGAAGAATGAGTCCGTTGCTGCTGACAGAGTCAGAGAAGAATGAGTCCGTTGCTGCTGACAGAGTCAGAGAAGAATGAGTGTGTTGCTGCTGACAGAGTCAGAGAAGAATGAGTCCGTTGCTGCTGACAGAGTCAGAGAAGAATGAGTGTGTTGCTGCTGACAGAGTCAGAGAAGAATGAGTGTGTTGCTGCTGACAGAGTCAGAGAAGAATGAGTCCGTTGCTGCTGACAGAGTCAGAGAAGAATGATGTGTGCTGCGACAGAGCAGAGAAGAATGAGTGGTGCACAGAGTCAGAGAAGAAGATGGTTGCTGCTGACAGAGTCAGAGAAGAAGATGTGTGCTGCGAAGAGTCAGAGGGAGAGAGGAAGGAAGACAAGAAAGACCGAAAGAGGAGAAAAGAACACACGCACCACGCACAACACACACAGCACGCTAGCGCGCGCATCGTACACACACACACACACACACCACACACACAACACACACACACACACACACACACATACACACACACACTTTCGGTGTGTGGAAAGGGGGGGGGTGGGGGCATGTATGGAGAGAAGGTGGGGGTAGCAGATGCGGCAGTGGTAACAGCAGTACTAGTAATAGAATTAGTTGTCAGCGGCAGCAATGCCAAAACAGACTAGGTCAAGAAAGAGAATGCCGCAGCAGCAGCAGTAGTAGTAGTAGTAGTGTAGCGGTAGTGGCAGTAGCAGTAGTAGTAGTAGTAGTAGTAGTAGAAGCAGTAGAAGGAGGAGGGGGAAGGAGGGGTAATAGTAGCAGTAGTACCAGCTGCGGCAGCAGTAGAAAAAGAAGCAGCCAGAATCGCCCGAACTCTTAACAAAGTGTTTTGGTTTTGTTTTTGTTTTTCTTCCTTGCGGGCCACTCACTGTTATCTTCGTTCCCGGCGCCAAAGAATGAGGAAGCTTCAGACAAGAAAGAGTCTGTTGTCTAGAGGGTTTCAAGGGGGGGGGGGGGGGGGGGGGAGAGAGAGAGAGAGAGAGAGAGAGAGAGAGAGAGAGAGAGAGAGAAATGGAAAAGAAGAAAAAGGAGGAAGGAAGCAAAGATGAAAAAAAAACAAAGAAAAGGACAGAAAAAAATACATGTAAGGAAGGGCGGGGGGGGGGGGGGGGGGGGGGGGGGGGGGGGGGGGGGGGGGGGGGGGGGGGGGGGGGAGGGGGGGGGGGGAAAACACAAACACGAGTCGTTGCACTGGGGAAAAGGAAAGGAAAGAAGAAAAAAACGAAAAAAAAAGCAAAAAAGGGAAAGGAAAGGGAAAAGGGAAAGGGAAAGGGCGGGGCGGGGAAGAAAAAACGGGGGAAAAAGAATAAGGTTTTAAAATCTGAAAATAGAAAGCAGGGGGAGAAAAACCCAAAACACCTGATGAAAAGCGCCAAAAAGCACTCCAAATCATACTGGTTTAAATCTCCTTTTCTCCCCTCCCCCTCTTCCCCCCACCCCCCCTCCTCCCCCATTTTTGAGGAAGAAAAACAAAAAAAACAAATTAGCTTAAAAAAAAACGCTTTCGGGGGGTCTTTTTGGGTTTTTATGTTAAATTTGTGTTTTTTGGAAGCCGAGTTTGGGTTTTGAATTTTTAAACCCGGTCTGCTGTGTGCGTATCCCCTTCTCCTCTCGTTTTCTCCTCTCCCCCCTCCCCCCCTCCCCTCCCCGCCGCTTCCCCCCTCCCCCTCTCTCTTCCCCCTCCTCTATCTTTTTTCCCCTCCCCCCCTCCCTCCCTCCCTCATCCCCACCCCCCTCTTCTCTTTTCTCGCCCCCCTTTTCCTCCCCCCCCTTCCCATCTTCCCAAACGCAAATTTCCAAAAACCCTCAACCGAAGACTTTCAATCCTTTAAAGGGCAAGTCCCTTCCTTCCCCACACAACAAAATCTACACCCCCCCCCCAAACCCCCCTGGAACAGAGAACACAAAACCCCCAAAAGGGCTGCGTAGGGGCCAATTTAACCCCATCAGATCGGTCCCTTTGGGGGTCCGGAAGGCAATAATTTTGTCCTGCCCCCTCAACCCCCCTTTAAAAAGGGCCCTATCAAACACTCCAAAAAACCCCA
>CM065726.1:59646158-59651158 GCA_033310375.1 Conus canariensis
GGCTAATCTTTAATCTGAGAATTATATTCGTTCTTTTAACAACTACTCAGCACTCCAAAGTTCTTCCAATCTGACGTCTTGCACTTCGCTTTCTTTTCCAGTACACTGGCAGTTTGGAGCTTTCTACCAGCCACTGTGGTTAGGCTTCAGACTTAGTATTCTTCGAGTAGGAGTTGCAAAACCTTTCTTGAAAATGTAGAACACTATTTTTTTTTTCTAAGAGTACAGATGAAGGCTGAGGCTGTGAGTATCAGAATTTGCTCCCTTGGAATCACCACGAATGTGAAATTATGAGTTATTTCCCCCTCTGCTTTGTACGGTCCACTTTCCCTGAGCGAACATTATTATTTCGTGGGGAGGTTTTTTTTTTCGTTTTTTTTTTTTTCAATCTATTTTGTTTCTCGTTGCTGCCACGTTGCTGTGCAAATAGTACTCAAGATCAGCTCTGACAGCACATTCGGACTCTTGTGATTCTGCAGCAGAGCTTCCGACCAATTCTGCTGGAATTGTCCATCTGTTCGCATGTGCATAAATAAGACCGAGGCCCAAAGAACAAACTATGGAACAACCCCAAAAAGGAACATACCAGAAAACTTCCCAGGAAGGAACAAACAGAGCAGACCGGGAGGAAACTCCTCCAAAAAGGAACCAGGAAACTCAAAATTGCCACAAAACAGGAAGTGTCCCCCAAAAGGAATATCTCAGGAAACGTTAAGTTCCAAAACGGATTGACTGAGGGCGGAAAACGAAGCAAAAGTTTGAAAGAAGAAGGGGTTAGTTACCGCCAAGGACACACACACACACACACACACACACACACACACACACACACACACACACACACACCTTGTCTGTCTATATCCTTGGCGGTAACTAACCCCTTCTCTTTCTAAATTTTGCTTCGCTTTCCGCCCTCAGTCTATCACTCCGTTTTGGAACTTAACTTTTACTGATACTGACTGATACCCTTTGTTGTGTTGTATTTCACGCCACGTCTTTGACTCTCCGTGTGTGTGTCTTGTCCTGTACCTTGTTTGTCTATGTCCTTGGAGGTAACTAACCCCTTCTCTTTCTAAATATCAAGAAACTTCACAGAAAACGAACCGAACGAGAAACTACCTTTAAAACAAAAACAAAAAGAAAAAAAAAGGAACAAAGCATGAAACATCCACAAATAGTAGCAAATCAGAAATTTTCCCCAATAGTCAACAAAGCAGAACACTTTCCTAAACGGGACCAAACGGGAACATTTTCTTTAAGGAACAAATCCTGAAACTTCCTATGAAAGGAACAAAGAAGGAAACACACAAAAAGAGAACAGACAGGAAAGTTTCCTAAAGAAAAAAAAAGTTTTTTAACAGACGGACTACTAAACCTCCCCCCCCCCCCCCCCCCCAAAAAAAAAAAAAAAAAAAAAAAAAAACACCAACAAACTTCTCCAACAAGGGACAAGCCGGGACACTCTACCTCCCCCCCCCCCCTCTCCCCCCCCCCCCCCCCCCCCCCCCCCCCAACCAAAGTAACAAAGCCTGGAAATTTCCACAGAAAGGAACAAGCCGCGAAACGTCCTAAAACGGGAATAAACCGCAACACTTCCGCAAAGGGAACAATCCTGGAAACTTCCCCAAAAGAAAATAAACCAGGAAATGTCCACTAAAAGAACAAACCAGAAACCTTCCCCAAAATGGCACACACTGGGAAACTTCCCTCAAGACGGAACAAACCAAGAAACTTCCCCTATCCCACCCCCAAAAAGGAAACTTTCCCAAAGGGAACAAACCAGAAAACATCCCCTAAGATGGAACAAACCAGGATACTTCCCCATAAGAAACTTCTTCTTCTTCTGCGCTCGATTGAAGATGGATGCGTCAGACTTGTAACCCGGCCGCCATGATGAAGCCCGCGGTCTTCTCCAGGTCAGAACGAGCTCCCCAAAGCTGCGCCTGTAACTCCGCTCCCCCCGGCCAGGTTTTGTGTCGTAGAGCTGCGTGAGTAGGACATCGCAGGAGGACATGTTCAGGGGTCTGGGGTCCAGCGCCGCATGGACACTGGTCAGTGTAGGTGATCTTCAGGCGGTTAAGGCGGCTCAGCAGTCTGCAGTGGCCGGTCCTCAGTCTGAAGAGGACTGTCTGCTGGTGCCTTTGGAGCTGGTGGATCGGGTCAGCACCACTCT
The DNA here is from genome assembly GCA_033310375.1 of Conus canariensis. NCBI lineage: Eukaryota > Metazoa > Mollusca > Gastropoda > Neogastropoda > Conidae > Conus > Conus canariensis. The sequence continues at coordinate 59,648,332 of CM065726.1, forward strand.
CTGCACCCAGCCTTCTCTTCCACTGGGACTGAAACTGGTTGTGGATGATGGTCTTGGCCTCCCTGTAGGTCACGTGGTGGCTGAACTGCTCCATTTTGCTGCCTGTCTTGGACAGAGCATCAGCTTTTTCGTTGCCCATGATCCCACAGTGAGACGGAATCCACTGAAACGTAATGACACACTGTTTTGAGAGTTCATGGAGGGCAGCCTTGATGTCTTGCATACGTTGTTCACTTCTTGTGTTCTGAAGTCCCTGCAGCAGAGATCGGCAGTCTGTGAAGAAGACAACCTTCTGTGATGGGCTGGGCGGTCCCAGAAAGATCCTCACTGCGTGGAGCAGTGCTATTGTCTCCGCTCTGTAGTTGGAGATCTTTCCAGTAGGGAAGGCCTTGTGCGTCAATCGTATAAGAAACAAACCACGTGATTTCCCTAAAAGAGAACCAGGAAATTTCACCCAAAAGGAATGAGTCTGGAAGCTTTCCCGAAAAGAAACAAAAATGGAATAGACCGGAAAACTTGCCCTAAAAGGAACAAACCAGGAACCGTCCCCAAAAGGAAGCGAGCAAAAGAACAAACAAACAAAACAAAAAATCCCCCAAAATGAACGAACCAAGGCCCTTCCCCAAAGAGGAACAAATCAGCAAACGTCGTGTTGTGTAGCCTGTCCCTGATATATGCACAGCGACAGCAGCAGAAGAAAAGTGCTAACAGCTATTAAGTGCTGCATCAAGGCACTGTTATCGTTAAGTTTGATGGCATGGTGTTTCTTTTCATAGTCGGATTCGTATTTCACACAATGCTATCTAATACGCTTCCTTCCGTCTTATTGTCTCATATTTTTTTCTTTCATAATACGTTCCGGCGTCAAAAACCAGACGTGAAAAGCGTACCCACATTCACAGTGTTGGTCACAAAGTTTGAGCAACACTCTGTACTTTGAGAGACGCGTTAAGTGCACAAGACTCAACCGTGTGGTTCCAGTCTTCCCATTGAAGCCCCTAGCTAACTCAGCTCTGAGTTGGATCTGGCTCAGGCCGAAAATCTCACAAACAACAGCCTCTGACGGGAATCGAACGCACGACCTCTTAACCTTCAAGACTGCGACTCAAGCCGTTGTACCATATTGGGTAATAAGTTTGTTGTGCTTATTGCTGGTGAATGGTCAGCGCCAAATGTCTGGCGTGGGGGAAATGTTAGCTCAGCTGGACAGGATCTCACTGCTTGAAAGATCGACCGGAGACGCTGTGCCAGACAGACAACGTTCTTTGAATTCCACGTTGAGGTGGTGATTGTTATCAACAGCCTTTAACGGGTCACTCGCCAGCCGTCCTATAAGCTCGGAGCCTTCGCCTGTCAGCCTCACCACATGTCTCCCTTTCTTCCTGTCTGCCAAACCAACTTCAGGTAGCTAGCCACCCCACTCCTCAACCCACCCCCACAACTCCTCCTTGCCTAACTCGCTGTCCTTCTTCCCTTTTGCACCATCAACGAGCGTAACTGCCTTCCACTGGGGTAGTGGCTGTCTCTTCATGGAGGACTTCAAGTTCAAGTCCCGGGGTAAGCAGCCTCGTTCAGCTCCTCCGCTCCGACTTGGAAGTTAAACGTGGTATGTTCGAACCCCGTAGGAGTGACCAGAGTAACATTTGACAGTTTTTTGCTGTATTTTTGCTGTATTTTTAACATGCAGTCGTTTTGGATATGCCGTTGCGGTGAGCGACTCGCATCTCTCTCACACTACTCCCATATTTTCCCATCATCTCCCCCCCCCCCTCCTTCCCATGCAACTATATCCCCATCCCTCTCCCCGGCTTCCTAATGACCTGAAGTGAGGGTGGATGTTAGACCTACTCTCCTCCCCCATCATTCCCACCCGTCTCTCGCTTCCCTTCGCCTTGCCTTAGGGTACATTCCTCCACCATCATCTATTACAACCCATTCCATCCCCCCCCCCCCCCTTTCTTTTAACCGCCTTTCCTCCTTCCCCATCTTGTCTGCCCCTCCCCTTTCCTTCCTCCCACGCCATTCCCCATTTACCCCTCAGCACAAATGATGGCACCAGTCACTCGGACAGTGACCATTCCTCGTCTGAACTCTCCGTGTCCGGGGTGACCTCTGACCTGGGTGACCTCTGACCGGTCAGTACCACCCAACCAGAGGATGATGAACACTGACAGCGCTCCCCACTCTTTCGTTTTAAGGGAGAACCGTACCCGCCTGAAAGATTTTGCTAAATGTATTTATACTTCAGTTTAAACTTTTTAGCTGGTATAAAGGTAACTTAGAACTTGCCATTGCCGATGGTTTTTTTTTCCCCGAGACAGATCTATACACTCATATATTTCAAACACCAATGATATTTCACAGCAGTATGCGTTGGTAGATGAATGGCTTCTGAATACACGAGCATTGTTGTAAGGGGGAGTCTGTTTGTCCTTTCAGTATATACTAATATGAGTCTTTTTAAAGAACATCTGGAACGGTACCTTCCTTTTTACTGGGGAGGGGAAACGTAGGGTGGGCGTGTGGTGTGTGTGTGTGTGTGTGTGTGTGTGTGTGTGTGTGTGTGTGTGTGTGTGTGTGTGTACGTGTCTGTGTGTGTATTGTGTGTGTGTGTGTGTGTGTGTGTGTGTGTGTGTGTGTGATATGGCACTAGAGAATAGAAGTCAATTCTAATCTGAGGAGCTTTTTTTTCAAACCCTCCCTTTATTCCCTCGCGGTCGGTGGTGGGTGGTCTGGCTTCGTCTCCTCTCCCTCAACCCCCCCCCCCCTCTCCACCACCACCACCACCACCACCAACCCACCCACCCCCACCCCTCTTCATCTCGCT